>JARYHS010012519.1:94823982-95117800 GCA_031002005.1 Vandiemenella viatica
CTCAGTCACATTCTGCCCAAGCGAAAAAATTTGACCTCAGGACGTCGCTCTTCAGTGGTCCAACTTTTTGCCAATCGATGGCTGCTTCGCTCTGGGAAGGAAACGATTCCAATGAGAGAAACGATCTCAACATGTGACTGAGAGAGTGTATCGATCCAATAATTTAAGGCTGTAGTGGATATCAATTTTCAAGTTCCATCATAGAGAAGAAAACAACAAAAAAATTTTTTGCAGCTCTTAGATATAAATAGAAGAACAACGGCAATTATGTGTTACATAATAATTCTGAGTATGTCGCCGTAAAAATCTGAAACTTAGGGAAATAAAGAGAAAGAGATGGTAAAATTTTCATGGATGTGGGAACGGGTTTCTTACGATGAAGCTCAAGCGTATTCAGAGTGGAAAACTTTAGAAATGAGGAAATAAAATAAAACGAATGCTTGGAAATCAATCAGTACTTAAAAAACCAGAGACCCACCTGCTGAAGAGTTTTTGCATATGACTTTAATTCTTATCGTCATCGAAGTCATTAGAGGTAGGAGGGCACTGGTAGGAGGAACGGGAAGGAATTTGACCGTGGCGTTTTAAAGAAACCATTCATCTGTGTAATTTCGAAAAATCATGCAAAACCTAAATCTGGATGGACGGACGGGATTTTGAACTCGCGCTTTGTTGTATGTGACAGGAAGATGACCAAGAAAAGTATTGGAAGGGCACTCAATCGGAAAAGACTAAAAAACAGAGAATCATGGACAAAAACTGTAAACAAAAATATTCGCACGACAGAAAAAGCACAAATTCGGCTAACATATGGACAGAGTAGTCATTTTATATACGTGGATGCCTGTGACTGTATATGTGTTTAGTGTAGGATGTTGTTTGTGAGATATGAAAGAAGGTATAGGATGAAGCTCAACATGTGACTGGCGGACCACCATCAACAGTGCTGCAAGCCCTCATTCCATCACCGTGGAGAGGTTTGGTATCTAACCCTACAATATAGTAAACAATCTGGTGGTTAGGAATCGTGCATCACCTAACGAGCCCGCAAAGTCCCACTGGAGAAACTTTTTCTACCATCGGGGTTGAAAGCAGCCAATTCCTTATCAAATCGCGAAAACCATCGTTGAACAGCCACAACATGAATCAACGGGTGGAATACTTTACTTCTTCATCTACTGACGGTAAAGCAAAGAAAATACTTATTTCGTTATTTTAATAGAGCTTTGTAATTACTGGTCCTATGGACATTTTAACTACAATTCGAAAAGAAATACCAGTATTCCGTATTCGTAAAGAGTAAAATGTTAGTATTAATAAAGTGCTTCTTAGATTGGGGCACGTTATTGATTAGAATAAATACATTGAGTAGGCATATGTCACACATTTGTATGTTTACAACAGCTTACTGCAACATAACCTTCTATAATGTCCCACTGAAAAACGAAAGTTTACCCACTGTTTGTCAGTAAATTATTGGATCCAGATAGAAAACTTAATAGTAAGAAATATTTATTTATCGAATAAGCAGGTGGCGAAGCGCACGTTTGTAGTAAACTCTTTATTGGTATACCTATTGTAAGGGACTGATTCGTAGTGTCGAGCATGTGCAAAGACTCAAGCGATTCGTCACCGCTTGTCATTGTTCTTGTGAAATTGTCACATAATTCCTAAGGAGATTCCCGTATTTATTTATTCAGTGACATGTGATCCTTTAGAAATGCACTGAAATACTTTAACCACCTTCGTTGCATCACAATGACAGTTTAGATAAGATAGTGAAATATCTGTCAGGGACCACGGTGCATCGATTATGATTAGTTTCGGTACAAAGCACTATATTTCACCAACAGTTTTCTGTGAATTGTAGATAATAGCTGTAGATGTACATTTGTTCAGTAATAATAGTTTTCCAAATGTCTACACTAAATTTTCATTGTTCTCGCATATAAAATAAATAAAACGTAGTTATGGTGACTGACGCGACGAACGCAACAGTGTTTGAAATGTTTAAATATAGCAGAGTGTTTCAGCAGATAATATATGACAGAAATGTGTATTTGTTGAGAAAAAACAAACTTTAGCCCTACTATTGGTACTCTCTCCTTCCTTTGATATTTCGTTCAACTTCTCAACTAAAGCAGCTTTTGTTTCCTGTATCAATGCTTCACAACCCTTTTTTCTTTCGCCGAAGTTACGTTTTCTTTCAGAGCATTTTGAAGAGGCTTAAATGTCTCTTCTTCGTGATGAATTCTCAGTACTTGTCGCTACATACATCTGATTAGATATTCTGAGATGTTTCATGCTACGAACTTGGGTACTAACGAGTTTTAATTGAATTACATGTTTAAGTACAAACTGTTTTCAATTAAAATCTCCGGAAAAATTAAGCCTATTGCTTTAACGAAAATTTGGTGTAGAAATGTAATTCTATCCGCAATACTTTGATGCTGACTATACGAGAAAAAGTTGGGATTTTTTAAATTCTAAACGCCTTAATACTGAAGTATTTAAATATGTAAATCAAAGAAATATGTTACCTTTCCGCAACTTCCCCCTTTTCAGTCGTGCACATTACAAAATTCAGAATAACATCCATCAAGAGATGATAGATTCTTACCTAACAGACTGTTATGTTAATATGTGTAATTCCCTCATGGTCAACCCCGTTTTGGAATTAAGTAAGAAAATCACAGGACCATTAATAAATTAGCTATTCTACATTTGTACCGAATGGCACGATGGAAGAAAGAAGTCACATAAGGATCAGTGCTGTACGTTTCTTCTTTAATATTATAATTCCTGTCATGCGGCCCGGTTGGACGAAATATTCGATCACACTCGTAAATCAATGTGGTTGTACGCATGTTTACCAATAAGTTCAAACGAAACGTACTTCGTCTGTCTAACAGAGATTCTCAGCCCAATTTAGGAATCAGTTGTGTGGCCCTTTCGTATGGACTCTGACAAGCAATCAAGAATCGAACGGCTGTTCTCTGAACTTTCTGTATTCTGTCAATCAATCCACGAAACAGATCTCAAAAGTCACAACAGTAGTCTAAATATGGTCGAACCAGAGTTTTGTACGCTATCTTCTTTGGACAATAAAGTTTTTCAAGATTCGTGCTATGAATCGCAGAATGTAATTAGCTGTACTTACTCCCGAATTAATGTTCAAGTTCCATTTCATGTTTCTTTGTACTGTTACGACCAAATACTCCTCGGAATCGACCATATCAATAACTGAAGTGTTAACATTTTACTTCTGAACAAACGGATTATTTTTTTAGATATACACATTATCATTCGCTTTTTACAATCTAAGTTGCCATTCGTGTTTGTAGCTAACGAGAATGCTAAGACAAAACTGGCGAGAATTTTTTCTTTTTGAACTGGCACCTTGATTTAATAGGACACCTAGTTCCATTGAGAAATTGCCTACTTCTGGAACAGTGCTGATGTCTCGAAGTGTTAATAGATCTTACTTACTAAATAGTGATTATGATCACCGGAAAGGGTCTAAGTAGGTAATAGGAGCTAGTATGCTCTAGGCCCTAGAGTCTAGGGCATGACTTTTTTTGGTTATGTCCTTATGCCTCCTCGAAGTCGAAGTCTTTTTTTGAGATGCGTTAAAGGACTAAGGGCAAGCAACGGGAAGGAATTTGACCACGGCCCCTGTTTGAAGAAACCATCCTGGAGTGACTTGGGGGAACCATCTAAAACCCAAATCAGAATGGCGGAACGGGGATTCGAAATCGAGTCGTCCCAAATGCGAGGCCAGAATGTTACCGTTCACCCACCTCGGTTGGTAGAATGTCTTTTAAGTTGTGTGCCGTAGCCATACCCTGGTATATGTGGTTATTTCTGTTCATACAGCCCCTCAGTAGCGACTTATCTGAAAAATGTAAATGGGATGGTTTCTCATTGACTACAGTATGAAATTGTTCCTTGGTATTATTGCACATGATGATGATGTCAGTGTTGCGGAAAAGAAATGAACGAAAAGACATCTTTGATAGTGTTCCATTTCTGCTTACTCTTCCCACCAAAATTACCCTTGAGTATAATGTGCTACCCTAGAAAGAGGAAGCTTTTGATTTAAAATAGAAACGACTATCTACTTCAGCGGTTCCAAAACTTTATTGGTACACGAACAACTTTTATGTAAAAAAATTTTTCGCGACCCACCTAATATGAGAGTTTATCTAATATCAGAAACGGAACTGTTTTATGACCTCGATACGCTATCGACTATCCTATCCTAGGAAAAGGGAAATTTTCGCACAAAGGATATCAATATCTATCAATAATAGACCGGGAGTCGGCTGCACAGACCATTACCTCATCAAATTTACTGCTGAAATTCCACGATTAGAAGTAACTCGATCATCATATTAAAATGAAACTGGTCTGCTAAGTCGCTTTTTGGTGGAAACCACCTGCAGACCAGAGTTTAGTGGTTGATTGGTAGGTTTATCATTGTGTTTTACGGCACCCAAATGTATGTAAATATGGAACACTGGGAGCAAGAAAAAGATGAAATAAAAGAAACATTTTTGTGGAAAAAACGTCGATTGTTCAGCGACCCACCAAAACACACGCCGCGACCCACCATTGGGTCGCGAGCCATAGTTTGGGAACCGCTGATCTACTTAATTGGTTCCTTCTAATATCGTGACCAACCAGATTATTCATAAATGTATTTGAGATTGTTCGATGAGTTGTTCATATAGTGTATTATCACAATGTAATATTCGCTATTTCGCTTTACCGTCAGGTTGTCGAACTTTATTTGGAATCAGAAATGGAATTCCTGATAAAATGTCTGTTACACAGCCCTCGGACTCATCTCGACCAGCCTGTTGACAAGGCAACCGGCTGTCTTAATAACGGGCGCCGAGTGCCGCTTGTCATATTGTCGGGTTGCAATAAGCTCAGCTGAAGGCCGTTCCACACTGGCGGGCCGGAAGGCCGGGAGAAACGGACCAGAGTCGATCAGATCTGGAAGCGTGTCGCTCGCGTCCCGAGACGAAATTGGTTGGGCTTGAGCGCGCATGCGCAGTGAGGCTCTCACGGGCCGCTGCCACCCGTCCCGAAAAAGCCGGCCGGGACGAGACGGGAGTAGGGAAGAGGAGAAGAAGTGTTACGTCAGCGAGCAGGCCAAGTCGAGGAGGAGAGGAAAAAGAAAAGCTTTGCCCTGGGACGGCAATCAGGACGGACGTGGCCAGTCGGCGGAGCCTGTGCTCACTCGAATCACTGTCTGAAGGGCGAGGCTTTGATCCGAAGTCTTGCTTTCAAAGTGCAAACGTCAAACTGTGAAACTTCTCATATTATGACTCTTGACGTATTTGTTAACCAAAAAGCTTACGATTTTTCTACGTAGATCAATCTTCATCTGTATTTATCATACATATCCACGTCATGCTGTAAGTGACATCCGACCTTCTTTTTCATCGCATAATATCGATTACTCGACGAAATACATGTATACTGTACTTCTTAAGGCGCATTCCCATGATCCCTTGTAGGAGAGGCGAGACGAGACGGGACCTCATTAGCCGAAGTGTAGCGACGACCGCGGGCCGCAGGTTGTCCTAGCTTAACTTGCCGCCACCTCCGCACCACGTTGCCTAGTGTCGTTTGGCACAGAGCACTTTACAGCAACAGAAGGGGTGCGCACCGCTGCTGCAAACCGATGGCAACAGCGCACCGCTACACATGCCTGTGATGTTTACCGACTCAGAATGGGTAGCTGCGTCTCGTCTCCGCTAGCAGAGGCGGCCCTGTTCCCATGGCGTCCCGTCCCGTCCCGTCTCGTCTCGCCTCTCCTACAAGTGATAGTGGGAAAGCGCCTTTAATGGGATGAAGACTGGTTCTCAGTGGTTTCGTTGCAGCCTCGCATTGGGTGGACGTGGGTTCGAATCCCCTTTCGGGCATCCAGATTTGGGATTTTCCATGGTTTCCCTAAATCACTCAAGGCGATGTAGGGATGGTTCCTTCAAAAGGCCATGGACGAATTCCTTCCCGTTCCTGAGCTCCAGCGCCTACCCGCCTCTTAACGATGTCGACGTCAAAAGGCGTAAAACCACAAGCAAAAAAAAAAAAAATAATAATAATAATAATTGCTTTCTCCGGTTCCGGATTCGGATCCCGATGGAGCCAAGAATATTTGAGAGTTGTGTTTCATCATATGAGCTGTGCCAGGTCGTTCATGGTTCGGATTCCACGTTAAACCGTGGGTGCCAGATGAAAGGAACTGCCCGTCCTATCTCTGACACAATGGGTCGGCACGCCTCATTTGGGAGGATCCAACCAACCTTCTGGTTGTGGACTGAGACTTCCTACGAGATGGAGAATTAAAACAAAACAAAAAAAATGCTCTTCCTCATTGTATATGGCAATGCTTCTGATAAACTATGAATCATGTAAACATTTCTGGTGAATAAAATACTGGTTTGGACGTATTGTTTTTGGCGCTGACGTCACAGAACGTGGTAGGTCAGCGATAATGCTCTGGCCTCGCATTCAGGAGATCGCGGGTTCGAATCCCCGTCCCGCCATCGAGATTTGGGTTTCCCATGGTTTCCCCAAGTAACTCCAGGCAAACGCCGAGATGGTTCCGTATTCCTTTCCATTCCTTGCCCCAAGTCCTTTCCCGCCTCGAATGACCTAATAAGAAAAAAAAATCGGTAAACAAAGAGAGTATAAGAGATCTTACTCTGCTATAAGAATAATTTTTATACTGCTGTTGACTTTCTTCGCTTTGGAGTCTACGTCATAACACTTTTGTCAGATTTCAGTGTATGCATGTAGATTAAATGAACACAATTGAAAGATTCTACATCTACATCTACATATATACTCTGCTATTCACAAAATTGTGGGTGGCAGAGGGTGCTCAGCACCAAAGCTAGTCTCTTTGCTGTGCGTTCCAATCCCGATGGTACGAGGGAAAAATGAATTCATATAAGAATCAGTGCGACACCTTATTTCTTTAATCTTATCTTTCCTGTCCTTCCGACTCAAATAGGTTAATGGACGAATTATTTCACTACAGTCATAAGTGAAAGTGGGAGTACGCATGTTTACCAGTAAGTTTAAACGAAACGTGTGTCGTCTATCTACCAGAGACTCCCAGCCTAGTCTACTAATCAGTTCTGTGACGCTTTCGTAAGAACTGTAGCAAGCGGTCACGAATCGAGCGGCTCTTCTCTGTACTTTCTCTATACTGTCAATCAACCCCTTATGAAACGAATCCCAAACGGCACAACAGTAGTCCAAATGTGGACACAAAAGAGATTTGTACGCTATCTCATTTCTTTGTTCATTACAATTTTTCAAGACTCGACCTAGAAATCGCAGCCTAGAATTAGCTCTACCTACTAACGAATTAATTTGTAAGTCCCTTTTCATGTTCCTTTGTACTGTTACTCCCAAATATTTCATAGAATCGACCATATCAATAACTGAAATGTTTACCTCGTATTTCTGAACAAACGGATTCTTTTTGTTAGTTATGCTCATTGTCTTTGATTTCAATTTTTATATTTAGTTTAAGATATCTACGTTGTGGTGGGTGCCTTGGTGGGCAAACCACATTACAATTATCTTTCATACCTTTATGATTAATAATTGTGGATTTTTAATTTTAATTTATATGAAGGAGTGGAAATTTATTAATTTAGCAAGAATCTCGACGTTGGTTGGAATTTAGGAAAAATTGTCACAATATGACATTTATTTCTTATCACTGGCGATTACAAGTCTGAGCGAATTTACCGTTAACATTAACACAAATTGGCAAAATCATAAAAGCAACGCTCAGAGTTACAATTAGCCGTCATGGGCAAGCAAACAATTGTATATTTACTTTTAAATATCTCAGAATCAAAATGCAAGAAATAATGACAACTGGAAACAATGAAAAATACAAGTTATGACTACCTCAGACAAAGGCATCATAATACTGTGACTTTACAGTTAAAAAGAAAATCATGGGCGCCAGAATGAACAATATATCATTCGAAAATAACTAGTTCTGGCAAATTATGCCGCTAGCTCAGGGGTTTTTACAATTACAAAGTGAGAACATGGACCTATCCTCTCAAAGTCGCTTACGGGTTCTGTTTCACGGAATGCACAATCACATGGCTTGGTCGTAATCAATTACCATTGTAGTTCTGCGTCTGATGTCTGTGATGAGTGTAGCGGACCCACGATATGTGAGATTATCTCACAAGTCGGCTATAGGCATCTCTGGTCTGGCAATGCGCATCATCGCATTACCGGCTGTGTTGCGGTGATAACGCTCGCTCCAGCAAGGCAAGCTGCAGGTTAGCGAAAGAAGTCAACTTTCCAAGTCAACCTCAGACTGGTGCGATCGAAGTTAGAATGTAGAATCTCAGCTCCTCGCTCTTCGGTCCACGAGGAAACTTCTTGCTCCGCCCATTTGTAGTCTCGAAGCTCACATACAACAAAAATTCCCAGGATTTTGAGTTATACGCTCATTTTGATTGGACCTTCAGGTCGGCACCTAATGTCACGTGATATCCTCGATATGTGATTTGGCCAAAGAATCCAACAGAGGTCGGACATATTCGGCTAAGTTCGCCGGGCGAGAGAACATTCGGGTTTCGGACGGCAGGCTTTTCCCGCTCAGGAGAGTGACGTTGACCGCCCATCCCCAGGGAGCAGGGTGTGTGGTCTGGCAAATCCCAAATCCGCGACTTTTTGTCGCCAAGGCTCGGGAACACCAAGATTAGCTTCAAGCCTACATAGCTCAATAATTCTTGAATATTCGCTTTGCTACGATACACTGTATAAGTTCACCATTTCATTACAGTCCTCACTTGGAATCTTGCGTACTTTATAAAATTACAACAAAAATCTATTCACGTGGTCGCCCAAGATTTATGTAAATTACTCTTATATTATTACATATATAATAAAAATGCACCTTGTAACGTGGCGACAGCGCGGCTCGTTACAATATGGCCGGCCGTTGGTGAAAAATGAAATTATGGTACAATAATTTTATTTTTAACTACCTAATTCTATCTCCATTGTGACTCAACAAAAACTTAAGCATTTTTATAATTACATTAATTTTAAATGTGATTCCAATAACCATCGGTATTCCTGCCTTGTAAGGTGAATATATAACGGGAGCATATGTCCTTTTGGCCGTCTTACAATTCTTTACAAACAGAAGCACGTGAATTCAGGTAGCCTTCCCAAATACAAAGTTATATTAAACACAATACTAAAATATACATGAAAAGAAATTATTTACATACATGTTTAAATAATAATAATCTTGAAAATATCTTGTATCAAATCTTATCATTAAATCACTAAAATGAAACACATTAATAAAACAAAACATTGTCAGAACACTTATGCAGAAAGTGGTTGAACTATACATTGTATTTACAATTTAGCGTGATGTTTTACTCATGTGCATAAAAATAATTCTGCCTTCAACAAACATCCATAAAGATGCTAGAGGTGAGCGTAAAATATCTCATTACATTGCGCGGTTTTAATCTCAAAACAACGGAATAGTTTAGTCGGATTCGGTGACGTGATTTGCGTCATGACCGACGGTTAATTGAACAAGCATTTCATAGAGAAGGTGTGTTCGTGTTCATGGTCAAATATCACTAACTGTAATCTTAGATTTTAATGACGCGGCATTTACTTATAATTCAACGTGGTGTGGAATGAACGATGTAAGTACATGTTTTCGTTTGTTACGTAAATTATGAACCTTACTGGTTGAATGTTAGGTGGTCTCCTAATTAGTCTCTCATGTGTCGACATCTCTAACTTTTAACATACCGTCTGTGAAGTGATTGCGAATTTTATGGCGAAAGGTACCTGTATTTGCTCATGGGTATATGTAATGGAATTTCTATAAAATTTACCATTCCCATATGAGACATTATACACATTATGCGGTTTGACGTGAACTTTCATCGTCAACCAAAGTCGTTGTAGCATCTTTGCATACAAGCGAACCCTGCACATAACCACTCCGCACATAAATGAAAGGATAATGAATAGCGTAACTATCATTCCTCAGTAACATTACGATTCCTTCACAACGGGTCTATTGATGACTCGAGATTATCTTGACATTCAAAGAATATAATATTTCTCTTTATTTAGGAGTTATTATAACCGTTTTAACATATCGTTTACTCCACGTTTTAAGCCGAAAATCCATCCCAGTTAGCGAATATTTTCCTTTTATACACTTATGCTTCTTTAGCTTGTATGAAAAAGGTTATAAGCTTTGTGCATAGAAAGGTCCGATCTCAGGTGTTCCTTTTGCCAATACAAAGCAATTTTGAGATTTCACGCTAGCAGAACACTACAAATCTATATAAAGCAAAAATATAAACATTGCAATTATTTTCGGTGAGTACACACAATTCTGAGCTAAATGTATACTGTCCAACAATAGTTTTAATCTAATTTACGGAATACTATACAATTTACAGTAAGGGTACGCGAAATACCGCTAGAACGAGGCGTGGAACGACTTGTTTCCCTTCTCATTCATCCTGGGGTATTCGCTACCTGCTAATTCTCGGAAACTGCCGGTTGAGCCACTGCTTACCTGCACTAATGAGCTCAGCTGTTCGAGGGTAACTGTCCCCAGCTCCCTCGATACCGTTACTTAGTATGAAATGATATAGCATGAAAAACTTCGATATCACCAATAATCTTATTGTTCACGTCTTCACCATCTGTGCAATTATCATATACAAAATTCCCTTTTAATTGAAGTTAGCATCAAATATAATTACCTTAACTTGCAAAGTTAGCTGAATTATTGAATATATCCCGTAAATAAAGTTTTTCCCCTTTAGCCTTTACAAACGCAGTCGCCTTTAACTTTTTGCTCTTCGACCTCCCTCTATCGTTAGCAAAATAACAGCAAGGTATTGTGAAAACTCTCCTTTATATCTGTAATCGTTCAACTTAAGATTCCTAATTTCTGTGATGACCAACACAATTTAAACAAATCTTTCTGGCAAGGTTTCGTGTTCTATAGGGCATTATCTATGGCACGTTAGCCACCCTTTACAGATACACACAAACAAAGAAGTAAAGTTCGTTGACGAGATAACTTGCGATCTTCGATCAACACAGACAAAGCGATATTACGCTCGCTGTACACTTCTGCTCAGAAAAGATAGAATGCAACTACCTAAGGTAAAACGTTACATCGAACTCATGCATCACAAAATGTTGAAACCCTTTTCGTTTATGTCACAGAATACATCTTAGAAAGCATATCACAATATTTGTATCGCTGTCAGATTCATTGTGATTGCGAAGACAAGAAATTGTGTTTGCTAATGGCGCTTCATTTTCCGCGGGTGCGTATCAATTTATCTGGCTCAGGAAAACATTTAATATTTCAGGATTTTTATCAAATCAAGTCCAATTAACAGCGTGAAAGTCAAAAGTGACTATTAATATTTCACGTGGACAAAATATAAAGTTCGGAATAGCTGAAATAAGCATTAAAATTCCGAATATGGAAATATCCTAAGTAGCTTTAACTATAAGTGCAACTTGTAACTTGAATTTTGATTTTACGTTTATCTAATCTTTCCAGCAAAACAGACGGTTTAGACTAGCGGAACTGGCATCGGCGTTTTTCAAGCATGATTAATTTCGGTAAGGCGTCTAACCTAAAAGAATGTGTACTGTACATTTAATTTCCCCCTTTTTTTATGATTCAAATCGGTCAATTCATAGTCAGCCTTTTCGTCATCGTATTTGGCATGCTACACAACTTGTTGAACAATGCCTACAAGACGAATTTGAGACGTCCATGGATTCTTTTTATCACATAATTCCTTTCGGAATACACGCTCATCGCATATTTATTGAATGCGATAAAACGCTGATGCGAGGCGAGAAACGTTTGGCACTCAGTGATGACCCTAAGTCCAACATCTGCGCTCCCTAACAAAATTCTCGGAAGACGCATTGTGCTAGCGGATCCCTTAGCCTTGCTAATGGGCTCAGCTGACAACCAGGTACCTGGGTTACACAACATTCTCGTCTGTCTTCCCTTCCAGCTGATTTCATTGATCCGCCAGAATTTAGTTTCTGCAGCAAAATACTTGTCTTTTGACCTGAACGGGCACAGAAAAATTTCCCGTTGCTTTTCGATCATGGCGGTGTATATGCTATCATGCCTTTCTGTTCCATGGATACTCAAACCGAAACGCTTTACACAAGTTTTCCGGAACTGCGCGTCTGACCAGACGCATTCCGTACTCACAACTGCGATCTGCAGTGACTTTTGCACTGTATCAACGCTTTTGCTGACACTATGCTCAGTAATCTGCCGCGTCACTGTCACGTCTTCGAGCAGTGTCCGATTGAAAATTTGTATTTCCGGAACTGCTTCGACCATACAACGACAGACGTAATGGTGGAATGCTCGCATTCCTCAGAGTTTACCAGCTGTTGGTCTGTATTTTGGGTTTGTTCTACTTGTGCAATTTCGATCCATTCATCGGTAATCGCAGCAGTTGGTACCTCTGTGTGTTTTTGTAACTCCGAATGGAAGGTGGATATTTTTCCGTCCAAACTTGTTAATATCGCAGCTTGCGAATCAAACCGTGCATCAACACTCTGCTTAAGCAACTCAGCATTTCTTTTAAATTCTTCCCTTTGTGAATTAAATTGTTGGCTAAGCAAATCTGAATTTCTCTTGTTTTCCTCTTTTTGTGAATTAATTTGCAGGCTTAATTCCTGTGTTTGTGACTCAATTTTCTGTAGTAGTTGTTGAAATTGCTGGCTATTTTTTTGGCTCGATTGCTCTATTGCAGTCATCAACATTAACAACTGCTGTGATAGGAGTGGTGGTCCTACAGTAACTTGTGTTATTTGTTGGGTCTGTCCTGAATAAGCGGGAGTGTTCTGGATTATCTCACCGACAGGTGAAGGAAAATTTTCCATATCTTCCCTGTGGCGACAAAGTAGACTGCGAACTATATGGAATGGGTCGGAACTTCAGAACTTACGTTCCCCTCCCAGCAGCCAATATTTCGCGTTGTTCCGCTAACTGAATCGAATCGTTCATGATTTCGAGAGATTTTTGCCTATCAGACTGATCTTCCATATCGAAACCTTTTATTGTACGGGATCGCAGCTTCATAAGAACACACAACGAATGAATTTACACCGCAATTGTGCAATGACGAAATCTAGACTCACAACAACAAAAATACCGCGAATTTCAATACACACAAATACATATACCCCTCCAAAATACAGCAAGAGAAAAGCAACGATGAATCATGCAACACAACACCATGAAAGCAGACTTACTTTCAAACACATGGGCAAAACATGCGTGTCTTTAATTTTCTTACAGCTACCATGCATTAAGAAATCAACACTGACGTTACTCATTTAAAAATTTGAAAACTGATCACAAAATTGTTACAATACAAAGTGTATTGCATCTCAATTGAAATACACAAATGAACTTACTTTTAATGCGTTGAAACAAAATAAATTTTATGCATTGAAACAAAATGAACTTTATGCATTAAAATATAAGTGAAACATCAAAATAAAATCTTGTATGAATATCTATTGACTACAAGAATGATAAAACAGCCAAAAACCATGTGCAACATTCCATGAAACTTTCCTGAATTTGGGCTCCAAATTGTATTAATTTGAATTAGTGCCACCAAGTTCGCAGACATTAAGAAGTAATGTCTCATCTGGCACCAGCGTTGGGCGACATTATGTGGTGGGTGCCTTGGTGGGCAAACCACATTACAATTATCTTTCATACCTTTATGATTAATAATTGTGGATTTTTAATTTTAATTTATATGAAGGAGTGGAAATTTATTAATTTAGCAAGAATCTCGACGTTAGTTGGAATTTAGGAAAAATTGTCACAATATGACATTTATTTTCTTATCACTGGCGATTACAAGTCTGAGCGAATTTACCGTTAACATTAACACAAATTGGCAAAATCATAAAAGCAACGCTCAGAGTTACAATTAGCCGTCATGGGCAAGCAAACAATTGTATATTTACTTTTAAATATCTCAGAATCAAAATGCAAGAAATAATGACAACTGGAAACAATGAAAAATACAAGTTATGACTACCTCAGACAAAGGCATCATAATACTGTGACTTTACAGTTAAAAAGAAAATCATGGGCGCCAGAATGAACAATATATCATTCGAAAATAACTAGTTCTGGCAAATTATGCCGCTAGCTCAGGGGTTTTTACAATTACAAAGTGAGAACATGGACCTATCCTCTCAAAGTCGCTTACGGGTTCTGTTTCACGGAATGCACAATCACATGGCTTGGTCGTAATCAATTACCATTGTAGTTCTGCGTCTGATGTCTGTGATGAGTGTAGCGGACCCACGATATGTGAGATTATCTCACAAGTCGGCTATAGGCATCTCTGGTCTGGCAATGCGCATCATCGCATTACCGGCTGTGTTGCGGTGATAACCTTGCTCCAGCAAGGCAAGCTGCAGGTTAGCGAAAGAAGTCAACTTTCCAAGTCAACCTCAGACTGGTGCGATCGAAGTTAGAATCTAGAATCTCAGCTCCTCGCTCTTCGGTCCACGAGGAAACTTCTTGCTCCGCCCATTTGTAGTCTCGAAGCTCACATACAACAAAAATTCCCAGGATTTTGAGTTATACGCTCATTTTGATTGGACCTTCAGGTCGGCACCTAATGTCACGTGATATCCTCGATATGTGATTTGGCCAAAGAATCCAACAGAGGTCGGACATATTCGGCTAAGTTCGCCGGGCGAGAGAACATTCGGGTTTCGGACGGCAGGCTTTTCCCGCTCGGTGAGTGACCCATCCCCAGGGAGCAGTGTGTGTGGTCTGGCAAATCCCAAATCCGCGACTTTTGTCGCCAATGGCTCGGGAACACCAAGATTAGCTTCAAGCCTACATAGCTCAATAATTCTTGAATATTCGCTTTGCTACGATACACTGTATAAGTTCACCATTTCATTACAGTCCTCACTTGGAATCTTGCGTACTTTATAAAATTACAACAAAAATCTATTCACGTGGTCGCCCAAGATTTATGTAAATTACTCTTATATTATTACATATATAATAAAAATGCACCTTGTAACGTGGCGACAGCGCGGCTCGTTACAACGTATACATTAATGTTTTTTATGTTTTGGATTACATAAATTATAGTTACTGTTTTATTCAGTTTTAAGTTCATTGCAGTGCTCTTGGATATGCAAAGTTTTTAACGATTCCATTTGGCATAATACAAACAAATCCTTTGGTTTTTCCTACACATGGAACATACAACGTATATTTGTCCATGAGGAAATTTTCCCATTTTTGCAATAGCCAATAATTTTTGGCTAAAATGTTCTACAGAAGGGCCGTTATGTAACTTAGCACACATGTTTGTCGTCAATAAAAATTTATTAACAAGTTTCCACAAATGTGGTGCTTTTAAACACGCATTTAGCTCTTCAGTTGGTGTTAAACGCGCAATAACAGGTAATGTCTGTCGGAAATCACCAGCTATTAATATTAGCGCACCACCGAATGGCTGTTCGTTTCCTGATATATCTTGCAATTCTCGATCCAGTGCTTTTTATGCCCCATTGTTATTTCATCATATCTTATTAACTTGCATGGTTGGAGTAATTTACTCATTCCTGATGTTTTTGAAATGTTGCGAGTCGTATTTCACTGTTTTGTATATCTAGTAACAATTTAGGTGCTGTATGTGCTGTTCGATAACCATCCAAAAGAGTCTTCGGAATTCCAGATGATGCGATTGCCAATGCGATATTATTTTGTGTACATACAGTTTCCAGTAGAATTGAATTAAGACATGTTTTCCTCTGCCATCCGTCGTATGCTTTCTTCTTGTAAGTGACAATTTCTTTCTATTGGTCATCCGTTATTTCAATAACTTAAAATTGCGATTTTGTTTGGTGCAAATATGGTAGCCAGTACCTTTGAACGATATAATGATTTTTCTGTGTCATGTGGTGTACACAGTTCTTCTGGTGAGTGAGTGACAATTTCTTTCTACTGGTCAGATCGAGTGTTTCAATAACTTTAAATCTTCTCCGGACAATGGAGATAATTTTTCAAAAATCGGATCACTAATAAGTCTAGAAGTGTTTTAGTTTATAGCAGACACCCATACGAACAATGCCTTTATTCCGACGAGATGGTTATAGTGTATTAATACCCTATGATTTTCGTATGTGCAGGTATATGTACGACGTCACTGGCGAATGGTGCAGCGTTTTTCTTAACCATCTTAAGGGGGCGTCCATAAATTACGTGAGGTGACTAAAAGAGGGGGGGGGGGGGTCCTACGGAAATCGAAATCTCACAAAAAAAGGTCAGGTCAAAACTTGCCACGGCGACTTCTAGGGGAGGGAGGGGGGGGTCTCACGGACCAGATCTCACCAGAAGGGGGGGGGGGGTCGAACCAGATCTCACGAAATCTCACGAAATCTCACGAAATCTCACGAGAGGGGGGTGCCCCTTAATGCTTACGAAGAATATCCAAAGTTTCAATCTAATGTAAAAACACTTTAGGATGTTACGATCGCGAACACTAATTGGCAAAAGGCCGACGAAAGATCAGATTTTCTGGTTATTCTCTGTATTTCCTCAATTTCATCAATGTGTCTACGCGTGCTAAAGCGGCCCTATACTGGATCGTGGAGATACAACGTGTCTTGGTTCAAATCCCGGAACCCGCGTACCAGACGCCCAGTTTGCGATTATAGATTGTTTTTCTGCAATCAGGTAGGCTAATGCTGGGACGATCAGCAATCTCCGCTTCATAAACTAAACATTTCACTAACAAAAGTACACTTATCACATAGAACACAGCTTAAAAGTTTCACGGGCAGATGGCAGCACATCCGTAATCAAAATGATTTGGAGCTGGAATAGGATTCATTAGAAGACAAGAGGAGGGTGAAGAGAGTGCTGAAAGTGTTCAAGGCGTATGTTGGTAAAAGAATTTGTGCATGGAAGGGAAAAGAGGAACTAGACCACAAGCTGGCAGTCGATTTGAGGCGCACTGGTGTGGGAAAGTTTTCTTTTGTGGGTAAGTGAGCCAGTCATTAGAATAAATTACCAAAAAAAATATATTAAAAAAGGCTGAAAAAAATAAAATTCGTAGGTGATTACAAAAAAAAGAAATCAATAATTTACCAAAAAAAGCTGGAAAAAAATTCTTAACGGCAATAGTAGGTGGATACAAGAAAGGTGGAAAATGGGTGTCTAGGGAAATTGCCCCCGGAGCGTGCGTTCAATAGCAACTAAATTAAATTAAAATGTAAATAAACCCAGCCTTGAAAGAGGATGTGCCGGAAAACGTGAGAACGAATGACCGTTCAAAAATGAAAACGACAGTGTCCTTTCTTAATAGTTTCGATGGTCCCTAAAGACCTATGCGTTGACAAGACTTAACCCCTCCTCTTAACATTTCGATCAAAAAAGAAAATAAAAATATGAAAACTACCAACCGATCACATGTTGGAAGCTTAATTACTAAACGTGTAACCCTAAAAAAAAAACCTAAATACATCAACAATGTAATCAGTTTGTGATTAATCGGCATCACATTCTCGTTATTGTAGGGCATGTGGAACATAATGAGGTGGGCTTATGTTTGTGAGAAAAATCAGTACACACCGCAAAATTTAAGTTATTTAAGTTATTCAAGAAATCGAAACAAATAGCTATCTGTTGTTACATTCATTTCTATTCATATATGATGCCAGTTATATTTAACTCGTTTTGGTTAAACATAACTTTTTCTTTGATACTTGTGTGTTACTGTCAACTCGGAATCTAAGAGAAGAAGGATGTTAAGTATTTCAGAAGCTTTATTTGAACTCATACCTGTCGCATTTAAAGAGGTTCAATACGGCCACGCTTAAATAATTTTTACAAAACTGCCTGGTTCTAACTGTAAGTTCACTAGCTCCAGAAATCACCTGTTTATATATATATATATATATATATATATATATATATATATATATATATATATATATATATAAAGTCCCAGGTTCGAATCCCTGTCTCCGCGGGGATTTTGAGAGGACCGTAACACGACTTTCACCTCTGGCATAGCTTGCCGCGTAATGTGAAGTACGCTAGAAAGCTTGCGCACTTTCCATTCCACTTTAAACTGTAGATCTTCTTTACACGGGTTAGGTTAAAGTTAACCACGATGGAGGCGCCAGCTCAGTAAGTAGAAATTTTGTGAAACCGGCGGTTGAACTACCCTTCGGGGTCTCCTCGTCAATAATGCCATGCACCCTTTACTTTTTCCACAAGTAAAAGCGAGTCCTTTGTCAGCCAGAAAGACCTTGACTTCCGTTTCATTTCGCATTCCTCCTCGGTAGGCAAAGCAAGTACCTGCCTCAGATGTCACGCCACGTAGCTTCATTTGTTGGCGGAGGCGTCGGTGATTCTTGGCTCTACCTGCTTCACGGACAAAGCTCAGTCGCGTGAAGCGAACCCTAATTCTGACTTCCGCCGCAGGCAGCTCTGGACTTCCGGCCCGGCTGGCGGACGGACGTGGGAAAAGCGAACCACGCAGGTTGGTACGACTGCCTGCCTGTCTGGTCACGGCTCGGCGCTATCAGCCCGTCGACGGTCACGTCTTTACGGCCGCGGAAACTCACTGGCCGTGAGATTACGCTTCTTTCTTCTCCGCGCCTTAATCGAATCAGTCAAGTGAATTCCTGTGGCTTGATCACAAATGTGTTGCAATTTGCTGGTTTGTACGGCGGATCTGTACGGCTCATTGAGTTCTGGAACACCGTGGCTACAAAGTGTTTTGTACGTAACGGTCTTTGTCTGCCTACAATGCACCGACATGTCTACAGTACAGGGCACTGTGGTTTCGAGATTTGGCATTTATTGGTATTGGCTTCAATAAATAGTAAAGACGTTCATCAGAAAGCCGTACTGGAATCAAACAGCACTAATTAACTTCGTAGACCATATTGCAGAGGGAATTAAGAGAGTAGTTTTAGGCAAGGATGTATATTAGAGTCGTACAAACGCTGTCTAGACTCGCTTGGTTTGTCGCTGTCAGCGCGACTTCTGCAGGCCAAATTCAGGAAATACAGTACAACGCACCGAGCCTGGACGTAAGCTCGAGCCTGACAGTAGGCTCGATCTGCTATTCGCGAGACTCGATCTGTTATTTGTTTGCTGTTTGGTGACGAAGCGACGCTGGTTCTCGACCTGTACAATCGGTACAGCCATGAACCACATCGCAGTCTTACAATCGCTAAATCGAAGAATGATGTGACTAAAAATTAAAGAGAGTATATATTTTCTTCTTATTTTCTTCGTGCTTTTGTATCATTTTAGACGATTTTATACGTTTACTTTCGTAAAATTCAAATAATTAAAGACCGGGCACACTTCTATGTTATGAAAAAGTAAATATCGGCAGATTGCACAGCATTTCAAAATTTTTGTGGAGATGTTCCGGCATTTCATAAAAAGCGGAACACTTTTTCCTTTACTTATTGCTTTACGCGTCGTCGACGGCTAAGGTCATTAGAGGCGTGATGGGACTGGGGACAAGGAACGGGAAGGAATTCGGCAATGGCCTTTTTGAAGAAAGCATTCCGGCATTCGTCTGGAGTGATTTGGGGAAACCATGGAAAACCCAAATCTGGAGGCCGGGACGGGGATTCGAACCCGCGTCCTCCCGATTGCGAGGCCAGAACGTTATCCGTTCATCCACGACGCTCAGTAAAATCTTTTTTTGAACGTATGAATGATGGTCTTTTGTTAATCAACAATTCATTATCCGGGTGATGTCAGTACCGTTATTAAAGTGACTTCAATGTTGTGAACAAATCCTTGAAAGATATCGCATAAATTTTAAACATTTCCATAAATCATAATGCACTAAATGTGGATTCAGGGTGTACTTTACGTACTTCTGTAATTATAGATAACTTATTTATGTTAGTTTTCACTGTGTTCTGATCTCATAATTTGTAATACTTCTGTTACATATGTTCAACAAACACATACACGTTGCACTTCATGTCTACGGTGATTCAGTTGATAGAAAATACAAAAAATGTTGGTAGTATTCATTTATACACTGTCCATACTAGAATGCCTCTGACGTTCAATCTTGTACAGTTTTTTAATGATGTACCTTCCTTGTTGCGCTGCACGGGTGAGGAAGACATTACGCGCTATTTCTGTACTTCCGAGCCTTCATTTGCCCGCCAAGCCTTCCTTGATCCACCGTGCCTTCGTTTGACCACCGAGCCCTGGGAAGTTCCAGCGGGCACAGCTTGCCCGGGTAGAGAGGATCGGTCATAAAAATAGGAGAGCAAGTTCGAACGAGAGTAGGCGGCAATTTGCACGGCACTAATGTACACTGTTTCCTGCACTCCTAAACTTATATTCTAAATCATTTTTTGCTAAATGCCATGGGTGAACTTAATTAATTAATCAGCATATTTGGTAACGTCTAAACAATACCAGTTGTATTAAAGTAATTGTGATGTTCACTGATAACTTTAAAGATCTTCAGTTACTCCCATCAGAACGAATCAACGTGATTAGCACAGAATGTGGACTCAAGATCAATTCCCAGTAAACTAAGTTTATGGCCATCAACAAGAACTTGAAATATACTCGTAAGAGTGGCCAAATCCAGATATCTATGATGTTGTTTGTCTGAACATTGAGATTCAGATGAGCATTGATGATCAGAATTGACCTCCCACGGCATTCCAGAGGTTTAAATCTCTTTTGTGGAGATGCCAATCACAGGTCAAGTGGTCGTGAAATGTTATTTATTGTCGGTACTACCACACTAGACTTTCGGAGTTCATGCGTACTATCATGTATGAAAAATTCTGTAGCCAAATGTCGTGTAACCAACGAAAGAGTTCTCCATCATTCTGCAAATAACAAATAAATAAATAAATAAAAAATTCTATCATCCATAGAAAGCAGAAAAGAAGCATACTTAGATCTTGTCTCTCGAAATTTCAATTATAGGCTTCTGTAGCTTAGTATTATTGAAGACTGTCATGGACGTGAACGAAATAGACTTTAATTGGTACAGAACATCTGGCACTGGTTTGTAATCCAAAATTCACCATCTCCTTATGAGCAGCCGATGAAAGGAGACCTATTCTATAATATTGATTTTCTTCTGTTACGATTTTTTTTATCGCTTTACGTCTTGGATAATTAGAGGTCATTAGAGGCGGGAAAAGACTGGGGACAGTGAACGGGAAGGAATTCGGCAATGGTCCTTTGGAAGAATCATTCCGGCACTTGCATTGAGTATATCTGGAGTAAAAATTTGGATGGTCAGTTAGTAATTGGAATTTGCGTCCGCCCGAATTTTTATGACGAGATAGCATGAGAAGAAGAATTCGTAGCCGCTAAACAATCACGATGTACAATTTCTTTAGTTTATAAAACACTACTTTACAGATTTTCGTCAATGTCTAATTTTGTTGTAAGTTTGTCCATCGCTGCTAAATCAATTTGAGTTAACGGTGTACTTTAACGTCTGATTTGTGTAAAACTCAACACCACAGGAATAATTAAGCAAAACCGTCCTCTCCCAAGGGCACATTATTAGCGTATTACAGAACTAAGAAAAAAAACATATCTCAGTTCCAAAGTGGTGATTGAGGTTTATAATGCTGTAAAACTTCAGAGAGAGCAAAGCTCAATCAATGTTGTGGAATTTGGAAAAAAGTTTTCAGAAAACCTGTTGCACGAAGAAGGTACGTCAGAGAGAGAGAGAGAGAGAGAGAGAGAGAGAGAAAGAGAGAGAGTAATATCAGCTAAGTACTGACTTCTAATCATCAGAGGTGGATTTTCTTCCATTTAATCAAAGATTTCTGATCATACGAAAACTCATTAGTTACAGTTATAATGTCAATACCCACCGGTAATCCCTCTTCAATCGAACCTATCGACGACAATGATAACTGGAAATAAGTGGGTATATGTTATTAATGTGTTGAAATATCTGTAAAGATTTTCAGGTAACATTGTTGACGAAGACTGAATTTGTTGCATATTGCAGCACGACACTTGGTTGCGAATATGGCTAGAAGCAAAACGAATCTTGTAGCATAGATTGAGAAAATACGCTGTTGATTTATCGCGGCTGTTAATTGTGAACGATGTTTAAAGTTTTGTTGTTTTTGATATGGTGGTAAAGTTATTTTCGGTGCCAGGTGCCTCCCTCCGCTAATTCCCTGCAGCCTGAAAGCCAGTGCGCGACCAGCTGTCCCAGCCCCGCCGTATGATTCAATGAAAGCAGCGCGCGACGCTGCGTGAAATGAGCTTCTCTCCTCACCCGTCCTCTCGACCAGGGAGCCAGATTGTCAGAGCGCGCAACGCACGTCTCCAACGACTCCCACAGTGAAAGCTCGCACAAATTAGATATAACCATTTGCAGCCAATTGCATTTATCCAGTTCCTCACCTAACAAGTTCTGCTTGTTCCCTGACAGCTATTTACGTTAACTTTAATACTGTAATGGAACACGCATTGGTTATTAATACATTGTGTTGTAGAGGGACGAATGGTTATTTGTAGTGTGGGTATAAAATATTGCTCCCTATTGCCCTAAGACTTTAACCGATTTTCTTCTTTCTTGATCGTTTCTCTTGAAACTCTTCTATTTTTATATATGACACCTAGTATTGAGATATCGTGAGCATAGTGGATTCTTTTTAGGAGAGAGAGGTGATAGCTAAGGGTTACTTTGCAGTCAAAGACGCAGTTAGGGAAACCTCATTGAATACTGCACTAGTAAACTGTAACACTATTACAGTAGATATTGTACAGCAATGCTGAATGCTGAGGTATCTCGTAACCTGTTAAAACTTGATTAGAAGGATGATTGCTGGGCCTACTGAATGCAGCTTACAGAGATGGCAAGGTTGGCGTAAACGAATACACTCCGAGGCATACGAAGTGATCTCGGTGCTGGTAGGCCGAAAAGTAAAGCGCGATATATTGATTCTTTGATCTGATTGAATATGATTACTATTGTGTTCCACACATGACATGTCTCCGGGGATTGGCTAACAGAAATGGTTTCAGAAGAAATGATATTTGGAATTATTTACAAAATGTTTGTCATTTGAAGTTCAAAAATCAGCAAAAATAAGTTTATTTTTGACTGGCTCTTTGGTGTGAATATTAGTCTCAGGGTTGCTTTTCCGGCTTTTGAGATATTGCAAATATCTTTTTATCAGTTGACGATACATATTACCAGAAATCGACTTTTTGGTGGGAAGAACTGCTCCATCGTGGGCCAAATGTTCCACGGAGGTAGGTGGTAGGCTGTGCCAATCTTTCGAAATACACGTTGCAAAGAATTTCAGAGCTAAGCACAGCCTTTGAACGAGCTGCCTATTACAAGCTGCGTAAATCAGAATCGAACACTGGATTTTTCTTTTATTGTGATATTTACAATTATTAACAGCAACGAGAATTTGTCTCCGTACATTTAATACAGATGTGAAGCCTAATAAACTCAAAGACAAGAGAGTACCTGACGAAATTAGACTCCAAATTTATTGATTATTTGGCAGGAATTTAAGGCATGATAGTAGGCCAGCAAATACTATCACAGCACTTCAAAGAACCATCAAGAAAATTAAAAACACTTTATATGCAATCTTAACAGCCCCTTTATTTTCGATGTGCATAATAACAACATAGTAATTTGGCTAAACGAAGTTAGTTAAGAAAATAAAAATAATTTAATACTGATAGGTATCTTGTCCGTCATCATCAGAGCCACTTACTCAGTACAACTTTTTAATTTATTTAAGATAATAATAGTAACTGAAACCACTTACAGGATGCGTATGAAATCCAAGGCCACTACCTACCATAACCTAGACCAGTCTCACTCGAGCGGTCCTATAATACTCACTCCTGGAAAACAATGCTGTTTTGTCAGATGTTTGTTGCTAAAATTCAGATAACAGCGTCCCGTCCTGTCCCAAAACAGACATTAGCGTTCATTTACACTGCAATTTTTTGTCATAAACCTCAGCATCCTTTTCTCATTTCGCGGAGTTTATACCTGGCAATTTCCACTCCCTACCTTTTCAGGCTATAAACCATTGTACCTTGTGTGAATAAAATCTGAGAAGAACTGATCTTCACAGTCAGTAACTAGTTCACCTCGTCAGAAGCAACTGCTAACATTGCCTTCCTTTTAGCAATTTTATGCTATATTCTTCTTCCATTTACAGGGTATAAGGATAACCCTTCTAGACGAAAGATTTACTATGAATCTTGATGTTTTACCTAACTGCACGTTGTCTTCCATTATAACTAATGCCTTAATATAGTATAGTCCATTATTTTTATATTTCCATGATTCTTTATACCCTTCTAGTAGATGGAGTACATTGTGCTTTATTTTATGTCTTAAAAGGACGTTGAATGTTGGCGCTCCTTTATATTATTAAAAATTCTCCTTCCACCATGAAAAAAAGTATTTATCCTCCTCTACGGTTACAAAAGATACCTCTTCCGCTTTCAATTAATACCGTCCACTTCAATATTCAGTTTCGAACACTTATTTATTTTACAGTTGTACATTTAATGAATTTAATACATTTTTATATATTACATTACCATTTCTTTTGGTCGCTGGAGTTTACAATTCATTATAAACAACGTTATTCTTGTTCAAAATCATCTCATCATGTCGTCTTTCCAACTTTTCAAATACTTAGGCGTACCCGAGGGCTTCTCATTTATTGTAAGATCAGAGACTTTCCCGGCGTCTAATTGCAATGAAGTATTCACATGTGTACCGCCGGATTGTGTTGTGAAAACACAATATTTAGATGACTAGCTCCGTCGTCTTTGGACCAGTAGACATACTTTTGCATCTGAGGAAGACGACGGAGCTAGTCGTCGAAATATCGTGTTTCCAGAACACAATCTGGCGGTACACCCGTAAGGACTATATTGGTCTAATTTATTCCTAACCATCGACTTGCTCACGGCCTGCATTATTCTTTGCCTAATACAAATTCTTCAACACAGTAACATTAGTAATTGTCTTTACAGTATGTTTTACGTTTATAATAATACTGTTTTAATTACAATCAGCCTTTTCCACCTCCCGTGATATTAGTCCTTAATGAGAGGTATCAAATACTGTAGTCCGCCATGTGATTACATGTTTTGGATTGCACTCAGTGATTGTGTTTACTTTCAACTATTGCTCTTCGAATAGGTGCGGGGGGTGGCGCTGAAACAGTTCAATCTGAAATATCATGTATTCTTCCAGCTTTCTCTCACTTCCTGAACTAGGTACAGATAAAATTTTTGTCTAAACATTTGAGATGTAACAATAGAAATTGATTGATGCCATTGCAAACAGTCTCGAGTATGATTTTATTTTTAATGGCACTATCCAGTAATAATTTCGGCAAACTCACACATACACAAACACTTTTACATTTCTCAAACTTTTAATTTAAATTCTTTCATTGTTTCAGGCAAATTGGTCGTCATACTTCTAGGTAATTTTTCACGGTCCGTCAATCTCTTAGCTGTAACAAAAAATGTTAACATTCCTTCATCCCCGAAATCAAGAGCCAGTTTATGATCATGGTCGTCTCTTTCCTTCCACATATTCCCAATTCTACTGCCAGTACTCTTCCAGGCCTCACAGTCGATATTTGCTTCATACAGTCCCATCACTGTCTTCTCCCATCCACACTCTTTCAATGACTCAAAATGTAGCTCCTTTGTCATATCAGTTCCTCACTTATAATTTCTAAAAACTGATTTAACTGCTCTCCTTTGTAGCCACTCCAGTTCATACGTATAATGTGATCTCCATATTATCCTACCACGCTCAACCAATGGCTCGGCTAACTTCGTATAATTCGGGTTCCCTCATTCCCGAGAACATCCCTTTATCATCCGCCCCACTAAACGAAGGTTTGAAAGCTTTCCCTACCAATAGTCTACCGATTTGAGCTTATTGTTAATTATATACCTCCAAAAAATAATTCATTCCATTTTATTCATATTTCTATTCACCTAACAAGTTGACATTTTGGAATTTACCTTCATCCCCTGATGACATATTCCTCTAAATATCCTGTCCAGGTTCCCTGTGGCAATTCACAATCCTTCACCGTATTCATCCCATTATGAAGCATTATGTCATTTGTAAAGATCATAACTTACTGCATCAACAGCAAGACGTTTTATTAGAATAATTGTGCTTGGTAGATAGCCAGTAATGCTCGGTCCTGAGTCCTGACATTCGGGAGTACACAGATTCAAATCCCTGTTCCATCAGCACTATATGGTTTCCTGAAATCTCTCGTGGCGAATTCCGAAATCGTTCCTTCCAAAGGCTAGCTCCAAATTCATTCCCATCCTCACCCGCCTCTAATGAAAATGACGTTGACGACTCGTAA
Organism: Vandiemenella viatica; assembly: GCA_031002005.1. Lineage (NCBI taxonomy): Eukaryota > Metazoa > Arthropoda > Insecta > Orthoptera > Morabidae > Vandiemenella > Vandiemenella viatica. The sequence goes on from JARYHS010012519.1 coordinate 94,850,524, forward strand.
ATCCTGAAAAAATATTAAAATACAGAGGAAATAATTAAATAACCGAAAAACTACTTTCAATGTACATAAATACTGTACTAGTGTTTTTCGGCACTGTAAAGATTTTGGGATACCTTCAGAAACTTTTACAGTGAAGGATAATTGAAGGGTAACGCTGGGAGTATTATGGGTGACTTTGATGATAAACTGCGCAATGATTATTCAAGAAAAATAATTTATCCTACATTACTTGAAATAATGTTAGGGTGCTCCGCGTAAGCGAAATAATGTGACCAGCTCTAATCTTGAAATGAACATGATTTGGAGCATATTCCATTTGTAGCAATTTCTCATGATAAATTTCAAAATATACGAAAATTCGGCAGTAATTTTTTCAGTCCCAAACCTGCAACTTTTTTCTAAAAAAAATAGTGGATTAGATAAAAAATATTTATCGGATTGTTTTGGAGATATTTTATTTACGTTTTCTCTAAATATTAGGCGTTCATTAAACGAAATGTGACTGCCAAAATGCGATTTTTCCATTAACAAAATGAGAAAAGCGTTTATTTTAACAGCACAATTTAGCATTATTATTTTTTACCTTTCAAACTTGTTATTTATTTTTAATCCTGGTCACTACCAAAGTATGCGTAGATTCCAGGAGCCCTTTAAAACAATACCTTATAACTGTGTTTCATAATTTGGCATTGACATAAACAGTCGCTGCGGTAACTTCCCCACTCGCTGAATTTTCGTGCGGCTGGCACCAGTGTGCTGTTTTTGCAGTGTATTAGCGTTGGGTATTTTTCAGAGATTTGTTTCGCTGACATTGTGTGTTCACCGTCTGGTTTTTTTGTTTTTTTGTTTTTTTGTTTTTTTTTTGCTGCTGGTAATCCAAATCCAGCCCGTTGCGTCACGCCAAAGTGCACTCTTCCAGAGTCGATATTTGTTTTTCGCTATCGATTGTATCGACTCACCCGACCTCCATATATTTGGATGAAGGGCATTCTACGTTGTTCTTCGGTTATCACGGGGCAAGGGAACTATACGAGGTGTGAGGGCGTGAATAAATCTTGGCAACTCAAACCCGCAAGCTGAAATTGTTTTAACGAAGAACATCATTCTGTATTGAAACCGGAGTTGGAAACATTTTCTATTTGGAAAGTTTTCAACGCGCGGAATCAAAAAGGCTGAAATAGATTCCAGTCTACTATTAAAATGAGCTACTAAAAAGTATAAAAAAAATGAGAAACATTTTTTGAAAGAGGACTTACGTTTTTAATTCTGCTCCATTTGTGTATGACAATCCTTTGAAAGCATGTCAGAAGCTGCTTTTGTAATGTTACCAAATGAACGCTACCAACGTTGTTTTTATTTTTTTGTCGCCCTTGCCTCAGCTAGCTTTGACGCCATCTACCAAATCCTTCTACCCTTTTCATCCACATTCTATCCCACTACAATCTAAGTTACCCATCAGTATGACTGATGGTGTTAAAGCGTTGTCCCATTCGAGTTTGGTGAGGTGCGATCGACACAGGTTTAAATCTCGTCATTGGTGTTTGACTGCATTGTTTAGGAGGGGGTCTGTGCTAATTTAGGATAATACAGTAACATTTTTCACTTCCACCTCGAAAACACATCATACATGTGAAATAGTACAAAACATATGTTCAAAAAGATTGCTAACAGTACCGCGTTCCCTCCAATATGTAAATATACATTTTCATTTTTGTTTACTCCTTAGATTCTCATTTATCAGGATTATATACTCTATTTCTCTCACCACAGTTTATCCTTTTATCTGCTCCTTTTATCGAGAGATTAAACCAATCCCATATATTAGAAAACATGACCCACCATTATATCTCTTCGTTATGCAGGTCAATTAAAAAAATCTTCTGTCTTGATTCATCTTTTATATCTGGAATAAAAAATAAAGTAAGTTGGAGTGGAGGAGTGCCAAGCTTGGATCACTATAACAACTTGCTTCCCCTCTTACGGTACTTGTTCCACTACGGAGACTACCCTGCCGCTAAGATTTTACCTGATGTCAAAGGCAGATATAGAGCCTGGGTTAAGTGTGTCTTTCCGTAACAATTTTTTAGAACAGGTAAATACTATTTTAAGGATAAATGCTTACCGAAACAATAAAAAAAGTCTTGAATACCTTGTTTCGAAACTTTAGGCAACCCCATTATGTCATTAATCACTCACTTGCTGAACAGCACAACATAAAATCCCATTCCAGACTTGAACGCAGAATTTGTTGTTTTAATGCAGAGCGTAAATTACGGCAATATATTTGAGTAGTGTTGAATCCTAATCTTGTTTTAAACTTCACGGTTGCGTTTGGAGTTTAAAATATTTGAAATTAATGCAACAATTTTATTTAATTTACTTCTCTTGTCTCAGAATTATTGCTTGGATGGGTAATCGTATATATATATATATAAATACTTCGTGGAATGTATACTGACTAATTGCTTTTTTTTATATTAAGGTTTTACGGCAGGTCAACATCTAGGTCATTAAAGCTGGTAGATGTTTGGGGACTAAGAATGGGAAATATTTGAGCCATGGTCTTTTAAGGAAACCATCCCGTAATGGTATTGCAGTGATTTTGCGAAACCATGGAAAATCCGAAATCTGGGTGCAGAAGCGGGAGGCAAAACAATATCCACTCATCCACCACTCTCGGATTATTATTATTTTGCAGAATCAGAATAGTCAATGGACCATGGAATATTAAAACTGGACTTGGTAACAAATATTATGATGGATTCAATTGAGCTCACTGAGCATAAACGTGGCTATACGGATACAAAATGCTTCCTTACTAGCCTTCTATCAACATCATGCTATAAGCTAGTTTTAATACTGTGTGATTATGTTATCCCATTTATGCACTTAAGTCCTGATGCTCCCATTTCGTCGGCTGTGGCATCATATCTCAGCCGAGCACTTCTGAACGTCTGGTCATCCCTCTTCCGCCCCCTCAGTTAACATATGTGATGCCTCCTCCAATTCACGCCTCCCCATTTCGTGTCCCCCTCCAAATTGGCCAGCGGAAGAAACCGCCGCCTCTGGTCGGCCGTCGCACGCAATGCTCTTCTTCGAAGTCTTAATCACGGCCCTAACAGCTATGTGTCTCCATTACAGTCGGCGGTCACCCTTCTGGCATCCATCAGCCGAGATGGACGGCTTCATCCTTTGCGATAAATGCTGTGAACGCCCCCTAGCGTACCCTGTTGCTTTTTGAAGCAACCCTGGGGACTGTGCAGGAGTGATAAGTGACAGTCCTTGTCTCGTTGACAGTAAACATTAACTACAAGGCAACCAGATCTGTTCAATGCTGCGTAGCTGTTTCGAATACTGTTCGAACATAATTATGAGAAAACGGGGTCTGAAATACGTCAAGCACCAACTGTTGTTACTCGCGTACGATAATCTCTCGCTCAGTGAAGCTGTAGGATTAACAGCACAGATCAATCACTCTAGTTTTATTGTCTCCGACTTACGAGTTTGGATTTCACTACAACCATTTATTATTTTATCGTTTAGCCTACTAAGGGGCGCGTGGAACCGTTAATTTACTTTGTCCTTCTTATTCTTCTTGCTGTTCTTCTTATCTTCCCAAAACCTCCTCATCCTTTCGCTGTGGGCTTGACGTGTCTCTTGTGTTCATGCATTTTTGATTTTCAGAATTTTTACTCTTGCAAATTATTTGAAGTGATTAACTGTGTCTATAGAAAACTGTGTGTAGATGCCAGTGGGTCTAGGTTGCCTACTTCAATGTCCTTCTGGGTTTCTGTAAGCCAGCGTGCTTTTGTTTGTCGAGCTCCGTTGACGATGTGGAAAATTTTCTTGGTTAGTCTCGAGTCATCCATTCGTGCTATACAGGGTGGGGCATTTAATATGTTTTCTGGGAATATTTCGGAAAGAAAGCATTTTAACAAACAATAACCTATATAAAAAATAATCGTACAGTAGGGGGCTACAATTATGTGATATTGGTGTTTTCACAGGTGACGCTGTTGTCGTTACAACAAGGTCAACTTAATTCTTTTAAATGGGAACCCCTATTTTTTTTGTTTGAAGATTCCGATTCCTCATGAAAAAATAAAAATAGTTTGCTTAACTCACTTTTCTGTTAGCCTCACAGATGGCGCTGTAATCGCGAAAAATGAATATTCCCTTTTTTTGTGTATAATTTTAATTATTGTTTAAATAATTACATGTAATTTTCATTCTGTAAACATGGAAGGTAATTTTAAAGGATAATGACGAAATTGATTTTTTAAATGCTTTTTCTTACTTATTTGCAGCCATGTCTACAGCAGGTGCTCAAAAAGGTGACCATTTACTTCCAGACATTTTCTGACACACTTCGAGCTGTTCAGGCATCATTTCTGCAAAGGGTCAGAAACTGTCTGGAAGTAAATGGTCACCTTTTTGAGCACCTGCTGTAGACATGGCTGCAAATAAGTAAGAAAAAGCATTTAAAAAATCAATTTCGTCATTATCCTTTAAAATTACCTTCCATGTTTACAGAATGAAAATTACATGTAATTATTTAAACAATAATTAAAATTATACACAAAAAACGCGAATATTCATTTTTCGCGATTACAGCGCCATCTGTGAGGCTAACAGAAAAGTGAGTTAAGCAAACTATTTTTATTTTTCATGAAGAATCGGAATCTTCAAAAAAAAATAGGGGTTCCCATTTAAAAGAATTAAGTTGATCTTGTTGTAACGACAACAGCGCCACCTGTGAAAAAACCAATATCACATAATTGTAGCCCCCTACTGTACGATTATTTTTTATATAGGTTATTGTTTGTTAAAATGCTTTCTTTCCGAAATATTTCCAGAAAACATATTAAATGCCCCACCCTGTATGTCCATAGAATTTCATGCGTCTTTTCCGTGCGAGTGAGGTGAATCGTTCGGTCAGTGAATACAGTTCTTCTAAGCTTTTGCGCATCCAGATGCTGTCTTGGATCTTGGGTCCGAATATTTTTCTCAGTTTTTGTGTTTCTTTACTTTATCCATATTAAATGGACTTATGCACAGGCCATGCCATGCAGCCGAATTGTACGAGTTAGCACGCGCCGCAGGTTAGCCCTCGCCACCGTCCTCGCCACCTCAATCCCAAGTTGTCTAGCGTCATTTCAGCTACTCGGGCGTTTGATGTTTACCGTCTAAACGACCGATAGAGGTGCGCCATCCCTTTTAACGGACCGCTGTTGATAGTTGGACTGGCGTGGCCGGAAAATTCATGGCCCGTGGGAAGCCACCTCTAGCTGCCCAAACCTTTCTTCAACATCGACGAACCGTAAAGCAATATAGAAAATCTAGTTGAAGTCATTTTAGTTACTATCATCCTCTATAGGCATGAGTGCTCTTTGACATCCAGTTATCTAAGTCCCCTTGTTGTAGGATGCACATCTGGAATTAGTTGTACAACAAGAAGTAGGATGCCTCAAACGTATACTTCTTAATTTAGACATATGTTACAGTAAACAAACTTAAATATCATTATATTTTAACAGAAGTGAAGGTTTTGCCCAAAATTGCGGTGTAAAATGAATATTTTGCTTATTCACAAACAAATAAAAATAAAATAAACGAAGAAGTTAAAAAATATGATTAATGGCGTTGGAGAAAAATGTTGCTTCTTTTTCAGAATATACGAGCTATGCATACGGAAATTGATCTTCAGATTTTTTTTACATACTTCAAAAGAATAGAATTTTGTTCCAACCACAGACAGATATTACTGACAGCCCACTGTGCTATGACGTTCTGAAATAAGGTTGAGCACGTTTCTGACACTCGAATACTACGGTTTACTATCTTGACAGAAGAGAATCTGTTCTTACGTATATTGGAATATTATGATTGTGTGAAACATTCTACTTTGCAAATCAGCCATTTATTGTTGAACTAATTTTCAAACTCAATCAACAACTTTCATTTTTTCTCTAACTGGTAAATTGTGTGACTGGTTATCGGAAGTTCCCCGTAATTACTTGAAATCTTACAAAAACATGATGTGACTTTCACCTCTCCCAAAAGTTTTAGAACATGTTTTTATACTGGATAAACCAAGAACTTCACTGAGAATAGAAAATCGTCAATTTATCTCTGTGTTTATGGTTTCTTAAAACACCAACTACACTCTAAGAGTTGATTTAGCGAAAAAAAGGATGTTCCAGTTTTTGGTCTCTAAAAATATTTCCACTATTTTTTTTTAATAGTTTGGAAGGCTGTTCCCATTACGGCTACGACTTCGCGTTTTGTAATAATGAGGTAATTTGAGATGGCAGATACTAGGCCGCGGGGAAATTAGAAAGTTATTCTTGATACGTGCGACAGTGATATAATCACAGGCCTTTGTATGTGTTTGTGTTCAAAAAAAGAAACTAACATAAAAATGTAACAGGGATGCTGTTCTTCCTCTGGAGTATATTAGATACGGAGAAGAAACAATATTCATATGTTTTCATTTGAAGCTACAATTAAAGTACCAAAAATATAACTCAGTTATTTATACATAAAATAATATTTCTTCTTAACAGTTGTATAGAGAATCGAGTCGACTATGCGTGTGTGATAAAATTAATAATACGGCAGTGAGTATATTACCTTTCCAACATTAAGTTGAAATTTTCTTAAATATTCCTCTCATGATTCCGATGTGTTTAGTACCTTTCAGCTGTTTCAATAGTTTACAACAAAGCTTGTCAGTTGCCATGATATATACTTCTAACATTACTTTGCTGTGTTTTCATCACAAATGAATATTTTGTTCAGTTGTGGAACTTGATTCATACATTGAGGCCAAGTGATTCTTATCGGTCAATATGCAAGTGATTTGGGAATCAAAGACATGTTATATAACCAGTAGCTGATGTGACGAAACGCTATAAAAATTATGCGCACTTAAAATTATTCAGAAATATACATAAGATGCTTTCGTGTTTAGCACGCGATTTGAGCATACGTTAGGAAAATTAATTGTGAATTTGGTTGATTACTAAATTGATATTGAATCGTTAAATCGCTAAACTTCATGAGACAGTGAAAAGAGAAAAACTATTTGAAACAATAATTCGTGCTATTGTTTTGAACTGGATACTTTCTTTCAGAAGTGGTAAGTATGGTGCATGGGTTAATTTTCTAACAACATGTTGTTAACTCACATAAAATGTGGCATAATCTATCTGAATCCGATACATATGAAGTCTACAGTGTTCCTGACATCGTGCATTGAATAAATATACATGAAGAGAAAAAAAAAAGTCCATAGCATCACGTGGTTAAAAGTTTTGGAATAGGAATTCTCTAATTCATATGCTGGTCTGATAGGTTCCTAGAATTTCGGCTGCTCTATTCTAGCCGCGAGCACCGTGTTATGAGATTGTGTGGTTTAATCAGGCGTGGTATTGGTATGTTAGTAGGTCAGCTGTCCGGATACTAAACATGGGATTACGGGATCGACCAAGGCCAGCCAGACGAGGGCTCTGGCAACAGGGATCAGCGAAACTTGTAACGAGTTTCTAATAGCTCGCATCAGGGACACTGCGATTAACAGACATGATGGCGGAATCTGCTTACAATAATGCCAGGATTATGTCACAGAAAATTAATGACCATAATTAGGGAACCAATGTTGGCAAATTTTCTATTCCGGATAAGAGAGGAGATGAATATTAATCTATGTCAAATGGGCTTTAAAGGCCTTTCTCATAAATGTTAAATGGGTTAAGTGCTAAAAGGTAACCCTACTAACTTGCATATAGTTTTATTCAGTATAATTTTATACAAAAATATGATAAATATTTAATAATTATATAGAAATTGGAAAATATCGTAAATATTTGTTCAATTATTTTAGTTTTTACTATGAACATGCAATATTTACTTTAATCAGTAGCTCGTAGATAGCAGGTTTCAGATGTTAACGCAACTTTCTATTTTTTTTTTTTTTTTTTCCTAAGCAATCTAGCGTGATAAATAAATTTTTCTTTCCCTGTTAGTACGGTTATAACTCGCAATCAATTGATGACAGACAATCTGTAGGTAAATTAACCAGCTAGATTTTAGGTGATATTTTACCACCCTGGAAACAAATAGATTTACCAATATGCAGTTTACTGAAGTAAGTAGATTAAAAACTAACATAACATGGAGGCCTTCAAGGCAAACGCTGTCCAAACCGTTGGAAATATATCAACGGGCTGCATGTACGTTTTGATGAACGTAATATGGTCTGTAAAAAAATTTGTTGTACAATGCAGTGATCATCCAAAATGAAGAAAGAAATTAGAGACGATTTTTTTAGCACACTTATAGGTAGGTGATACTTATATTTTAGTCAGTTTATATCTCCAGAACAACGAATCCAATTTTCTAGGGTTATCTTTAATTGGTAGGTAAACAATCCAAAAACGGTTTAGCCTAGACGAAAAGAAAATTACTATATCAAATGATGACTAAAAACGAAGGATACGTAGGTATAAAAAATTACAATATATAAATCCAGCTGTAATTATAGTAAATTTTTAGGAGAAAAAGATAACTATATAATAATAATAAAAACTATTCCGATACCATGGGCGCCGGCAGGATTATTTTAAGAGGGTCATCTTTTGTGTTTTTTTTTTAAGTTTTTTTTAATACATTATAACCTATTAACTAAGGATGCTGAATATACTGACAAGTTATAGAACAAATTTGGACAACAACGTATGCGTCCTAAGTTATTATTCATACAGTGAATTTAATAATAAAATTTTTGTTTCTTAATCTTTTTCTGTGTATTTTCTTTCATAACATGGGGGGGGGGGGGGCAAGTACACCCCCTTGCACCCACTTCCCGGCGCTCATGTCCGATACATTATCAATGAAACATTACTGGTTTAGATCATACACACACATCTGGATTTACTTAGTTTTATATTTTATTTATAATGTAAGATAAAAGGTATTCTTAATTAACATTTAACATTTTTTTATTATGACAGTCAAGTTCCTACTCCGGAATAAATGGGTCCGTTAAGTTGGAAACAAAACGGAATTAATGACATTATTCCGGGATAACCTCACCAGTAACTTTTAAAATGGAACTGTTAACAGCTAATAGCCATGTTATTTCAACCCATTTGACGCTTTCAGTGTTGGAAGTGGTAATTATAAAACTCAATAATCATGTTTGCAAATAGTGCCATCAGAGCGGGCAATATTGCAGGCAATTAAGTTTTACTGCATTATCTATCAGAGTAAACAACAGTGTTAAGCCAATACAAAACGGCGTGTAACAATCTTCTTCTGGCGCTCTGTGTACAAACAAAGGATGGTTCTTATAAAGACATCTTTAATATTAGCAAGAATGAACAATGAAAGATATTTTACGTACGTTCGAAAGAACATTTCTATCGGAACGATGGCCGAATATGCCAATGTTTATGTTGCAGCTGTTAGGTTTGCTCTTACTGTAACAGGATTAGAAGTAACAGAAGTATCGTTTCTGTTAATTACAAATTGCAGAGCCCTCAAAATTTATTTTCACCAAGTTAAAAAGTCTTGCTAATTAAATACAGAAAATGATTGTGAGTACGGAAAAAATTCTAAGCGCATCACCTAACGGAAACACTTGATTGGTATAAACTATCTCTTAGGAAACTAAACTCGTGACAAATTGTTCAACTGCACGTATACTACCTATCTTCTATACTAATATTATACATGTGAACGTAACTCTGTCTGTCTGTTTGTAATCACTCCAGCCAATGCCGGGATGCTTACTTCAAAAGGTCATGGCGGAATTCCTTCCCATTCCATGCACCCCATCCTTTCCCGTCTCCAAAGACCTCGCTGTTAAGAGACGTTAAGCAGTTAAAAAAAAAGTCTGTTTGTTACGTTTGCAAAGCTAAACGGCTAATCTGATCATCACGAAATTTGACAAGTAGATGTTATTTGCCTTTAGGAAGGTCATAGGATACTATTTTCTGTGTGGACAATACATATTATCATTGAATTATGAAAAACTATGTGAACTGTGAAAGACAGACGCATAATATGTATGCGTCTCTGTAATATGTAACAACGGAGAGGACTGGTAGCGCAGTGGATAAGGTGCTTGCTCCATAAAAATTTCCCGTGTCGCCCCATCACCATCTATATAGAAGGCCCGGAGCCTACGTCACAAAACCGTTCTGACGTCACATTAGTTAGGCAAGGCAGTTGAGAGAGTCGCCAATTGTAAGCTGTTGTGCATCCGAAGTGAAAGTGGTTTTTTCGAAGTTTACTGCTTTCTACGACTGTTATTTGTTCAGTCTGCCAGTAAAGGCCCCTGCCAGGCAGACCTCACACACAACGCGCCTGCACGCCGGGATACATATACGACTCCAAACAGGCGCAGAGGCGTCAAAACAAACCAGGAAAACAAATAGAATCATCTAGAAGCTAAGTGGGACTATTTCTTACAGAGGTCGCCGTACTACCACACAACGGAATTCCTGCGCCAGGCCGCCTATATAAGCGTAGCCGGCCGCTCCACCGCCAGTTCCAGCCTGACCGCTGAACCATCGTCAACTACAGAAGACCACCGGAAGTTCGCGAGAAGTAGAAGCCGTCACTCTACCCCGGAGCAGGACCAGGCTGAAATTCTCGACGGTCTTCTGATAACTGTACCCACATTTGTTTATGGTTTACCTGTTGTATTGTGTACCGAGTAATAAACTTCAAGGAACCGTTAAGTGTAGTTCACTTCATTATTAGTGAATTTTTATTCTGCAGAAATGGTGTGCAAATGTTACTTTCTTAGATGCAACGGAAATTATCCAAAGGGACCGAAAATTGGGTTATTTCCGTCTCCTAAAGAGAGTGCATTACGCCGGCGAAGTATATCTGCAATACATAGAAACTTTACAGTTTATTCCAAAGTAAATATCTTTCTGCTTTAAAATATTACATTTATTGTTAATTAACTATAACATTATTGGTCCGTCAGTTCTATAAACATGAATACGCTTCTATTACACTGTTCATTAGTATTAAATTTTAGAACTTCTTTAACTAGTTCGTTTATATATTCAATATTCGAAAGAAGTTTCCATCGCGATACACGTCGTCACTAGCAGCTTATTTAGTAATAATAACCAAATTCCTTGTATGCTGTAAGGAGGTCATTCCGATCCAGGCTGCATTTCAACCTAACCTCTATCTCCGCTATTATTGCCACTACAAAATCAAATGACAATCACACACCTTAAATGCATCAGAACTACATTTCAAATAATAGCAACATTGTATAAACTGCTCTCGGGTGACTAGCCGAGTCAAGAGTGCGTTGTCACACGATATTTCGGCGACTAGATACATTGCCGCCATCTTCTGGTGAAGTGCCGGGTGCAGCGGAAAGGCTCAGCTGATGGCGGCAATGTTCTAGTCGCCGAAATATCATGTGACAACGCACTCTTGACTCGGCTAGTCACCGGAGAGCAGTGTATACATTCTCAACGCCGAGAAAGACTTCGTTCTTAATTAGCAACATTTTCTGCAACTCGATTTCTCGTTTGTATAGCATTAGTTATCACAATTTCATTGTACACCTTCAGTGTGAAATGAAATAGTACTGAAGCAAGCGCAAAACACATTCATTGTATCCCGATGTAAAATTAATCCCAATATTGCAGCAGCACCCTAATATAATAAATCAATCAGTTAGAACTGGTGAATATTGTGTGGTAGATTAACATAGACCAACTGAAAATTTGCTGGTGAATTAAAATTTATTTCATCTTTTGAGATGCAGTAATTTATGATAGAGAAATGAAAGCATAATTATCCAAATTCCCAATTAAGTAGAAGGGCAGTTTAACGTTACGATTTTGATTGTTTATACACTAATATTTTAGTGCAGTATATTCTTGGAAATGTCTTATTGTATTAAAGAATTATTAACAGTTATATTTTGTAGCTACTTGTGAGGTGTTTAGATTCATGTTGAGCTTTCCAGTATTAAGTGACTACTCTTGATACACAAGAACCATTTCTGTTAATGCACCGGAACAGTCTTATTCTCCTTTACAATGATTTAATTTTTTTTCTTTAGAATGTTTATAACTGATACAATTATTTCTTCGTGGCAGGTTTACAACTAAAGTTTGCAAAAGAAGGCCAATTTGCAGTGATAGGATGCATATCAGCATCCAGACACAACTAGAGACATCAACTAAATGTATCACTACTTACAAACTGCTCACACTCACTTTGACTATTAAAATTTCAAGAGATGAATTTGAATAAAAAAGTATTAGATACATGGGGCCAGAAATGTACTGGAAGATGATTTTTCGTGTGGCCTCTGACCTTACCAGTGTATAAGGATTCTAATTTCAAGCAGACTAACTTCCTACTAATTGTTATGGCTTACTTTGTTGAATACTGTGCCCATGCAATATTAAAAAGACTTAAATGCGAATTATGTATCAAATGTGTATTAGGTATGAGAAGCTATGCCTGTTTAGAGTTACAAAACACTAATCAGGCACTAATATTTCCCCTACATAGATTCAATAATTATGAGAAATTTTAATTACATTTAAGTTCATAAATTGATTTATTGTGATAAAAAAAGTGTTTTAAAAGTTTTCATTTGAGCGAGCTGGCAAACAGAGTACTCTGTTAAATGACTGAAATAAAGAATATATTTATTCTTCTGTAACATAAGAAAAATCAGACTGAAAGAATTCAGTAAACCATTCTTCTAAGCAATTTTTATGATCCATTTTAATTTATTGTATTTCAATGACTAAAATGGACTTGCTGTTTATCATTTATTTTTACTCTGCATTCTGCTTACGTGATATAATTCATTTGTGACTAATTGTGAAATTCTTGTTAATTAATGCTGCACTTCCAATAAAGACTAAGCCTAACTCATTTGTCTATTCTACTGTGTGTGGGTGTGAAAAAAAATCCACTTGTTAAATATTATTATTATTTTAGAAACCGATGATAGCTGTTGTATTTGGTAAAAAATATTTGTGCTCTCATCAAATTAAACAGATATTATCTATATGTCTGATGAGGTTTCATATATTTGCCTGTTAAAGTGTCGGCTGCTGAAAAAACAAGATACTGACTTTTCGACAGCATGCGGAAAGGGAAAACAAACTCGAACACTTTTGCTTCTATTTAGAAACATGTGAAATAGTGCCTATCAAAAGAAATCTTTATAGCACAACAGGAAAACAATTACTGTAATATTTTGCTCGTACTGTTCTGACGGGAGCTTATGCCTAACATGCGTGACGTCACGAACTGAGAGGCCTGGCCTACTCCCTCTAGATGGAGTTGGTCACCCCCCGGTTCAAACCTCGCTGGGAGCAAAAAATTTTAAGAATTGATTTTCATCGTTTGTGCCAAGCCTGGGATTTTGTCGTAAGCATTCCATGTTGAAATTAGGTTCCATAAATTCAGGGGTTGAATGGGTGTCAAATTGTAGGCGGTAGAACGGTGTCATAAGCATTTATTTTATTTACTCTACACTGGTTCTACATGCAGTTTTCTGTGTCATCTAAACTAATAATGTTATATAAGCGAAAGTAAGTGTACGTCTTTTTGTTACGTTTCGACGACTAAATGTGTATACCGATATTGATGGAATTTTACAAGGAAATACTTTGTATCTATAGGGAGGAAACCGGATTCTTTTTTCCGGTATGAGTAACAGTTTTAGTCATGCGACAGGTTCGAGGTCATATTATGCTATCATGGTGTTGTTTGGTACATATCTTACGTAACTTTCAGCTTTGTATATCTAATTCTAGCAACGAAGTTCTAAGGCAAGGGGTACGAATTCGCGGGCAACAGCTAGTACTTTATAAATTAGTAAGCGAATTGCCTCTGTCTAGTTGTTTTAACAACTGCGTAAATTTGCTTATTTAATTTTCTAAAATATAGTACGTTAGTATAATGTACGTTAAATCACTAAACTTTAATTATCCTGATGAAATTTAGATATTTTTTGAAGGTTAACATTTATGTAAACTTAATAGCACGTTTTTGTTTTATTCATTTATTGCGTATCCTCATTTAAAAATGTTTTTTTATCTGATGTTAACTATTACTGAAATTATATATTACACACCTCAATAAAATGACCTGAGATATAATCCTAATAGAAGTTTATGTTTGGTGCCGATATCAGTTGATAGCGTGTGGTTTTTTTAGGCTGCTCGTTGGTGTAAATAAAGATTGCTCGTTATATCCTAAGACCACTGCATTATAGATTAACTTTTAAATATTATTTCTCTTAAACAAAACTTCACATATTTATTGAAAATAACTAAAACAGTTTCTTAATAATAATGTTTTATTGTCCTCTGTGAATCTGGATAATACTAATGTACAACTTATATCTTTACGTATTAATACGGCTAAATTTTCACGAAGCTTTATTAATAATTACAAAATCAATTTCTTATACTTTTATTTCATAAACTAGCCGTCACCCGTAACTTCGTTTACTTGAGGTTTTTTATTTGATAAATAGTCAGGCCTTCTATGGAAATTACTTTCACAGACTATTTGACATCCTAATTTATAGTCTACACATAGTCAAGAATGTCACACATACAGTGAGATTGATGATGAATATCAGTTTCAATTTCGAATATCACGATGCCGTTGGTAAGTATGTTATCAAATATTTCGACAGCAAGAACTGACTTATCTTTAAAAAAATATTAAATTCTTAGATTTTTACCGTCATATCGAAATAGAACGTATACTATTTTACTCTTGGGGCCAAGGACTGTACAGTGTTCAAAACCCATCATAATCAACGAAACGAACAGACACTTTTTTCTTTATTTCTCAGTATCTGGACGCCGCATTAAGATAAAATATACTTACTTTTAGTCCTGGCCCCGACGGCTGCATAACGACGGTGAAGATAATATTACTACAGATATCTTAAAGATAGCCGGATGTGACATTGTACCTTATCTTGAAATTTTATTTAAATTGAGTCTGGATACTTGCTGCTTACCACAGGACTGGAAAAGTGCAATAGTAGTACCGGTACATAAAGGAGGGGTGAGAAGTAGAGTTGAGAATTACAGGCCAATCAGTTTGACATCAGTGGTAGGTAAATTAATGGAAAAATTGATATGCAACCACATCAAAAATATATGTGAGTAACGTAAGTGGTTTTCAAGCAGGCAACATGAGTTCAGGGAAGGATATTCATGCGAATCTCAGTTGGTGGGATATATGCAAGATATTTCAGATGAAATGGACAAGGGAGGCCAAATTGATAGCGTAGCACTAGATCTGTCAAAGGCGTTTGACAGAGTAAGCCTTAAAATGGTAGTAAATAAGGTAAAAACCATTGGAGTGGATTCGAATGTGATTTGCTGGGTAGAAGAATTTTTAAAAGGTAGAAAACAGAAAGTTAGGGTAGGAAATGTAGTATCAAAAGAAGTGGAAGTAAAAATGGGTGTGCCACAGGGTAGCGTATTGAGACCATTGCTATTCATTATTCTAATGAATAATTGTGTTGATTGTTTATTATCTGAAATTAGATTGTTTGCAGATGACATAATGCTGTATAAAAGAATCAAAACGATAGAGGATTGTAAACAGTTGCAGGGTGATCTGGACAGGATATCTAGTTGGGTTGGTAAACATGGAATGAAGATAAATGCAAAGAAGAGTCAGCTTATTAGATACGCAAATAAAAAACAAAAGGTTAATTATGAATATAAGGTGGGGAAAGAATTGCTTGCTGAAGACTTGAAATGTAAATATCTAGGCATTACATTTGATAAGAAGCTTAACCGGGTAGGACACATTGGAAAGGTGGTAGGAAAAGGTTTCAAAATTCTGCACTTGTTGGAGAGAGTGATGAGGGGATGCACGAGAGAAGTAAAGGAATTGGGTTACAAAACTTTGGTCAGACCATTGCTCGAATATGGTAGTGTAGTATGGGACCCACATTTTACGTATCAAATACAGGAGTTGGAGAGGGTGCAAAAAAGGGCTGCTAGATTTGTTTCTGGAAATTATCGCAGAATGCCATCAGTGACGGATATGATAAAGGAGTTGAAATGGGATTCATTGCAAGACAGGAGGAGGATGAGGAGGGTAATGGGTGTGCACAGGGCATATACTGGCGATGAGGCATGGAAAGATATTGCAATAGGTATGAAAAGTAGTGCATGGAAGGGAAAAGATGACCATGACCACAAGCTGGCACTCGATTTCAGGCACAAGGGTGTGGGTAGATTCTCTTTTTTAGGTAAGGGTGTCAGGGATTGGAATGAGTTACCAAGAGAAATGATGAATAATTTACCGAAAACTTTGAAAGAATGTAAAGATAAAATTTGTAGAGGGCAAATGTAGGTGGGTGTAGGCTAGGGGGAAGATGATTGTGTAGGGAAATTGCCACCGGAGCCTGTGCTCCATTGCAATTAAGTAATAATAATAATAAACTATGAAATTCTATGAAAATTTGTGCTGTGGTAGCAGGAATAGCGCTCAACGAAACAGGTTTTGTTTCTCGCAGTCGAAATAATTGCAGTAAACTATGTATAAATATCTATTGCGGCTTATTTATTAGTAAATTAAGTTTACAGATTAAAACGTTCTGTGTATGAATATTTTGATAACTCAGTTATAGAAACAAAGAGGGCAAGGCATACACCGAAGTCTGCCTACGCGAAGCAGAGGGTAAATCCTAGTCAGTAGATATTTTCCATTACGATTTTTCTAAATACGAAGGAGTTCTGTCCGAGTGTAACTATACAAACTGTATTTATATTTGTTACACAGTTATTATGATCATTTAATATAGTTTACGCTCATTGTTGTTTGATGTCCCTTTTGGTCTTGTCTCTCTGGGTCCTTCTCACACAGTCTGGGTCTTTCCGTCTGTACTCTTCAAACTATCTTTAACACCAGTGCTTTTCAAGCTATACTGCTTGACTTCAACGTCTTAATGTGCAAAAAAGTATTTTGTCTTGGAATATGTTGTTAATTTCCTTCTCCTTTCTAATTTTTTTTTTTTTTTTTTTTTTTTTTTTTTTTTTTTTTTTTTTTAAACCAAATATGCTAGGAATTTTGTACCTTCTAGGACTTTATCTTTAATCATTGTTATGTGGGCATCCATTTTTTTTCAATATTAAAATTGAATTGTTTAGGATTATCGGCTAAAAATACAGTAGGACATTACAAAAAGACCTATCTTTCCAAGCAGACTTCTGCACATCTGTGGCCTTATTAACCAAGTAAATCCTACATTAATATTTTTGTGATTTAAACAGCTTCTAGGCTTGTGAAGAATTTATCCGTAAGGAGATGCCACATCTGAGCAACAAAAGGTATTCATAGTGTTCGTGGTGTCAGACAGTTTATCTATTAGTCTTAATTAAAAGGTACCAGAATTGTATGCTTTTGAAGAAACTGCTAAATGTGATTATTCTATTTTGTGTTGTCATCTACGAACTAGCCCGTTTGACGAGTGGTAACGTTAGGGCCTGACTTCGGGAGGACGCGGATTCAAATCTCCGTCCAGCCATTCAGATTTCAATTTTCCATGATTTCCAGAAATCATCCCAGGCGAATACTGGGATTGTTCCTTTAACAGGCAACGGCCAGATTCCCGTTCCTTGCCCTGTCTATGTAAATATCAATCAGGTTAGTTAAATAGATTTCAACCGTTATGTGGGTGAACAATTCAACATAACGCTCCACCTTGCATTCGGAAGGACGCAGGTTCGAATCTCTGTCCAACCATTCAGATTTGTGTTTTCCATGGATTCCCCAAATTATTCCATGAGAATGCCAGAATGGTTCCCTCAAAAGGGCTATGCCGAATTCCTTCCTGTTTCTTGTCTTAAGTCGTTTAGCGTCTCTGACGACATTGGGGTCGATGAGACGTATAGCGAAACGCAAAAAAAAAAAAAATTTAACTGATTGTTTAATACTCAGTTTCCACGTTACAGGTGTGTTTTATCTACAGTGAAAAACGTTTATTTTATTTTATTATTTAATTATGACTGGATGTGTCTTCGTAATTCGATGTCGATATATCGTATTATCATTTGAAAACGGAGCCGTATTTACAATACTGTTCCGAGGAACACCGTATTTAATGCAATGTTGTTGCAGGCCATGTTTCCACAGTTGCTTAATTAATTTCTAGTTGAAAATATAACACCGATGCAACTGTTTCATTTATTTATTTTGCGTCGTTTGTTGAATCTGATGTTCGCAATGGTTTTGTGGAGTTTAAGGTGCGTTTTCTTGTAGGCCTGTTGGAATTCTCTGGCAGGACAGAATCAATGCAATGTTGTTGCAGGCCACGTTTCCACAGTTGTTTGATTAATTTCTAGTTAAATGAAACAGTTCCATCGGCGTTATATTTTCAACTAGAAACCGTATTTAATAATTTCACTTTCTGAATTAATAATCTCGCAAAAATTAACATCGTCCACTGTTACGCTGAAGTATTTTGCACATCTTTTGTTTATATTTAATTCATATTCTTTAGCTAGTTCTCATTCTTAAACTTCTACAAATTCTTTACCGCAATGTTTGTTAACCTTTTTAAACACGAGGACCAACAAAATGTCAAAAATTACTCCACGGATAACTAAATTTTATCTTATATTTTACTTACATTCTGTCAAGAAAGTACCGGGAATTGATCATTTAAAAAGTCCGGTTAAACGGATTGTGAAAATTCTTTTTGTTGTGAAGTTAACACAACTGTCCTCGATACTAACACTGAGTTTGAGCGCTATGTGTAGTTTCGGTTGTTTACAGTGATCACTGTTGTTAGTTCATCTTAGTTCTTAACGATTTTTACCATGGATAAAAATGTCGAACAAAGAATTTGTCTCAAATTTTGCATTCAAACGGAATTTCGTGTGCCGAATTATTGAAAATGCTGCTGAAGGCTTACGGTTAATCGACTTTATCAAAAACACGGGCATATGAGCGGTATATTGAATTCAAAAGCGGTCGAAATGTCATGGAAGAGTTGCTACGCTCTGGACGGCCATCAAAGTCTTCAAATGAACTTAACATCACTAAAGTGAAGGAAATGGCGATTGAAAATCTTCATTTAAGTTTGAGAGAGATAGCCACTGCACTTTATCTGTCTCACGAATCAATTTGTAACATTTTAGACGATTATTTGCGAATGAAACGCGTTGTCACTTGACTAGTTCCGAAAGACCTGAATTATCTTCAAAAACCCAACTTCGTAAATGTCGCTGAAGAAATGATAGAACGAGTCAGATCCAACCCCACATTCATAAAACGCTTTGTAAATGGTTAAGAGACAGGGGTTTACGAGTTTGATATGCCAAATAGTTAACAAACATCGGAATAGCGTCTCACAACTGAGCCGAAACCGAAAAAAACTACGTCAAAGCCTATCCAAAGTCAAGGTGATGTTGACTGTTTTCTTTGACAATGGCGATGTGTGCTCGGAATTCTTGCCAGGTCAGACGGTAAATAAAGAATATTATCTGAGTGTTATGAGGCGTTTGAGAGAGCAAATTCGAAAAAGGCCAGATTTGTGGGGAAAAAACTAGTGGATTTTACACTACGATAACGCACCATCTCACAAGGCAATCATTGCGAACGAATTTCTCAGCAAAAACTCAACAAATACCATCGAAAAACATCCGTATTCACCTGATATGTCTCCGATTGATATTTTTCTCTTTCGAAAACTCAAATTATCACTTCGAGGCACCCGTTTTCAGTCAATATAAGACATAAGAGAGAATTCGGGGCGAGAACTAAATTTGATTCCAGAAAAAAACATTTTAAAATGTTTTGATGATTGGATAATTCGTTGCCATAAGTGTGTTATTTCGAAAGGGGCATTCCTTGAAGGCAATACGATAAATTTGGACGAATAATAAATATTTTGTGTTTTGTTGACCAATTCCTTGTACTTTTTTGACAGAGCAGTATGTGCATACTATTAATAAACCCTACCAATTATTATGGCCATGTACCGCGGCCCCTTTTGACCTAACGTTCTCATGAGGATCTTATAAAATGGCCATAAGTTTAATAGTTACAGGACCACCGCTCTCTCTGAAGCAGACGAGAAACCTACCTTTTTAATAGACTGTTGTAGTAACTAACTTAGTCCACAACGCAAGAGTTGGTTGTATCCTCGCGAAGGAGGCATACTAAGCCATTGTGCCAGAGGTAAGATGGCGGGTTCCTCTCCTCTGGGACCTACAGTTTAACGTGTAATCGGAGCTTAGGAAAGCATGGACAGCAGCCATGGGTAAAGCTGCCTTAGGGCAGAAGACTAATGATGATGATGATTATAGTAAGAAAGCAGCCATATCTTAAATCCTAAAAACACCAGATTTTTTTTTTTCGTGTCGTGAAATATTGATGGATTTTTAATAGCTTACACTCGAATACAATTTTACACAGTACGAGTACGATATCGATTTTATGTTACAATATTTTGGTGATTTATTTTTTGTTATTCTGTTGAAATAAAATTTTTGATATTCTGCTTGCAGACAATCAGTCCCAATTTCGCGGACAGGTGGTTTATGGTATTTGAAAGAAGGACAAAACCAGCAGTGGTATCATTGTCAGAGACCTCGATTCTGGTCCTTTGTTTAGCGAGGCAGCTCCTGGCCATACAGCTGCTGTTCGAAAAAAAGCGGAAACAAAAAAACTAAAACAGTAAAGCCGCCACAGCAGACGGCACTTGGGCCAGTGTCTTCATTTACATAAACACCCGCTGTGGCGTTGTAATTTTTGCCCGGTGCGGAGAGAAGCACCTTCGAGGTAGTCCAGCTCCGGTTACAACCGCATTAATCCCGGTCCCGTAACACACTGCAAAGTAAGGGAATCCCTTCCGCCACGTCGACTCATTCCTCCCCGAGGGCTTGTAGCAGTATTATAATCGGCCATGATCGGTTTAACAGGACGGATTTGCATTATCAAATAATTCGCCGCCGGAGCGCCGAAAATAATAATGGCTCAGGCACACGGGGCACGATGGGAACAAAAATGTCAGCGGGTAGGTATTAGTGGGCGCGATTTTAACAGTTCAGATATTGGCCCAGCAGGACGGGGGTGGCCTATCCGATTGCCCGGCTCCGCAGTTATCGAATTTAGCAATAGAATAAACTCGCAAAATATATCAGCCCTGTTCCCAGCTACACTCTTTTTACTTTTATTAGCATTGTGTGTGCTCGCTCAAATCGGCCTGGATTTGGCTCGGTTCCGAGTGCACTAGCTGTGAATAACGTAATAATGTTGCTATTGGAGTGTGTAATGAATGAAACGGGCGCAGTTGGAATTATCTGCGGCTGGTGAGCACGCAGAAGCTTTTTCTGGTGCGGCAAGTGTTTTTATTTTCTTTTTTTTTTTTGTAATTAGTAGCTGATTACGTAATTCACACATGTGTACAGGTGTTGCTGATGTTTCTGTAGATACAATTTTTAAATATTAACGTCCCTGGAGGTATACATAACGCGTGGTTCTGCCCAATTTAAAACTATTGAATTAAGTTGAATCCATCCTACGAATTCTTTCTAAATTTTTATCATTTTTTCTGTACCTTATTTCATTAGTTTTACCGTATTATGTGTTAATTATGGTCTAGTGAAGCAGTGAAAGAGTTTAGTTTCTAACTTATTTCTCCAATTAATTAATTCCATCTCTGAAGTGCGATTCTGGAAGGTATGAAAAACGCTCCTCTATGGTTGCCAGTACCTCTTACTCAAAACTGTTCCACCAATTAATCTCTTTAGATTTTGAAATAGGTAGAAGTCAGAGGGGCTCGGTCATTTCCAACAATTCGTACATGATATCTCTCACTTTTCCCATTGCAACGGCATATTTATGGGCAGGTACACTGTACTGGTCAAAGATTATTCCCCCCCCCCTTTTTTTCAATGCAGTTCTCTCCTCATGAATGTTTCCATTCAGTTGGTCCAGAAGATAAATTAATGACAATCAATAAAAATGATATCTTTTGTATCCCAGTAAACACCGACCAAGATGTTTCTTGCTAATGAAATTGATTTCACCTTTCTTGGTGTAGATCCACCTGTAACCTACCATTGTTTTTATTGCGGTTCCATTTCTGGTGTGCATCGGAGGACAAAAGTTTCATCCATAGTAAAAAATTTCGGTGAAGTTTGACAAGTTTTTTTTTTAAATTTTTTTAAAAAAAGGTCTAATCGTTGTTGAAAATTTTTTATGATCAAATATTACTTAAAATGTACCGCACTCCGACATACCCATGACCTTTGATATGTCATACGCCTTTAATTTACTATCACTCGATACCGTAATGTGTATCATCTCAATGTTTTCATCTGCCGTTGCAGTTTTTGATCAACCTTCCCTTGAATCATACACCCAGGTTTAAATTCAGCTGCCCATTCCTTTATTCTTGAAGATAAAGAAGAAGTCTTTTTTAAATCTTTAACAATCGTAGTCGAATTTTGACTGGCGATAAACCATTCGAATTGAAGAATTTAAACGTGAAAATGTGATTGTAATTTTTAAGCGGATTTCTACAATCATTTAGGTAAATGCTCGGATGTCCACAGTACCCATCTCATAAACTACACATTTCATAAACCAAAAATTCACTTATAAAGAAAATACTAAGCATTTAGATGACAACACAAGATTTTCCTCCAGTGGATTAGGTATTTAGGTATGCCAGGTCTAGCAGGCACGGTTAGACTTCGAGATGGAACTCAGCACTTCTCCCCTCTCCCTTCTTCGCCGCATGTGTTTGTGTAGTCCTTGATGACTAAAAAAAAAAAAAAGCACGCCGACAGAAGTGAAAACTTAAAACTCTGATGTCATACGCTCAGCAAGTCATACTTACAGCTACAGATATACTAAATAATAATAATTCCGTGTGGTCGTTTGACCCAGTGACACGGTTTCTATTGGCTGCGCATTCCGCTCCTGTCTTAGCCGTCTTAGCTTAACCAAGCGATGCTACCAGATTCAGGTAGCCTACAGTTTAACGGGAAATCCGAATCACGGAAGCGTTCTGGGATACCTCCCACAGCAAGCTGTGCTAGAGGTGACTCGTATTGTTGTAAGTTATCAATAAAAAGTATTTCGTAATTTCATAAATGCTTACGATTTTCAACCAGGTTTGGCATGCTTTATGTCTGTGGGAAACTAAAAACTCGTATCAATAATAGTTGACAATGGTCAGAACAGAATGGAACAATAACGAAAATCTCCTTAAACAAAATATAGTGGTTTTATTTAATTTCAGTGCACAGTGTGTTGAAACTACCACAGAGTGCCAATGCAACAGTGTGAGCGAGTGAGGAAAACATACTACCGGAAGACTCTTCCATATGGAATGCGGTTCAAACGCCGAATGGAGCGATCCGCCTCTGGTCGTTCGGCGGACGGCCCGCGGCAGATTGCCACACCTTGTGTACATGTACACATTGGTATTCTCGCCTCGGTACCGCTTCGTGCGTTCCCTCGTTCAGGTGTGTACCAGCCTTCACATTCGCACGTGAGATTGCGTATTTGATGAGTCTCTTGATGATGAAAAGTACTGCGAATTTTCCATATCTGACTCCATTTGCTGCATTAATTTCATGAACAGTTATTTGTTTGCCTTCATGCATCAGGTACATGCCAACGCGCTTGTGTGCTTTAAAGCGTCACTACAATTGATCTATGAGTTCCAACGGGCCTGGGTTCAAATCCCGGATTCCGGGCATCGGCCTCCCTGATTGTAGTTTTTAGGAAGTGTCACGCAATCGCTTAGCCGAATGCTGTGCGGTATTCAATTTCCAGCTCATAAGCTACACATTTCACAAATATAAAATATAGTTATCATACAGTTACACTATTTGCAGACAGATGGCAACATTTAAGCTCCTCCGTTGGAAGTGACAGATATGATAAAGGAGCTGGAATGGGATTCATTGCAAGACAGGAGGAGGATGAGGAGGGTCATGGAAGTGTACACGGCGTATACTGGCGATGAGGCATGGAAAGATATTGCAGTAGGTATGAAAAGTAGTTCATGGCAGGAAAAAGATGACCATGACCACAAGCTTGCACTCGATTTCAGGCACAAGCGTGTGGGAAGATTTTCTTTTTTAGGTAAGGGTGTCAGGGATTGGAATGAGTTACCAAGAGGAATGAGGAATAACCTACCGAAAACGTTAAAAGAATTTAAAGTTAAAATTTGTAGAGGGCAAATGTAGATGAGTGTAGGATAGGGGGAAGTTGGGTGTGTAGGGAAATTGCCACCGGAGCGTGTGCTCCATTGCAATTAAATTAAATTAAATGTTTCCCTTACGGACGCAGAATAATACGTGGGGTTAGAAACTTCGTCATCGAGTTGAACCAAACAACCCACATGGGTCATCCGGCACTAAATGGCGCTAAAATAAATAAACAAATAAAAAATTAATAAGGAGTTGAATTTTGAAAGTCCTAGTGATGCTCGTCGTTGTATGACTTTGTTGAATGCGGTTGGTAACCACTGTCAAACCTTCAGAGAAGAACTTCTATCACTTTCGAACTTGATGTTTTGAAAGTGTATTATTGTTGATCTGTGCACGCAGTTAGTGCAAAATTTATGCTAGTTCAATTCCTTTGTATACTAGAAACTGAGTATTTATGCTTTTTAAAAGTCTAGTTCATATCTGATTGGTCCTAAGTTTTAATTATATCAGTTTTATATTTTTATCAGCTATAAAT
Source organism: Vandiemenella viatica (assembly GCA_031002005.1). NCBI lineage: Eukaryota > Metazoa > Arthropoda > Insecta > Orthoptera > Morabidae > Vandiemenella > Vandiemenella viatica. The sequence goes on from JARYHS010012519.1 coordinate 94,875,286, forward strand.
GATTTATGTATTTTTAATTACATCTTGTCTTTAAAACTGAGACGATTTTATTCCTAACATAGACAGGAAAGTGGGTGCATCAAACATCTTGCAATGAACACTTATTCCTAAATTTGGCGATCAATAGATTTTAGCAGCCTTGTTTGTATCAATTCTCAGGTTCCTATTTTTTATTCATGTCACACCGAGGGTGTTGTATGAGCGGTAACGCTCTGACCCCGCACTCAGGAGGAGGTGGGTTCGAATTCCCGTCCGACTTTTGGGTTTTCGATTTTTCGCTGTTTCTCAAATTCACTCCAGGTGAATGCCGGAACGGCTTCTTCAAAATACCACCGCTTTATAGATCCAAAGTTTCTGTGGCCATTTTGTGTCGCCATTGCGGTACATTTTGAAGTGGTTGATTGGATGTACCTACGGTACATATATTCGGGCACATCGCTGTGTGGAAACTAATAGCTATAAATTCTTTAGATATTTACCTTAAATATGGATGAATTTTCAACTTATCGAACTCTTTCACTATACCTGGAGATTGTTTTTGAATTGCCATAGAGTAACTAATAGACTACTTGCAGGGTTTCCACTATGGACATTTTTTATTATGAATTCGCAATGCAATCAATATTCTCTACTATATCTGTATTCCCTTTTGAATTATTTCTGCTACAAAGAAAAACGGAAAATTTTACCTTATTTTCCTTACGAATGTTTGTTATACAGATTGGCAGCTAAAATTTATAGTGTTTTTAATATCTAAAACTTTTTATTTTAAAGAATTATATTTTCAGTAAAAGGAATCCTGTTAATATTGTGTTGTTGTGCTTTCCTTGAAGCACGCAGCTTCTTTTTTTTGCTTCTTACCCTATGTCGACCTCTTTTTAGAGCTCCAACTCGGAAAATCCGCTTATATTCGGAGAAGTAACCGGAGCCTTGGAGTAGCTGCTGGCACAAATCCTGTGAATTCTTAAGCTACCATATTAAATATCTCGAGTTGAGTTAGCAATAAACAGCAAGCAAACATGTGATTCTAAAAGTTTAATAAGAGAACTCTAACGCATTGAAATTCCCTGTTAGAGCATATATTGACGTGTTGCAGGACGATTTAATATCTGAAATCTACGATATATAAGAGAAATAGTGCGACGTTTATATAGTGTAACAAGTAAGTTGTGTGAAATTGATGTATCTTTCAAATGATCTACAAAACATTAGGAAGTACCTAACAGCATATGCACGTAATTTAACGTGTTACGAAAGTGAAACTTAAAGGATAATTTAAAGAAGGAAGTATTGAAAATCTGGTACTACTATTTTTTTTTTGATGTCACCAGTTTCTCACCAGGTTTGATGCAATCCACCTTTCTTGAGCAAACTTTTTCATGTCAACATATTCCTACATCTTCAATTATCTGCTTCATATATTCTAACCTCTCTCTGTCTTGCTCTACAGCTCTTACATTCGACTGTTGCCTCCAATAACAAATTAACCATTCCCATATATCTTAAAGTATGACCCACCATTAAGCCTCTTATTTCTGTAAGACTCTTCAATATCCTTCTTTTCTTACTCATCGTTTCTAAAACTCTCGTTCTTTATCTGTCCACTAAATTTTCAGCATCTTTCTATAGCAATGCATTTTAAATCCTTCAATTTTTTTCTGGTATTCCCAAAGCCCATGCTTCACTGCCATTAAGTGCTGTGCTACACACACAGTGTTTTAAAAAGTGCTACATTAAGATCTTGAAAATAAACTGAAAAGTTGACGTAGAAAACGTTTAGGTTCTGGTATGAGTTTGTTGAATAATTTCACAGGTAGAAGACACTGGAGGTTGTGTTGTATTTTAAGACAGACAAAGGTGCATAGTTTACTAGTGAAGGTATAGCTTAAGGGATTAGCTGTAGAGGAAGACAAAGATTAGAATACGTTGAGCAGATAATTGAGGACTTAAATTGAAAAGCGAATGTGGTAATAGAGGAATTGGGAAGAAATAGAAGACTGTATCAAACCAGACGAAAGACTTAGGTCAGAGAAATAAAACCCTTAACATACAATTAATTTACAGGGTTAGATTATATTTGTTACTTCAGCATCTGACTGGAAGTTTTTGAATAACCTTTCTTTGTTCAACAACTAAACGTAGCGATTGCTTGAACATTCCGGTTTTATGCATCTTACGAGACTGTAGGCGGTTTGGTTCACAGAAACGCTCCTTTAGATCTGTCTTTATTCAGCGCAGCTCTGCGCAGTATTTCAATATGCCGAAATGAATTTCAGATTGCTTCGTAAGCCCCCGCTAATAGCTCGCTCTGTTTTCGCCTCGTGGAAATTAACTGGTTCGCGTCAGCGAGTTTTACGCGCAATTTCCCCGGGCGCTGTATCACTTTACGAGCGATTTCTTTTCCCATGCCATTTCTTACAAAGAAATGGCAGTAAAATAAGGAGAAAAAAACGTCCTCCTCTTTTCTTCGCTGCATCCCTTTGAGCGGTATCTTGCTAATTACACACCTCAGTTGCTGCAGATGGGCTGAGTCACAAAGAAAGTCTGAAACAGACCAGCCACCAGTATCGAGACAGCTCGGCTCGGGGCGATGCCACATGCTACACTCTCTATACAGTTTTCGTTAATTCCCTACCGTACTTTTGGGCAAAATTCCTTTTTGGGTTATCTGCTATCTCGACCGAGTTGGAGGACAAAAGAAATTCGGCGCCTTTAACTAATGTTGTATCTACCTCCGTGCACGCGAGCTATCGACTCATTTTTTTCTTCTTTCCTTTTCTCCCTCGCAGCTGCGACCGGGACAAAAAACTTTAATTGCTTTCTTAAAACTGTGCTTCTTTTAGAAGAGATGGGTGGTGATAAAAAATTAGTTCCCCCTTGGAGTTTATTCTAGAAATTCTGAGCGCGCGGACCTGGCGCTATTTTGCAGATGCGAAGTATTTCCTTCAGAAGATAAATTGTAATTGAGTCTACTTCTCTTGTGGAATGATTTTCAGAGTCTCCTTTCTAGGTGAAGCTGTGTAATGCCAGTACGAGAGCTACCTTATTCAATACGAGAACACTGTTTTTCGACTGCTTACTGTGTAGCTGTGTTCAGGTGGTTCATGATAACTGATAGCCAGTTACTGTGAAATCTTGTTCATAGCACCTTAATTTAGTGTCAGCAGGTTGCTCGTTTCCATGTTGTTTCAGATTAGTTGTTACGTACTTTTTGTATCCTCATGAAACATCCGTTTTTTTTAATTGTGGTCTGTTAATCAACAGTCCATTTCTTCCCGTTCTAAATTGCGTGTTCGGTATGCATACGTTTTTAAGTATTTTATTCACACCGACCAATCTTTGTTTCTATTCACAGCTCTTCCTTCCAGTTGCTGTTTTCTATAGTGAAGTAACCAATCAATCTTGTCGTAAAATATGACTTATCATCCACCCCTAATTTTCCTGCGATTTTTCCACAATCTCTTTCATTCATTTACCAATTCTAGAACATTTTAATTTAGTTTTCCATTTACTTTTAATCATCATCATAATGTTCTTGTACTGATGTCCTGTTGGGATCACTACCATCTTCACTTTTCTTTCTGGAGTTCATTCATTTACCAATTCTAGAACATTTTAATATAGTTTCCATCTAATTTTAATCATCATCATTACGTTCCTGTACTGACGTCCTGTTGGGATCTTCTACCATCTTCGGTTTTCTTTGTGGAGTGTGCTGAAGCATTTGTCGTTGTTTACTCCCTTTATACATTCTGTTTGCTATGCTAACTCCGACTTTTCTCTACACTGTTGCACGTATTCGACACTATGTTTTTTCGCCCCTTATGTGACCTAACAACATATTACCTGTGGTTCTTCACTAGAAACTCATTTCAACTTGTGCTTGTCCCTTTTTTTTTCTTTAATTATGGTAAGTTTTTTGAAGTTAGTTGCTTTGAAACTTTTGTCAAAAACCCTCACTGTCTTTTTGTAAGTTTAATTTTGAAAGTATCATAATTTTCTTCCAGATTTAGATGCAATTCCAAATACGGGAATGTATTTAGTTTAAAAAAAAAAAAATTGATTATCGTGGAACATTTTTTTCGATTTTTTTCTTGATATTTTCAGTTACGGTAGCCAAAAGAAAAACGTGACATAAAGGCCTATGATCAGGATACCTGATTGTTTGATTCTCAGATTTTCTTGTGGCTGTTTTGTTGTATGAAAAGGAATATGTGAATGAATATAGCAATAAAGAGTAGGGCTGAAGCACGAATGATTCCCACATAAACGACGTGATTGTAGAACTACCACTGTGGTGGTTTCTATGTACTTCTACATTATGCCCAAAAAATATACTTTTTCATGAGGAACGTAGCCATTACATGTAACAGCTTTGAAATTTCAATATTTAGGCATAAATGTTATAAATTATTGTCGAATTAATTAGTTGTTGAAAGATAGCACTAATGCAACCTTTTTTTATTTTATTTACTGTCGTATGCGTTTCACCTCTCATCGAGGCATCTTCAGAGACGAGTCTGCATTACAGTTTACGCATAGCTTCAGAAACTTGTTACGTTATGTATTATGTAATTCCACATGTAACATTTTCCGGTTGTTTACTACTTACTTTTTACGTTAGTTGGCTGCAAATTTCCGCATTTTTCCCAACGCATGTTCTGTTTGGAGCATAATAGTCACAATTTTTGCAAACTATTAACTAGTGATTCTGAAGATTGCGCTGTCTGGTCTCTCAATTGTCTGATGTGGCCAACTTGTTTGTTGATGTCGCGTCTCGTGTTGACAACGCCAGTTTTAAAAAGTGTGTTAATGAGTGATGTTTCTCTTATTATATTTTAAATTTACGTCGTTGCGTGTGCGCGAGGGTTTAGTATATTTTTTTGTTTATTTTCATGTTTGTCGGGCGTCAACGCGCTAAGAGACATCAGTAAACAAGGTGATCCCAGCAGACCATTGCAAACAATTGAGTGGAGAGAAAGCGCACTGTTTACAAGTACTGGCTTGCAAAAATTGTAACTATTATGGGTGAACGGTAACGCTCTGGTTTGCATTCAGGAGGACGCGGGTTTCAATCCCTGTTCGGCCATCCAGATTTGGTTTTTCCAAGGTTTCCCCAAATCACTCCAGGCGAATGGCGGGATGGTTTCTTCGAAAATGCCATTGTCGAATTCCATCCCGTTCCTTGTCCTCAGTCCTTTCCCGCCCCGCCTCTACGCCTTGAAGCCTTGAAGTTGATGCGTAAAACTATGAAAAAGCAAAAAAAAAAAACCAAAGAAACTATTATGTTCCAGTGTGAACATGCTTTGGGAAAAAAGTGGAAATGTGGAGCGACAAGCCTAACCTAATGAATGTAAGTAGTAAACAACCAAAAAAGTTACATGTTTAAAATTACATAAAATATAATAAGTTTCTAAGACTGTGGGTAAACTTTGATGTAATGTATTTTTGATGATGACTTCCGAAGAGAGAGGAAACGTGGACGACAGTAAACAAAATAAAAAAAAGACAGTTGCATTAGCGCTATCTTCCAAAATTTGCGGTAAAAATTGCCTGCAACAGCATTGCATTGTTGGGTTCAATTTGTTTGGGCCCAGGAGCATCTCAAATGACTCAATACGGGTGAGATAATTGCCTCAGTGATACGTCAGTTGCAGGAACATGTTACTACATAATCACCACTATTAGGGTATAATGTTTTGCACTGAAGTAATGTTAGAGAGTTGTTCGCACAATGTCGGCAGGGTGGACACCCAACTGTGCGCCTGAGAGGGGGAGGTGATGGGAGGGCGGTGTCTCCTCGGGGAACACAGGGCCCTAAGTCGCTGACAAAGAGACTGCAGGCGGGCGAGCTACAGGTTTAGCGGGACAGCTGTAGTGACATGGGCCCTTATCGACTGGGGTTGGCAGGCCTGTACGCGGGGCGCCTTTGTTCGGAGCCTGGCCGCCCTTGATCCTGGCGGGGAGAATTCGTTCCGGCCTTGTGTCATGGAAAAGAGGGCGTCCAAGGTCGTGGACGCCTCTGGGAGGAGTGGGATCAGCCCTAACGACGGATCGTAAAACGGTGTCTCCACTCCAGCCTACTTCCACAGCGCAGTGAGGATCCGCAGACTGAATTCGGAGCCTCACTCAGGGTTGCCAACTTTATGGAATAGAGGTTTGTGAATTAAACTCTGTCTATTAAAAACGGTTTTTTTTATTAACGTTTCGCCCTTTTGGAATGGGGCATCATCAGTGGTGGCCCTCTCTCTCTCTCTCTATATATATATATATATGTTGTAATTATATCTGTATACACGATTAAATAATATATATGTATTCGTCTTACAATGTTGTGATGTCTGTATGTTGGTTCATTCTACTACTGCTATTATTCTAGCTAATGTTTTCATATTATATGTACAAACAAGTGTAACTTTGTATAAAGTCACTTCATAATATTAAATTAGCTGTACAGTTGCATATTTTTTATAACACCATACTTACGAAAATTATGGTGGCTATAACATATCAGTACAGAACCGCACTTTCTGCAATTTTCTAGACTGGTGTTCCTTACTAAAATTTAACATTTCTCCCTGTAATCTTTCATGCACTTCACTTTCTGCTATTTGTTTTGAACAAGAACTTGTTATGATCACACACGAACTGGTTTGTAGTGTTTACTGTGGTTTTTTATTTTGTATTTACAGTTCTACCAACCAACTTTCATTGTGTGTTGCTGTAAAATCTTTGTTCGCTATCATTTAAAATATATCTTTGTTTGTTTGATTATATTGACTATTGTATGTTATTTATGTGCGATTTTTTGTTGGTTTTCATGTGTCTTTGTTCTTTCTATTGTTTTGAATAGTGTTTTGTTTTTTATGTTAGTAAATTAATTGAACACTGTTTTTCCTTGGGTAATGGTTTTGTGAATTTGGTAACTTGTTATAGCCACCCCAATCTTCATAAATAAAGTGTTATATAAATAAAGTATAGCAACTGTACAGCTAATTTAATATTTCCAAATGACGTTATACAAAGTTATACTTGTTGTATATATAATATGAAAAGATTAGGTAGAATAATAGTAGTGGTAGAATGAGCCAACATAATAACATACAGACATCACAACATTGTAAGATGAATTCATATATATTATTTAATCATGTATACAGATATAATTACAACAATATGTATATGTTTATAGTCACAACTGATGATGCCCCACTCCAAAAGGGTGAAACGCATCTGGAGAAAGAAACATGAATAAAAAAACAGTTGTTAATAGACGGAGTTTAATTCATAAACATTTATGCAACAACTGTGGATTAAGGCCGACACCAAAGTTAATGTTATGGAATAGAGGTTTACTGTTATTACGAATGAGGCTGTGGCTATGTGTACAACACACTGCAACTTCGTGTTTAACGAAGAGATGATCAACCTTGTTTATAATTTCACGTGTCTTGTAGCTCAGTGGTTGAGGCGCTTACTTTGAAAAGTGTGAGGTCAGGTCATGGGTTCAAATCCTCGTAGGGCCAAGAGCTGAATCTAGAGAGGAAGAAAATTGGAGCACTAGCCCCGGGTGGCCAAATCATGTTTCTACGAGCGGAAAATAACGAACTCATTTGGCGGCGACTCTTTTTTCTATCTCCATTACTGCCCCGGGCGGCACCATCATGTTTGAAAGGACGGAAAACGAAACTCGTATGGAGGTGTCTTCTGTTTCTTGGCAGATTATGTTTGACGGTGCAGCAATCTCAAAAGTTTTTCCCGGCTCGGAAAATTCGTAGATCCGTCACTAAGGGGCAAGAAATTTTACAAAGTTGTGTTTGATTATTTGACCTACGCCTTGACGTTCCGTGGTTTGGATTCCAAGATAATCTGTATGACCCAGATGAAAGGAACTGACCGCCCTACTCTCGTACACAGTGATGTAGTATTACTCCTTCGGGAGGATCCAACCAACCTTCGAATTGTAGAGTACGGAAGTATTTTCCTCTGAAATGTTGTGCTAAAGATACAAAGGGTAAAGTTAGCAGTGCAGATCAAGATAACGAAATTATGCACTCTCATAACCACATTATTTCAGCCATTTTCCTCAACAGGAAATATGTAATGAATGATGACTGGCGATGCAATTGATTTTTTCGGTCATTTGTTTATTTACCGAATTTTCACTTCATTCTTAGAAGCATGTTCAGTGGTTGTTTATCTGTTGAATTAAGGTACATGCCATACCATTCATTGTTTCTATACTCTTTTCTAGGCTTCAGCAAATTTTAGTTGCGTTTTAATACTGTGTGTTATATCAGTTCGTTTATTTCACTATCATCACATTGTGTTGTACTATTGCACTGTTTTGTCTTCTAGTAGCCGGTATATTGTTTACATTTTGTGTGGCATAGTTTTGTTTTCAAGCATCTGTTATGTTTAATTTGCTGGCGGGTGATCTTTTTGAATATATTTTATTTGTGTTAATTTGCTGGGTGGTGTGTGTAACATTGTTAGCAGTGTCTTACATGCTTTGATGGTTGTATTTATTATTTTCTTTTGAGTATTGTGAATTCTATCTGGTCTGCCTGAATTCTGTATCTATTTTGTTCTATCCATCACAGAGCTTTGCTTTGCACAATGGAATTCCTTTAAGAGCTAAGAAGACAATATATACGATTACATACAGTTTAGAGAAATATGTATTAAAATAGGAGAAAGAATGTAGAAAAATCACAAGCATGTGAATTAAGTTTTTACTACCTTACAGTGGAAAAAGACTGAGAAATGTAAGATTAATGTTACTTGCACATTTGAAAATGATACAAGAGTCTCCAACACTACGTACGCCTGTATAACAAGGTATTGGAAAAAGGCTAAAAAATGCTCAAATACAGCGTTTCTTAATCTTTTTAAACCCGAGAACAAGTAATATATATATATATATATATATATATATATTCTATGGACATATGGATATATATATTCTATGGATATATATGTATTCTATGGACTGCTAACTTTAATGATCCTGTAATTACACGGTATGTATGTTATTTACCGTTATAGCCAATTGCTATCGGCACAACTTTTTGGTGATGATCGTCTGTTTCCTTCCACATACAACTCCAACCCTAGTTGCACCATCTACCTAGACCTCATAGGCGACATACTGTATGCCTATGAATGAAGCGGTTTCTTCAACCGGCTCTTATCTTCCAGTCATTCCCAATACAGATCTTAACCATATCATTTATTGATTGTGCTCTAAAATAATTTACGCAAAACAAACCTAGCTTCCTCCTTTCCATCTTATTCAACCACTGTATATTTACTACTGCATAGAGATCGAAAAGTCGCAGGTTCCGATCCCGGTCTCAGCAGAGATTTTCGAAAGTCCTTATTCCGACCTTCAGGTTAGCACGCCAGAACCTTTCTGTGGTCTCCTATCTTCGGAAGGATTACAGGGTGAGGTTAAGGTGGTTAAGATAGGGCCGCATTTCCCAGCCAGTAAATATCGTGTCACTACTTCTTTACGACCACTCAAGCATTTGCCTTTTATTTATTGGAACAAGGGAACAATAAGGTTGTTTTATGTTCCGGTTACCATAGGCGTCGTACATTAATTACGTGGGGAGTTATTGTCTTTTTTTCTGGAAATCTTTACCTCCCCCGTGGTGAGATTTGGTGGGATCTACATGAGATCTGGCGGACCTCCCCTCCCCCCTCTACCGTTTTGATCCTTTTATATAGCTTTTTATCATGTGCAAACAATCTAATTTCTGATGGTAAACAATCAACAGGATTATTCATTAGAATTATGAATAGCAATGGTCCCAATATGCTTATCCTGTGGCACCCCCACTTTTACTTTCACTTCTTTTGATATTGCATTTCCTGCTCTAACTTTCTGTTTTCTACCTTTTAAAAAATTTTCTACCCAGTAAATCACCTTCTCATCCACTCCAATAGTTTTTACTTTATTTACTACCATTTATGGCTCACTCTGTTAAAAGCCTTTGAGAGATCTAGTGCTACACTATAAATATGACCTCCCTTGTCCATTTAATCTGAAATATGTTGCATATATCCCACCAACTGAGATTCGCATGAATATCCTTGCCTGAACACATGTTGCCTACTTGAAAACCACTTACACTCCTCACATATATTTCTGATGTGGTTGCATATCAATCACTCCATTAATTTACCTACCACTGATGCCAAACTGATCGGCCTGAAATTATCAACTCTATTTCTCACCCCTCCTTTATGTACCGGCACTTAAACGATTACAAATTTCTCTTAGATTTGTTTTGTAGTTCATCGAAATCATGGATATGAATTCGAACCAAGATATCCCAAAAGGGGGTCATTTGGCCTTTTAACGATATCATCCATAAAGGGCCTGAATTGTATGTTATTAGATCATTACGAGTATTTACCATTTAGAGATTTATCCAAAATAGTTGTTCCCAAAGTTTTTCGTACTACGCCCCCTTTCATCAAAAAAATTCCCATGCCTCTCTGTACCACAATTTTACTATTCATAGGGTATATTCCTACCTTTCAGTGCTAACAAATGTCATCTCAGAGGAAAATCACTAAGTATGTGATGTTATAATAATTGCGATGGTCTTGAGCTAGGGTGTCATCCACACTGACAACAAAGCTACCTCGCACCCCGCGCCTCCCCCCCCCCCCTTTCCGACATCACGCTCCTCAGCTTGGGAGCCTATAATCTAAAAGTTGATTCCCCTGAAAGAAAAATAATGCTTTCACTAACTTTTGCGGAATTCGGCGTTTTATAAATCAAATCTGTTTTGATGTGCAGCTTTTGGGCTTATCACAAACATCCGTTGTAAAAACGACTTTTTACTTTGCAGATGACTGTGAGTGCTACGGGAACATGTGTTTTCCTTGCGGTGCTGATGTTGGTAGCATCCGAGAGTACATCACTTGCATCCAGCGAACAAGGTAAGTGGCTGCCACGCTCTAGAAAATTCATTGATCCTAATCCTTTAACGATAATTTTATTTTTTGCCTTTGCCCCTGAGAAAATGATACAATGCAGTTATGTTAAGGGATGTATGTTTGGTAATAATTACCAATTAATTATTAATATTTGATATCTATCATCTTATAACATGCACAAATTTTGTTTTCAACGAGTTTTTGTGAACTATTGAAAAATGTTTCTGCTTATGGTTTATTGAAACGAGAAGGTGATGGGTATCACCAACAACAAATTAACTTATCTGCAGTTGTCTTCTGTACTCCCTAATATCTTATGAGATGATTTATTTTAAGAATTTATTATTTAAATGTGATTAAAAGACAACTGCCAATTACAGGCAAGCACCGTAATTGCCGGAATATTTTCATTAAGTTTGTTTTTCATAGCATTTCATTTTGTATTAAATACGTCCATTTAGTAAACATCATACCTGTAAGGTAAAACATCACAGATGAAAATCGTCAAACAGAATTCTACTTTACGTTTCAGTGATGACCTTCACGTCGTTACCATTTTTCAATCATTACTGTGAAGCTGCTCGGCCATCTTAAGATATTTAGGTATTTACATTGGACATCAGACTTGAGGTTAAGGGTATTAAAATCTAAGAAAGTGGGTGATATTATTATTACATATGATTTAATGTAAACATTTAATTTCTTATTTTATCCATATCCATATCCATATCAGGTCAAAATGGAACCTATTCTAGCCTAAAAACAGGATCACGTACTTGCACTAATAATGAATAGATGTCACCAAATTATTTAAAGAATCAAAACGTAACAAATGCCTGAAAATATATTTCCCCGAGAATGGGACCTTGAAAGACCGATTTTTAGACCAAGAAACACTGCTGTTTTTTTTAGAAATCCGTTACAGACATATATCATCAAGAAGTTATCGTTTAATAGTACCGGATATTATGCCGAGCATCACTAAAACTAAAGAAGTTTTAATTCTTACTGCGAATTATATGTAATTATTATTATTAGGCTTTTACGGCCATACTGGACCGCTTTAGTCAATAATTTTCTGGTAATCTTTTGAGGCATGTGTATGCTACTTTCTTTCTGAATTTGCCAGTATTTATTCATTCTTTGTGATCTTCTTTGTCTTTCCTCATCTGTGAATACCCTCTTCATTATGTGTCGTTTGTCTATTTTTACACGCTTTATATTAGCTTGACTTGTATGTATGTATGTATGTATGTATGTATGTATGAATGTAACGGAATTTTACAACTCCATTTTGACCCACTTCCAGATGTCCGAGCTGGTTGAAATTTGGCACACATATTAAGAACCAGTGACAATACAAGAATTTCATAGCTATATCCTACTATTCTCATTACTTTGACAGTAACAAAAGAAATATGGTTGAATGTCGTGAAATTTTGTAATTTAATTTTAACCCAATTCCAGATGTCCGAATTGTTTGAAATTTTGCTGATGTATTGATAACTGATTACAATACAATAATTTCATAGCTATATCTTGATATTATCATTACTTTGACAGTAAAAACAGAAAAAATGTGCACACGTTTTAAGAACCGTTGACAATACAGCAGTCTCTTAGCAACGTCCTGCTATTGGCGTTACTTTGACCATCTCCAGTTTCCCGGGTGTGATTTACGAGCCTTGGTTGCTGACGACGATCGTCTTCCACTGTCTCCTATCCAGAAAGGTTTCTCTGTCTGCAGTCACTTAACGTGATGCTGAATAGTGAGTATTCGAAACATTACTTCGTACTATTATAAAAGAGTAGTCTTCCACATTTACCCTGCTATTGGACCTCTGGCTGAGCTGCCATTTAATTGTATTTAACTCGTGGAAGTAATAATTAAAAATGAAACTACAATACAAAGATAAAGAGAGATTGGCGAAGAAAAGCCAACAGTAGAAACATACTTTTGATACTATCTGAACTAAAAAGTTAAAAATAAAATTGTAGTTTAAAAAACTAAAAACACGCTTTCGTAGTAATGTGAACTAAAAGGTTAAAAATAATCTTTAAATATAAAGATTTTGTTTAACAGTGATGGGATGTCCCACAATACAGGATAAATTAATGTTTTTGAATAAGCTTAAAGAATAAAGTCACTGATTACAAAATTAACTTTAATGTAAAAAAAGCGTGGGGTGCTCTCTACACAACTTTTGACAATGACTCTACCTTTACAAACAGCGAACGACAAAAAATATGAGACAACTTATATAGCACCCCATGCTTTTTTACATTAAAGTTAATTTTGTAATCAGTGACTTTATTCTTTAAGCTTATTCAAAAAAATTAATTTATCCTGTATTGTGGGACATCCCATCACTGTTAAACAAAACCTTTATATTTAAAGATTATTTTTAACCTTTTAGTTCACATTACTACGAAAGCGTGTTTTTAGTTTTTTAAACTACAATTTATTTTTATTTAAATCTTATTTACTTGTCTTTAAATTTTTCGAATTTTTCTGTTTTCTCTGCAGATCATTCAGGGTTATTTCTGGTACTTACATATCATCTCTAAATTCCTTGATTCTTCCTGCCTGTTGCTTCAACTTCCAAAGTTTTTTCTATTATTCTTCATGTTAATCTGGTTTCTGGTGTCCACATGATGTGACCAAGGAAATAAATTCTATTCTTACGTATAGTATCCGTGAAAGTCTCCAGTTCCCTGTACACCACGTCATTTGACACTATCCCTCCCACTTTTGGATATTTTGTGTGTATTGCTAGGTCCTCCTTACTATTAATTAGTCGAAGGTAGATAGCTCGCCAACTTCAACACATGGCCCAAGCGTTATTTCTCGTGGTAGTGCTATCATCTAGCATTTTATAACTGTTTGATAAACTGCTCTCAAATTACACACTTCTGCGCAACGGATGTTAATGTTAAATCAAATGTACCAAAATTTTCATTTGTCTGCACAATTAATTGAACACTTTAAATACTCTTACAACACAATACATAGTCGTCACTGTCCAGTTAATGCATTCCTTCGTGGTCTCTCTCTGCGCCATCTTAATAACTTCCGTTCTTTCTCGAAAAAAAAATACAGTAGTGCCAACTACAAAAAAATTCATTACCACAAAAGACTTAAAATTACCCAAATATCTATACATACCACTTATGCTGTGAAAGTCTGTTATTCGATAATCTGTTTACAATTTCAACAATGATTTGTGAGTGGGACCTCACAGTATGCATATTCTTACTATTCTTCTCTCCACTTTTAAAATTTTTTCAATTCTGTTTTTCTGAGTGACTTTAAATAGAGTTTCGCTTCCGTATGTTACTTCTGTCTGTCTCGTAATGTTTTAATTTTGTTATGAGCGCTAGACATTTTTTGTTGTGTGTAGACCACGTTAGTTTTTGAGCTTTTATCATTTTATTAGTTTTTATTCTTGCCAGGCTGGATTATATGTAATATTACGTATTTTTCTGCTTAAAGAAGCTTCTATTCAAAATTTAAAAAATGTGTGAAATATTTTTTTTATTAATTTCAAGTGCTCATTAGTGTGGCAACATATTAAAATTCGTATTGTTATCTGATGAAGCTGTCTTTTGTTTTTACACATGGATGCCTGAATTCCATCCACGACTCAGCGCCGCCTCACCGCCACCGTGTTGTGCATAAGGAGCGAACTGTCGCGACAGCGACGTCGAGTGGCGTCGCTAACTCGATGCAGCGGGCCGACGCCGGCGCTAATACTGTCACATAACAACATTAAGGTGTCGGGTTGGCAGCCCTGCCGCCAGGTAGCTTCGGAGAGAAACTGTGGCACGGCGAAGGCAGGAGTTGACGTACAGCGTGTATAGTAGTCAGCTTGGGTTGGTCGTTGCCAGTAAGAAGCGAGGATGTGACAACCAGAGGAGACGGCTGCTAACAGTAACCAGCAGCTTAAATTCTGTCCTGTAGGATAGCGGCGTGTAAATAATATGCGGTAACTGTATATTAGTCAACATTAATGAAAGCTTTCAACATCCTCCCCTTTTAGCCAAGGTGGTTGCACACCATGATGGTTAGCCGATTGCTGCCCAAGGTCTAAAACACACGAATCGGATTCAACCACGCGACGGTCGAGTCGACGCATCATCCAATGTAATTGAATGCTAGCAAAACAGACGAGTCGACCCCGGCAGTGTAGGGGTTGAGTGCTTGCTTCTCGTTGCAGGGGTCGCCGGTTCGAGTCCGGCCTAGGGATTCTATACATGGTAAAAAACAAGCAAGCACAATGAGCTGGCTGAATGGGTAACTTGGCAGAATGCCATTAAAAAAAAATAAAAAAAAAAAACGACATCGCGCGTGGCAAGCAGTCTTGCGCGGTTCCGCGCGGCTCATGGTTTCCTCGTGACTTAAGGTGCGTTCCCACGGCGCGTGGTTGTGGATGCCCTAGCTGGGACGGCGCGCCTCTACCCACCGCCAGGCGGTAAAAGATGAAAGGCGTGTACTACCACACCATATGCCGTGGGAATGCGGCTTTACACGCGGCGCCGCTTCGTCTGTTTTGTACTCGCGCAGTGGAGGCGGCGCGACTGTAGGGCCGACTGAAAAATATGAATCACAAATGGACATTTTTTCCCTTTTATTATCATTCAAATATAAAACACGTAATATAGAATTACATTAAATAAATAACGAAAATTCAAAATTAATTATTTATTTTTTAATTTTCTTGTAATTATTACCTGATTTTATATTCTTCTAATACACGCCTTTTAGACACTGAAATTTAAAATTTTCTATTTATCCATTACAGAAACACTATCTTAATTAATATCTTACTCTTAACTTTTGAACCATAAAATACAGTTCGAGTGTCTGATTGGTTCCAAGGAATGTGGAAATCATATTTTCGTTCACATATTTTTCATTTTACTAGAGAAAAATGAATGAAAGTGATTCAGAATTACTGACATCGGCAGTTTTTTCTTCTCCTGTTCTACATATGTTACAGTAAGGGGCTTCCTCTGTTTTAGGCCTAAGTGATGTAACATCGGGACATGATTTGTGTGGTAGGAGACGGGGTCTTGCGCAATTCGTGATCACCAGGCTGTGTACTTTAGTACTGTGTCAAACCCCAAAAGCCACCGCACTGATAATGAAGTGAGAGTGTACGTCAGTGATGATTCGTACTGCCGATGAGGACTTTTAACTTGATTGTTTTGTTGTCTTTCGGAAGATTAGGCATAAATGATGCGGCTACGTCATTCACTTTCTCTCTTCTTTCATCTCCACATACACATTACATTTAACAAAGTGAATTGATTCGGGAGGACATGGTGTAAGCTACTAGGGGGCATCCATAAATTACGTGAGGTGTTTTTCCGGATTTCCGAACCCCCCCCCTTCTGTTGAGACTTCGTGAGATCTGGTCCAACCCCCCCCCCCCCGTCTCTGGTGAGATTTGGTCCATGAGACCCCCCTCCCCCCTTAGAAATCGCCATCGTAACTTTTTGTGACCTTTTTTTTTAGGTATCACCCTTCCAAAGCCGGTTATACACTCACTTTTTGATTAAATACCCTAAAATCAACTTTCAACTTTTTTATAGACCTTTTTTTGGCTCTACAGTCCAACAAAAATTTCGAAAACCTCACGTGAAATTTCAGTTGACCTATTTCACCTCACGTAATTTATGGACGCTCCCCTATGCCGGCTCAACCCGAGATACAAAATCAGGAAATCTATGAGCAAAGAAACGACTAGTCTATCTTTACTTCTATATGCAACTATCATGCGTTTAAATTCAATGACCGTGTCTCAAAATAATTATTGTTAGTTTAGTTTTACCATAATATGTCTTGCTATTCGTTTAGAGCCAGCACGAGAACACCTGATGTCACAGCAGTGTAATCTTCTTGGGTTCGCTGCCGTATTGTATGTACTGTACGTATGTACGTACATACAATCCGGCAGCGAACCCAGGAAGATTACCTTACAACGACACGCCAGGAAAGCTTTCATTCACTCACCTGATGTCATATTTTGACCTAGATAACTCATCGAGATAGATTTTGTGTTATAACTTCAAAATTCATCGCTCCTTGTTCCTATTTATCTGAAAGAAAATGTTTATACTACATTGTCTCTACTTTATTATCCTCTTACTTCCAAATACTCATCGATTACGCTTCCATCAATAACTTTGCGAGTTAAGCAAAACACTATATTTATTTCACTATCATTCGTATTATATCACGAACCAATTACGTTTACGTGAGTTATTTTCAACTATTGTAATAAACTTTATATAATTCAGTTGCTTATCCCGCTAACAGTTCAACTAATTGGTTCATGATTTGTGCAGGTTTTTCTCAGGCTGCGTCCGTATTCTCATGTCTTCCTACGCTTTCTTTTTTCTTTTATCCTCATTCTTGTCTTTGTATTTACTCCTTTGCTTCGGCTGCAGTGCTGCCGGTGACTCTTTTAAGAGATACTCAGCAAACAAAACAACTAAATTGATATATTGTTATACATATGAGGGTGACGTATGACCACTACGGTAGTTTCGAATCCAGGTCAGGCTATCCGGATTTCCGTTTTCCTTGATTTCCCGAAATAACTCCAGACGAGTGCAGAAATGGTTCCTTCAAAAAGACAAATGGTCATGGATTTATTATACAGGTAACAAACATCCAATGTAGCTGTTGAGGAAGCATATAAAAACAACGATGTTGCTGGATAAATTACAAAAACTACCAAACTTCCGGAATTTTTTTTTAACTCTCGCTAATTCAGAAAACGAGGAAAGGAAATGGCAACTTAAACGAACGAACGTACATCGATGAAGGAACAATATATATATATATATATATATATATATATATATATATATATAAAATTAATAATAAAAATAACCAATTGGCTGTCATTTGGGACTGCCGACAGCAGTGGAAACTTAAAATTATGAATATCATACGCGTAAAACGTCATACTTATAGCTACAGATGTACTAAATAATAATAATTCCTTGTGGTCGTAATGACTTGGTGACAGGTTTTCTAGTGGCTGCGCTTTCCGCCACTGTGTAACCCGCCTTAACCTAACACAATAGTGCTATAAGGTACAGGGGACTACAGTTTAACGTGGAATCCAAACCACGGCAGCGTTCTGGCGGGCTTCACATTACCCAGAGGTCGGGTTAAGGGTCTATGAAAATCACCGCCGAAACAGGAATTTGAACAGGGGTCCTTTAGCCCAGGCACCTTAACCACTTAGACACCAGACAACTACAGATCTATTGTTTGCATTAGAATGTCGATAACGCAGACTTATAAGATTTTACCAATCCAAAATTCGCCCAACATGCCTTAAGAAATTTTGACTTCAAAAACTAAACACCCAACTTAACCCACAACCCCAAGACTCGTAGAATCTTCCCGTAGGAGACGTACCAACCTATTGTGTCAGAGGCAGGAAGGCCATATCCTTTCCTCAGAAGCAAACAGTTCAACATGGAATCAAAACCACAGAACGTCCCGGAGTAGCTCATATAATCAAATACAACTCCTAAAAATTCCTGATCATCATGTGATCTGAACCCACGACCAAACAGAGAAACTTTCGAGTGTAAGTGCCTTAACCGCTGAGACACCAGACCGTCTTGTTTGACGCATACATGTGCCAAGTACTATCAAAAGCCGATAAATACTGTGAGTTTGTATGAACAATGTTAACAGAAATTAAGGTGAAGGGGGAAAAAGAGGAGAGGATTTAGGTTTATGTTAATCATACGTTAACAGTATTTTTCTATGTTTTAAGGTATACGTATGCAAAGTTCCATTAAAATCCGATATATGATTATAAAATTTGCATGTTGGTGACGCGAACTCATAAGCTTTTACCCATCCAGAAAGCTATTATACGCGAATATCATACGCGCAGCACGTCATAGAATGTCCGTGACGGAAAATCACGAACACTTAAAAAATTACAAACGTCACTTAAAAAAATACTCTTTAGGCTCGTCACGAAATGCTGAAAACAGATAGAATCCACACAAACTACGAGAAGAGAAACTTAAGGATCGGCGAAGAGTTCTGAAGATTCATTTGAGCGTTCACTAAGTGTGTGTTGTGTCGGGAGTAATTCAATACGAGAGGTCTCTCTCGCAGGTATAACGTGGTCCCATTGTGGTTGAGGTGCGAGCTGCTGGGGCGGCAGATTGCCGCATTTAGCACTGCGGCGCACGCAGCCAGTGGTATCGCCTTACCCGCAGGTGTCAGCTCGTGTCTCGACACACACCCGGCGGAAGTGTCGCCTGGCTGGCTGTCAACCGCGCGCCTCGTGTTGCCCGTCTTTGTGCGCTGGAACGTCGACCATAGTCCCTCCAAAAAAACCTTAAGTGGCAGCCAGTGACGGCAAGTTCCCACCGCTGTACCGAACAGTTAGTGCCCATCGTCCGTCCAATTTACCGCCTAATTCGACTAACTGTATCAATTAGCACAGTTCTTCTGGGAATGCTGTTGAATTCAGTGGGCAGAACTGCATTTCCTCTAACTAACGACTCCTATTCCATTTATCTTTCTCTCTCTAGATTGTGCAGTCCTCCATATCTATTACTCTCAACTAACCTCTTCATTTCAACACATCCATTACGTCCCTAGTTATCTACTATATTTACTATAATCATTATCTTCATGATTGACACGTTAGAGAAAGTACAGAAGAGAGCCGCTCGATTCGTGACTGCTAGTTGCAGTCCTTACGTAAGTGTCACAGAGCTGATACGTGGGTTGGACTGGGATTCTTTGACGGACAGACGACGTCGTTTTCGTTTAAATTTGTTGGAGAATATGCGAAAATTTTTAATTTACGAGTGCAATGAAATACTTCTTCCGCCAACCTATTTAGGTCGCAATGACAGGAGGGATAAGATTCGAGAAATAAGATGCCGTACTAACACTTTTATGTATTTTTTCTTTCCTTGTTCTGTTCGGGATTGGAATGCACAGAATTAGGATTGGTGCTTAGCACTCTCTACCACCCACAGTATTTGTGAATTGCAGAGAATGGATGTAAATGTAGATACAATTCTTACCTCAAACTGAATCATTCACTGATAATTAGTAAGCTCGCGTATCTTGAAATGTGACCTACCACCAACTCTTTTCTTTCTTTCGGATTTTTCCACAAATTTATTTCATAACACAGAATTTCCGAAAATATTTTCTTTAAATTTTGCTTTCTTATTGCTGCATGTCTGGTGACGTCGAACTCATTATAGGCGGGAAAGGGCTGGCGGAAATAAACAGAACTCGGTCAAAGCCTTTTGAAGGTACCATCCAATCATTGAACTGGAGTGATTTCGGAAAACGATGGAGAACAGAAATATATATGGCTAGATTGGGGTCTAAACCCACGTTCTCCGGAATGTCAGTCCCGAGAATTGCCACTCACCCACCAGGATTGTTTTCGACGTCTTATAGTCTCCATATTTCAGGTACTTCAGTTTCTGATATTCATGGTGACCATTCTGCACCTGACGTTCTTTGCAACTAAATAAATTTTCATTTTTGACATGCATCTTTTCATTGATGTTGTTATAGTTCTGAGATCTGACTTCCTTCTGGTATTAGTTGTAATTTCACAATTTTAATTAATTCTGCTAACTCACCAACATCTGATTTTATTTGTATGTTTCGTTTTCTATTATTCTAATCACTCATATCTTCTGATATTGATTTGTTTATATTTAGTCCAAATTCTTTTCAGCATAGGCGCAGTCAAATCCCACTGTGTACTTAAACAGGACAAAAATGTGGTACCAAACACACTAGTTCCATTATGGTATGGTCCTGAAACTGGATGCTTGAATTGTCTTAACAACAACGAATTTTTTCTGTTTTTTTCCAATTAAGCAGGTGTTAAAAAGCAGAAACAATACACTAATGCCTTCAATAACGTTCACAAAAAAATCAGAAACTGTATCAACGAGTGGTTACTTTTGTTTAAGTGATTTTTTCGTACGTTACCCAGTAGACGGCAGAGATCACAGAGATTACATATGAATTAAAACCATACATATCGGAATTCAAACAATGTGAACTGCTTATAGATCTGATTCTTGGACAAATATTGGTTGTATGGAAGTGTTTGTATAAGAGAACGTTCACAAAATTCTGTAAATGATTGACTTGTTTTTAATATGGTGCAAACTATTTATTTCTGTTTAGCGAATTCTACAAGCTACAACGAAGTAGTCTGATCTTTTATTTTAAAAAAATATAACTTTTTCTTTGAGCCTTCTTTTTTTTCGCCCATTTACTGTCACAAAAAAACAAAAAAATTGTGTCGACGAGCGATTAATTTTCTTTGATTGTGAGGTCCCACTCACAAATCATTGTAGAAATTGTAAATAATTTAGATTTATAAGTAATAAACTTCACAGCATGAGTAGCATGTATTATTATTTGGGGTAGTTTTAAGGCTTTTGTATTAATTTTATTTTTTGTAGTTGGTAGGACTGTGTGATTGGTAAGGTGGTTGTCAAGATGGCGCAGAGCAAGAAGCCACAAGAGAATGGGTGAATAGTACTGTGTCGGCTGTGTATTGTGATAAACGAATGTTTTAAGTGTACAATAAATTTTGGCAGATAAATTAATATATTGGTTGATTTATTTAACAATAATATCCGTTGCGCACAGGTGTATGAATTGGAAAGCAGTTTATTAAATAATAATGATAATATGCTAAGAGATAGCGCAGCCGCAGAAATCAACGTTTGGGCCATATGTTGAAATTGGCGGGCTATCTGCCTTCTGCTGATTGATGGTAAGGTTAGCAGTGGGACTTAGCAAGTGATATATCATACCGAGCGTGATGGGTGAGCTCTAGCCTCGTATTCGGATGGATGCGTGTTCGAATCTCGTTGCGTCTTTCCAGATTTGGGCTTTCCATGGTTTTCCCAAATTATTCCAAGCAAATACTGGGATGGTTCCGACAAAAAGCCATGGCCCAATTTATTTATTTTATTTATTTATTTATCAATCTTGTTCCATGGATCCCTGCTGAGGAAATACCTCTGGGATGTGAAACATGTCATTGTTGATACATATACACATAATATGAGTTATATCATAGTAAATATATACATATTTTACAAATACAAGAAATAATAATAATAAACATACATTTTTGCAACTGAGTTTTGCAAACGTCATAATGAGTACAATTAATTATTTTCTTCAAATTCTTGAATGGAGTAGAAGGAGTTGCCAATAAGATAATCTCTAAGTTTTTGTTTGAATACATCTTTATTATTTGAAAGCTGTTTTATACGATTAGGTAGTTTATTAAACAGATGTATCCCAGAATAATTAACTCCTCTTTTTACTAATGACAGAGATGTTTGTGTTTTATGCAAGTTATTTCTGTTTCTTGTATTGAAACTGTGTACCTGTGAATTAGGTGTAAACAGGTTAAAATTTTCTATGACAAAGCTCATGAGAGAATATATATACTGAGAATACATTGTAAGAATATTCAGTTTCTTAAAGAGTTGTCTGCAAGAAGTTCTTGGTTTTACCCTACACAGAAACCTAATAGCTCTTTTCTGTGCTATGAAAACTTTTTTACTTTGTGAAGAGTTTCCCCAAAAAATTATGCCATATGACATTACTGAATGAAAATATGAGTAGTACACCTGTTTCATTAAGTCTAGATCTGCTGTTAGAGAAAGTGTTCGTATTGCAAAGGTGGCACTACTTAACTTTGCCAGTAGTGTAGTGATATGATCATGCCAACACAGTTTCTGATCTATTTTAATACCAAGAAATTTTATACTCTCTGTTTCTAAGATTGTGTTGTTTTTATAGTTTATACATATATCTGGCTGTGCATAGTTTTTTGTTTTAAACCTAATATAATGTGTTTTTTCAAAATTTAATTTTAATGAATTTGCCTTAAACCAATTTGCTACTACTCTAAGTACTTCATTTACATTAAATTCTATAGTACTGTTTGGTGTTTTACGCACAGTAAGGTTAGTGTCATCTGCAAATAAAACACTCTTAACTTTGTCGGATAAATTTCCAGGAAGGTCATTGATGTATAACAGAAAGAGGAGGGGACCTAAGACAGAGCCTTGTGGAATTCCATGTTTTATTTTCTCCCAGTCTGATGAAGCATCTTTACTTATTTTAGAATCAAAAATTGAAACTTTTTGCATTCGGCTTTCAATGTATGATTTAAACCATTTACCTGCGGTCCCAAAAATACCATAGTATTCCATTTTTTTCAAAAGTAATTCATGATTTACACAGTCAAATGCTTTTGCAAGATCACAAAATATTCCTACAGGATTCATTTTATTATTCAGTTCCCCAAATGTGTTATTTAAAAATGAATATATAGCCATTTCTATGGATGATCCTTTTTTGAACCCAAATTGTGAATTAGTTATGATATTATAGTGTGTAACATGTTTTATTACTCTTCTATACATGACTTTTTCAAAAACCTTTGAGAATGTTGAAAGTAATGAAATGGGACGATAGTTGTCTACACATGTTACTTCTCCTTTTTTAAATAATGGTTTTACAACAGCATATTTTAGTCTATCGGGAAAAACACCTTGTATTAAGGATTCATTACAAATGTGAGCAAGTACATGACTGATACAGTCTGAACATCTTTTCAGTAATTTACTTGAAATATTGTCATAGCTGGAAGAATTTTTAGGTTTTAATTGTTTAATGAGTTTATTTATTTCTGAGACTGTTACTGGTGGCAATTTCATCTCCACAAAGCTATTTGGGAAAGCAGTCTCAAGAAGCCTTAGAGCACTATGTGGGGATTGCTTTTCTATGCCTAATTTATCTACTACTGACGTAAAATGTTTGTTAAATATTTCACAAACTTCCCCTACTTCGCTATAGACATATCCATTTTGTTCTATTTTTATGTCCTTAGAGTGATTTACAGTTTTTCCTGTTTCAGTCTTTATTATATTCCATATTGTTCTCATTTTATTGTCTGAATTTTCTATTTTCGCCGATATGTACCTGTTCTTGGCCTTCCTTATTACATTTCTTAGTATTTTAGAATAAAGTTTATAGTGAACTTTCAGCGCATAGTTATCCGATTCTCTCATTTTTAAATAAAGGTCCCTCTTTGTTTTACTAGAGATTCTAATACCCTTTGTTATCCATCCCATGCCCAGTTCATTGTTTGGAGTGTTGAGAATTTTCCTTTTTTTGAAACTACCTTCAAAAAGTGTTAGAAATATATTCAGAAAGGAATCAAATTTCGCATTAACACCCTGCGCATTATATACTTCTAACCAGTTTTCATTGTTTAAGGTATCTATGAAGTGTTTTATATTATTTTCACTAATATTTCTTCTATAAACCCAGCTTTTCTTTATCTGTTTAACAGTGTTCCTGGACTCGATACATAATATTCCTTCCCGATTCTTGCCACCCAGTCCCCTAATGATCTCGATGTCGACGAGGCGTAAAGCCATAAGTAGAGAAAGATAAGTTTGTATTGCCCCGCTAAGCAATAGAAATTGTAGCACATTTTGACTATTATTCAAAATTACTCTGAATAAATGGAATATTACTTAGTACTATCAGGAATATAGAAATGCGAGAAGATTTTTTTTTTTTTTTTTTTTTTTTTTTTTTTTTTTTTTTTAGTCTTTTGACTGGCTTCATGCAATCCTCCATCCATCTGTTCCTTTTAATCTCCACATATCCCTTAGAACCCACGTCCTCATTTACCTGCTTCATATATTCTAATCTCTGTCTTCCTCTACAGTTCTTACCTTTGACTGTTCCCTTCACCAGCAAATTAACCAATCCAGCTTGTCTCAAAATATGACCTACCACCTTGTCTCTTCTTTCTGTAAGCTTCTTCCACAAACTTCTTTCCTCACCCATCATTTCCAAAACTCCTTCATTTCTTACTTTGTCTGTCCACTTAATTTTCAGCATTCTTTGCTAGTGCTATTCTGCTTTTAACATCATTCCTGCTTCGGCCATCGGTTGTAATTTTACTTCCCAAGTAACAGAATTCATTTACTTCTCCCATTTCATTCGATCCTATATTTATATTTAATCTAATAGTCTTGGTATCATTTCTGCTACATTTCATCACTTTAGTATTGCTTTGATTTGTATTCAGTCCAAAATCTTCCTTCAGTATTTCGTTCATGCCATTCAGTAATTTCTCAACATCCTCAGCCCTTTCTGATAACAAGACAATACCATCAGCAAACCGTAGTATACTGATTCTTTCTCCCTGAACACTTATGCCACATGGAAATTTTTATTTTATTTTATTTATTGCTTCCTCTACATATAAGTTGAATATTAACGGGGATAGACTACAACCTTGTCTCACATCCTTTTTAACTGATGCATGTCTCTCGTGATTCTCTACTTTTATTACAGCCACTTGATTCTTATATAGTTTATAGAGTATTCTTCTATCTCGATACTTTAGACCTAACTTCTTTAAAATTTTGAACATCTTGTCCCACCTAACATTATCAAACGCTTTTTCTAATCAACAAATGCCATAAAAATATCTTTGTTTTTCTTGATCCGCCCTTCAAGTATTAATCTCAAAGACAGAATTGCTTCCCTTGCACCGCGATTTTTCCTAAACCCAAACTGGTCTTCACCTACTATCTCTTCTACTACCCTTTCCATCCTTCTGTATATTATTGTAGTGAGTAATTTTGAAGCATGTGATGTTAGACTAATGGTGCGATAATTCTCACATTTATCGGCTTGTGCTTTCTTCAGAAGTGTGAAGATGATATTTTTATTTAAATCTGTTGGAATTTCTCCTGGAATCTGGATATTTTGTTCTAAACACAAGCAAAACATTTTAAGTATGGTTTGACATATATACGTATATAATATTGGTGGTAAGAAATGATTCCAGCTTGGTACGTTAAGAATTTTTTCCCCATTACAGACTTGGGTTAAAATGGTGTTTACAGAACATTTATTCTACCCTCGCAAAACTGGATGAAGGAAAACGTTACGTTAACCACAAAATTTCAGCCGTGGATTGTAATGCGTCATACGTACACCGTGAAAAGCAGAGGTCGATAGACCCGAAAAGACTTTGATCTATTCGCCGTCGGTTCATCTTCAGAAGGCTTACCTGCGCGGTTTCCGGGCTCAGCCGGATACACTCGCTGCAAAACTCGAGGACCGAGTTGGCAGGTCGGAAGGCTTTACTAGTTGCCGCTAAACGCAGAGAGGGTGGCACGCCGAGAAGGAACTTTAACGACGAGTACGCGCCTCGAATGGAGACCCGCTCCAAATTTCACGACTCGGGTGTCTCGTATGGGAGCACGCTGGTAATCCGAGAGGTGGGGTGCGGACCAGCTACATCAAAGGCCCGTGCGCCTGCCTTATAGGCAGCCAGCCAGGCCGCCTCATTCACTCCGTCGGACACACGAGACGAGGCTGGGCGTGAGATACGAAGCCCGGCGTGCGACAATGAGGCGCAGAGACACAAATTTTCTCCCAGTGGGATGTCGCAGTGTCACAGCTGAATATGCCACAGTCGAGGTGTGATTCGGTTATATCTGGACCCCCTCCCGCCATCCTCCTTTCAGGTTTCTTCCTCGCGTGCCGTATTTTACATTCTTTACGCCCTCTTCCAGGTAAACACGAAATACACTCGGGCCCGCGGCGAGGTGTCGATAAATTTTACAGGACGCTCCGGTCCTCGGGAAATTCCTCGTCGAATATTTATAGGACGATCGTCGTCCCGAGTCTGAGTTATGGCGGCAGGTTTCACGGTTTGACGCCTTACATGGGAAGATATGCGTTTTGTGTGCCTTGCAGCGATTGGGCAACTTCTCAACACGTAAGTGTATTATATCTTCATCTCGCCCGGACGAAACAGCTGCAGTAATTCCTCACCCACGCCTACTATCATGTGCTAAAACGTAAACTGGCAAAATACAGCAAGCAGTTAGGCCACAAAGCCACTGTGTATTCACACACACACTTTAATAATTGTGCTCCTTCTTCTTTACTTACTATATCGCATCTCGTCTGTCACGGAACGCCACGTATAATCTTTGCATTTTTACTAACCTTCTTGGTAGTGTATAGAGTGGCAATACTTCTCTTTTATTCCACCAAAAGAATAGAAATAACCATCAAAACATCCACTTGGCTTTTTTATTTTAATTTACATTAATAATTGCATCCTTCTGTGTACAGATACAACTCGCAGTTATTTTCTCAGCGTACCTCACTGCATACCCCTTTCATCTCCTCTCTTCATGCCAAAAGATCTTCTTTCTGTACTGTCCAGAGATTTTCATGTACTTTGTTCAGCTGGTAATAACGATGCTTGGAATTTCTTTGACACAATACTTTAGAAATAATAATAACCCGATATAAAGCACTTTTAACAACATACATCTATAATCAGCTTTACATTAATCAGAAACAAAATAGTGAATCGAAAATACCACTGTCAGTAAACAATTCCCACAGAAATAACATAAAAAACATTAATTACTAACTCTTTAAAAACTAAGATGCTGTGTATTCTTACAACACACAGGATGAAAAACGCAAGATTATCAGAAAATTTTCTTTAATGGACATGGTGGTGAGCAGTAACTAGGACGATGACCTCAGGTTAAAAAGTAACTTTTTCGGATCAGAGCTCATACATAGGTGGTTTTTGTTAAATGTTATGGTGGTTGTGTGTTTTGACGTATAACAACAATGCACTATACATAGTTCACTTCTTAAAATAACAAGGATACCTTGAATTTCCTCAACAGTCTCTACGGATGCAACCAAAAAGTTGTTATTTTTTCCTTTTTCTCCTTTTTCTCTTTTAAACTTTTTTTTCCTGCTTACATAAAAAAGAGATGAATTAACAAGATATTTAATATCCTACGCATGATTTCATTCTTTGATGTGCCAAAACGAAAATTACATCACTATATAGCGATAGTTGCAATGCACCTTCCCAATAACACCCCTTTAGGGAATCGCGGAGTAATAAAAATAAAAATATAACACGGTTTCCTAGTGTAATTACTAGGTACAGTATTAGGAAGGACTTCACTAAAAACTTTGCGTTTATCTTTAATATTCTGCTACTTATGTAGGTACCATGAAAGGAAGAGAACAATTTTTCCATAGTCCATAGTTTTAACTCATTTTACCCTAAAACAAATACTTTATTATTAAACAGATATCTTGAATCGTATACCGAACTCTGTCCTTGATATCTTCGATGGAATCATGCAGTAACCATGTTGTTGAAATCAACTTTGCTGGAGACGGTTTCAGTTAAGAGTATTTTCATCAATACATTCTATAAATTAAAATCGCTCAAATGAAGAATTTCGTAGCAAGGATAGAGTCATTGATAGTTTGAATCCCAAGGAACATGACCATGTAAAGGAAATGCAAAGAAAATATACTAGGATACAACTTATTATTTAAAATAATTACCCTTACCTTGAATCACGGGTATGATCTAACGAAAGAAGTAAATTTACGAAAAGCTTATAAGTATTTTTTTTAAAAAAATTCGTATTGAGAAAGAAATTTACTACCTACCGAGCCAAAAAAAATTTTCCAAGAAATTTTCATTAAATTCAAGAAATCATATCACATAAATTTGTTCCCTATTCATTTTCTGAACTGACCAGTTCTTCTATATAACCATGTCAGTTTAAATTCAAACCCAGTAGTTTATAACAGCAATAGCTTAAGAAAATAAGATTGAGTGTTTTAAAGATTAATAAACATTACGCTGCCCTCATTATGAAAACTTTTTATCATGAGAGTTTTGATCCGAAGTGTTACTCCATATCTGGTCTAAGCTACTTAGAACGGTTGCTTATTATCTTTATCCCTCCTACTATCGGGACGTCCTCGTTCGGTTGACGTCATACATCCGCTTTGTTTTCTAAGTCCACTCAGTGCTCACTTATCGTTCTTGCGTCAATATTTCAAGAACTAACAGATATTTCAACTGGTTTCCTTTGTCACTGCGCTTGTTAGGCATGAGTCTGTTATTATTTGGGCTTGAAGCAATATAAGTTTTAGCACACATTTTAATATGGAAAAACAAATACCACTTTTGGAGTATTTTGTCACCGAGACTGATATTTTCAGTACCCATATATTGAAAATTAATGATTCTTAAGTTCATGATTTTTTATGCCCATTATTTTTTATTACTAGTAGCTTTTTTACTTTTAATGTTGTAAACATTACTGACACCTCGTTTGTTATTGTGTACAAATTTGTGGTAAATATTTCAAATCTCCAAGGAAGACATCTGGAATCATCTTGACTTTAAGGTATTTAAAGTACCCATAAGAATGAGAGGAAGCGAATCAAAAAGGGGCATTGTAAATTGACCTAACATTTTCTGACAAAATCAACATGACGAAAGTTGTAGCAAGGTGAACATTCGCTTTTGAGATAACGATGAAAAAAAAAAAAAATAACAAGATTGCTAATTCACAGGTTATGTATGTTAGTGATAATAAGTATTTTCTGCTTAGGACTATTTAGGTTTCACTTAATTTTGTAACCTCTCTTCGACGCGGTGATCTTTGAGCCACCATGAGCTTGTCTGGCACTTGACTTATGGTTGCCTGGTACGATCCGTGGTGACTAAATAAATTTTCAGCATTTGAAAGAGCGCGACTAGGAAAGAAGGAAAGGCAAAATTAAGTTAATAAACTCTAGTTTGTGTACGATAATTCTGGGATAAATTCCAAACTATTCTGTGGTTGGTATGGAGCGCGGTCATCCGAAAAAGATGTATAATTGGGTACTACCATTATTTTTTCGGAAGAGTGGACATGAATAGACCTGCAATAGATTTCATAATCCTCCATATCCATCTAAATGTTAGTATACGCAAGCACAATAATTACTTAATTAAAAAAAAAATCCCTCAATGCAGTAAGAGAAACGCTTGCGACAAATTTCTGAAGCAGGGCGTGGGGAACGAAAGAAATTCTCATTTCCACCTCTTCTATACTGTATAGTGGACTACTATGCCTCTTGCGGGAGGATACAACCAAATTTCGGATTCTGATCCAAACATACATACATCATGTGATCATAATCGACACTGTTAACGCTCCTCGCTGTTTTATATATATATTCTCAAATTTAGCTATCAAGGACCACGTGCCTCACTTGCCACCGCAAGTGGTCAGTGTGAATATTAAGAAAGTAGTGGAACAAGAGGGGGAAGGGGGAGGCACTGAGCTCCTGCCCGAAGTATAACCGGGTCTGTTAAGCCCGGCCTACGCGCCTACCTCACCTGTCGGATGAAAGTCTTGTGTCGCCATCTCTCTGTGTATCCGTATGTTATGTGTATGATATAAATAAACTTATTGTTTGTGAAATTTGCAGTTTATGAGGCGGAAGTTGGGGTATTCACCTAAATCAGTGATTTGTAAATGGAGACTTTCCCGGCGTATTGATTCAATGAAAGTTTCTCGGGAGTCCAGCCGGATGGTGTCATAAAACGACGACGTTTCGACAACCTGCTCGGTTATCTTCATCAGGTCTATTCTTGATATTTCTTCTCAAAATCACAAAAACAGTCTGTTTTTGTGATTTTGAGAAGAAATATCAAGAATAGACCTGATGAAGATAACCGAGCAGGTTGTCGAAACGTCGTCGTTTTATGACACCATCCGGCTGGACTCCCGAGAAACTTTCATTAAATCAGTGATTCCCAATTACTTTCCCCCGAGTACCACTACAAGATAGAGATCAAACTCGCTTACAACCTACAGCTGAAATAATAAATAAATAGACGCATTCATCCCAGCCGAATGCTTCGTATAAGCACAGCACTGCAGTAATATAATTCACACAGACACACAGTTTGTCTTAAAATATATTTTGGTGGTAGCAGAGTCTGCGTAATGTTTTTCAGTCATCTTACCCAAGAGATTACCGCGCGTACCCCTTGAAAATTATTATTATTATTTTACTTTTGGCTTTACGCCTCGTCGACGATTAGAGGAGGGATGAGAATGGGGACAAGGAACGGGAAGGAATTCGACCATAGCCTTTTGAAAGAAGCATCCAGGCATTCGGCTGGACTGGTTTGGGGAAAGCATGGAAAACCCAGATCTGGATGAACGGAAGGGGATTCGAACCGGCGTCCTCTCGAATGCGAGGCCAGAGCTTTAACCGCTCACCCACCACGCTCGGTATACCACTTGAAGCAAACTCACATACCATTGGGGTACATGCACCACTGATCTAATGATTTTAGGTAACTGCCTATACAGGATGATTAAAAAAACGTGGACAAAATGACGCGGTAGATCTGTCATATAATAAGGATCAAAAATCGCATAGGAACAGACGGTCGCAAACGCCTGTAGAGGGCGCTAGAGCCACGAGAGGGGGTTGCGATACAAACAAGGTCACTTGGATTTCTTCTTTTGTGGTTTTTTTTTTTTTTTTTTTTTTTTTTTTTTTTTTTTTTTTTTTTTTAAGGACTTGTGTATGAAACACCTGTTGAAACGCCGGAAGATTTTGTAGGAAGAATCGTTTGCGGCAGCCGGATGTGTTCGAGATACACCTGGTATCTTTGAGAAGGTGCGCCGTTCCATGCAACGGAGATACCGGGCTTGTCTCGATGCATCTGGCAAAACCTTTGAGCATCTGCTGTAGACTCAACATTTGGCTTGCATTAGTCGCATGTGAGTGAGTAATTACAAATAAAATGATCTGTAATGGAGCGGCTCCGGATCGCAGTTGCGACCCTCTGTTCCAATGCGATTTTTGATTCTTATTGTATGACAGGTCTACCACGTCATTTTGTCCACGTTATTTTGAATCACCCTGTATACCACAATCAGGACGGCCGGTACGCGTGCCCAGTACCGTTGCGCATCCCCGGACCAGCGTGTGGCGCCTCAGAGCAGTCGGAAACACTGGTGGCTTCTTATTGATAAATATGATTCAATTTTATCAACCTTTTCCAAAATTTTCGAATTAATAGCAGATGTAAATGTGTTAGACAAATAGTCATACTGGGGTTTATGAAAATCTTTCACTTTTTAAGGAAGAGCTGCTAAATTTGTCTTTTAAAATTATCGCCAAGCACAGTCAGTAGCAGATATTATAAGGGAGCTGGAACGGGATTCATTGGAAGACAGATGGAGGCTGAACAGTATCACTAGAGTGCACTAGGCGTATCACTCGATTTTAGGTATAAGGGTGTGGCAAGATTCTTTTTGATAGGGTCGGGGATTGGAATAAATTACCAAAAGAATTAATAAATAATTTTTTAAAAACATTGAAAAAATTTAAAGTTTATACTAGTTAAGTGCAAAAGTAGGTGGTAAAAGGAAAGGGGGAAAAATGGATGTGTAAGAAATTGCCATCGGATCATGTGCTCCATCACAATTAAATTAAATTTTCACTACTTTCATCAATTACAGTTACGTAAATGTTTCATGCTAGATTGAATGTCCCCTAAAACAGTGCATCCTCTGTTCGAAATTATTAATTCAAGTAGCAAATGGTATTATCTATTGTAGAATAACACAGCATATTATCTCCAATGTTCGTGGGATAAAAAATAAAATGTTCAATCAGAAAAATAATCAGTAAGAACGTGCACTCTGATTGATGTGATACATAATACTTGATCAGCATTAGAAAAGTTCCCGGAATCAAAAAGAATAAAGTACGTAACAAAGAAAAGTTTTCGAAACTGGTTGCTCTCTGAGGCACTATGTCGAAAACACAAAGCTGTTACAGTTTGAGAGCGTAGCACGGTACACTGTTCGATCCCTATCTTTGCCTCTGTCAGCATTGTCTAAATTGGCGAACAAAAACAAGGCAGCCACAAACAGCCGCCCCTTTATCCGGCAGGGCAATGGTAGCGTTGTTCGTTTGAGCAGAGCACGTCGATAAAAACGACGCAAACAAATTGACGTTATGCGGCAGTCGCAGTTCACTGCTGTCAGCAGGTGGAAAAAGATTAAAGAGAAGCGCGAGTCACTCGAAAAAAAAAGTAACATAAAAAACTGCACAGTGTTTTATAGGAAGCTTTCCGCAGGCCCAGTCCGTATGGGGCGCAAAGATAATTACCGTTGCGAATGTTGGCAGCGCGAGCAAGCATTTTTTTTTTTGGCCTCCGTCTTTTTTCGGAGCACTAATAAAGCCGCCAGGCGGACGGGGCAGTATTGAGGGCCGACCAGTGCTGACAACTGCTGCGCTCCTAAAACTTTTATTGCCACGCAACAGCCGGGCACTGCCGGCGCCCCTCATAATAGGTAATTTATATCTGAGCGACGTATTGTGAGACAGTCGCTGAATTGTTAAAGAGTGCGACAAAAGGACGCGCGGAATTGCTCATAAAGTGTGCCCGTAGTTCTAGAAGTGGGCCTCGCGTTGTAGTAGCCGGATGGACGAATAAAACGGGAATGAGCCGGCGACGCTGCTGATGCCGCTAGGAGATACGACCGTGTCGCAGTTGGCGACCCTGAGTGCGTCTCAAATTTGTTTTACTGTTTATGGCTACTTGCGCGCTGCCGGCTGGAGCGTCGTCCCACGACGCCGTATCCTCAGTGAACTGCCGAGCCGGCCGGCGGGGCGCCGTGTCACACGAAATTGAGCCGTATCTTCCGTCGCCGTATGGGCTATGAATACCAACTAATGAAATGTAGTCTGCCGTAGAAGGTACTACACATTCTTTACATACGTTAAAGCTGATCAGGAGTTTGGGCTAGAGCCCCTTAACTAACTGTGCTGAGATATTTACCTGCATGCATATGAAATGTAGTAACTCTGCATATTTGAAATGCCCAGCATACAAGTTTCGCACCCGTCCACAATCATCATAGATACTAACTTACCACTCCTCAAAAAATACACGAAAAAGAAACTTCCGTAAACCATGGCTACTTTTTGACAGCAGTGGCAACTTTGGGACACCACGTTTTTCAGATGTTTTAAATCTCCTGCAGCTGCCAGTTGCGAAGTATAATTTTTTGTTACGCTCATTCGAAGTGTCAGTTTTTCTTGATTTATACCAGCTGTTTTTTAGAACTTTTTTCACAAAGTTTTATGAAAGGCAGCCATTTTTAATTTTGAGACTATTTTCAAAGTGCTCTGTTGTTCTGCAAACTTTCATATAGTTAAGAAACCTAGAAAGAGACGTTAAAAAACAGGTAGTTACAACATGCCTTAGCTATTGTTTTAGACAATATTAAAAATATAAACATATAATATATACAAATTTTGATAATGTTTTCTAATGTCGATACTTTCGCGGGCCAACTTTGAGACAGTATCAAGGCTAGTTTATCAATAATTCATGAGGCTTTCTCTGAATGATGATACATAATAAAGGTGAAAAGTAGTTTTCAGTGACAAACAAAGTTAATTTAGGTATGTTGTTGGCATTTTTCCCTTATAGCCCCTCCAAATTTTTGATTTGATGAAATTTGAAGATCAATGAAAATTTAAATTGAAAATAGCTCTAAATATGATTTGAACTGAATACTTATTATATCTGATAGGTCATCTGAGTGGGGGCATTAGATAGCTAATTTTTCTAACTATTGGTAGAAAGAAAAAAAATCTTATTTTTTAATTTAATTTAATTTGCGAAATACATACATTTTAGATCAAGTTAAATACACACATTTGAAATATTCACTGATAAATCCTTAATGGGACACCATACCCAAAAGACAATCGAAGTCACCCAGGTTTGTCAAAGGGATAGGCCGAAAAGCGGGTAAAATATTTCTGCCGTATCTTTGCTGTTCAGGGGCAGAAAGAAACAAAATGCACAATTTTTTGTTTTCTTATTGCTTTATGCCTCGTCGATGGCTAAGGTCATTAGAGGCGGGATGGGACTGAGGACAAGGAACTGGAAGGAATTCGGCCATGGCCTTTTTGAAGGAAGCATCCCGGAACTCGCCTGGAGTGATTTGGGGAAACCATGGACAACCCAAATCAAAATACACAATAGCTGAAAATGAGTGTAATGAGAGACAAAATAAAATGCTTTTACTCTAAATTTGGTACCATCCACTTTTTCTGTTGATTTTAACCAGAAAAATTACCTTCTCCAAAGTTTCCACACTTTATGGGGCAACTCTGGTATACGAACGGAGGAAAATTTCTGAGTGAATAGTCATAATTTGGTTTGTAGTGCTGTTAATCGAAAGAGGAACGATAGATCTATCCCAGGGGTCTCGAAACTTTTTATCCCGTCGACCCCATCATAGTATATTAGACTCCTTATCGACCCCCAGATTAAGTATTTAATAAAAACATTAAATCATTTTTGACATTTGTAAGGCATAACGAATTTACAGTTTCCATATGTTACAAAATCCAGCCAATAACATTAACAGAAAAAGGAAATATTTTCCATTGCTATTATAATCTCAAAAAATAATAAGAAAATTATGGATAGATGGAATAAATTTCGAAAAAAGGTCTGCCAAATAGAAAAGATGGTTCTTGCACCGTCGTATGGCGATGGATCCACCTTCCTAAGAAACTCTTCAGACGAGCGTCTGCAAACCTCTTGACAACCACCTTACCTTAGTGTGTAAATTTAATTGGTTGAAAGTTTCATCATTTACTTCACATAACTTCGCAAACAGACGGGAATTGAGAGGATGAACTTTAATTTTATTTACTGACCTGATTTTTACAGGAACATTCCTATTTTTCCCTAATTAATTCTCTTTAATATTAATCGACCCCGTTTCGACCCCCGTGTATTTATCGACCCCTGAAAAATTGCTATCGACCCCAAGGGGTCGATATCGACCACCTTGGGGACCCGTGATCTAACTCAATAACCACTTTATTTCCTTGAATTATCATCTTTTTTATGAATTCTCAAAAAAGTGCAAAAAGTTTAACAAAGTAACCTCGGATTGCAGTACTACAATTCTGGTGTATGACTGGATAACGTTTGGTACAGGCATTTTGGAGAACTTAGGTTCGATTCCCTATCTAAACAGCCAGATTACGATTTCCCTAAATCACTCGAATGTCAGGATGGATCCTTTATAAAGTCTGTGGTCGATTTCTATTGACCACGATGCGTTTTGGTAGTAATTATAACGTCATCGCTGAGTCGCGTAAAGGACT
Source organism: Vandiemenella viatica (assembly GCA_031002005.1). NCBI lineage: Eukaryota > Metazoa > Arthropoda > Insecta > Orthoptera > Morabidae > Vandiemenella > Vandiemenella viatica. The sequence continues at coordinate 94,911,404 of JARYHS010012519.1, forward strand.
CTAATTAAAATTCAAATCATGCATTACATTGTTGCTGAAGAATTCAGTCGGGACTTTTCAGAACATTATAAGGCTCAGTGATGACGTTATTGCTTTCGCCTTGTCGAAGTCGAAGCTTTGGAGGCGGGAAAGGATAAGGGGCACGGAAGAAGGAATTCGGCCATGACAGCACTCGGCTGTAGTGATTTCGGAAAGTCTTGGAAAACTGGGTAGCCGGACGGGCATTCGAACAAACATCATCCATTATTCGAGGTCAGAGAGTTAACGCTCATCCATTATACTCGATTAAGTGATTCTCGCGCATTCTATAGTATCATATCTGAGATGCCGCAGACAAATTTTTACTTTCAGTGTTAGTTCAAATTTAGCTCCGTGGGTTGGGCTTTTCGAAATGATGCCATAATTTACAGAAATGTGACATCAGTGGATGACAATCAGCAAATTTAGTAAGATTAAATTCTGTAACTGAACGGCAGGAGGATGTTAATATAGACGCAAAGAAAGCAATGTAAATAGTTACAAAATTAATGTGTTAGTTATCAGATACTTTTTTTGCTTAAGGCTTTACACCTCGTCGACCTCAGGGTCATTAGAGGCGGGAAAGGACTCGCGGCAAAGGACTGGAAGGAATTCGGCCATGTACTTCCGGAAGAACCATTCCGAAATTTGCCTGGAGTGATCTGGAGAGACCATGGAAAATCTAAATCAGGATTGCCGGAAGGGGATTTGAACCCGCGTCCTCACGATTGTGAGGCCCGAGCGTTGCCATTTACCCAACATGCTCGGTTTCTAGAATACAGTTATAAAGGTGCAACTTAAAATAATATACCAGCACTCAAATCTAGGCTTTCTAATCATACAAGGATAATGAAAGGGAATGAAGAGAAAATTACTGCACATCCAATAACACCAACCAGCGGGATTATTTTCGTGAAGTGTATTGTAAACTTATACAAAGGCAGCACCCATTCGGCCTACAAAACTGTATTGGAAACTCAGCGCTGTTTGGGACCTACATGAGACAGGCAAGTGAACACAGTGATTCAAAGACCGACAACAAGATTAGAGTCAGTTTTGTAAGACTATTATGAAACTGTTCCGAATCGACCAGTTTGGTGTCCTAATCGAAAATATTGCCGTAAAAATTTTCTACGTAGAATGCGATCACTATATTTCATCGTCCACAACAAAGCAACATTGTTTCGATCTACTTCTTTCGACTAGAAACAGAATTGGTGATATAATTGATTGGACGAATGAGCGGCCTATTGCCTCAGTGGTTAAGGCGTCTGATTGAAGAATGACAAGGTCGCCGGTTCGAATCCCTGTCTTGGTGGGGTTTGCTATGTAATGTGAAGCGAACACAACAAAACGCTTCGTGATTTGGATTCCACATTGAACTGTAGGTCCACTGTAGGGCAATCAACCGTATTTATAACATGGATTAGTGCACATACAAAGCAAATTACAGCCAAACGAAGGTTTAAGATTTTTCCAGTTGGCCCAAACGAACATGATTACATACATTAGACAATGCCGAAGGAAATAATATTTTTGCCATAATATGAAACAAAGATTTTTTTTCCTTCCTACCATTTATCTCACATTGTATTGAGACGCAGAATTTAAGTCTAAGGTATTCCAGTATATTCAATTCTGAGTAAATAATTTGATGGGAGTTATGGAGTCGTTTTCAATAAATACCACCTCCAATTATGGAGCGTCCATAAACTACGTTGAAGCATTCTGCATTTCGGATGCTTCATTTATGCAAGCGAATATTCCGGCAAAGATGCTTCGTGCCAGACAGCACTGGGCCGTAACGGTACCTCAGGTAGTGCGGCTCGGAATGTGTTTACTGGACGGGGTTTAAAGAGACAGGAGTTGCGCCTGAAATTTTCCATTAGGCGAGAGAGAGGAACATGTTCCGTGAAAAGATGGACAAAAGTAGTGCCGAAGAGGGTGTGTGTGTGTGTGTGTGTGTGTGTTCGAGTCAATCACAGCCCCTGTGTGGTTTCACGCGGACTAATATGATTTCTCTGCTTTCCATACAACGCGGGAGGCGAGGACTTTGCTCCGAGACACCGTCGCGTCGGGTGCTTGTGTGAAGGAGGGAGCTTCTGAGCGGGTCGACGTAGGTTCGACACCCGCGGCGACTAAGACAGCCTTCCATTGCGACGGGCTGACTACTAGTGTGCGGCGTATGCAAATTTGTGCCGCTCTGCTTTGTGTGTTGCCGAGAGTGCATCAGTGTATCAGTGCGACCTCACACACACGTGAGTTACTAAGTAACGTTTCTGGTGATAACTACCATCCGGTAATTCGTGATCTGTTGTGAAGATCTCTTGTGAAGATCTCTTGTGGTGGTCTCCTTCAAGCCTTCTTCGTCGCCAAGGAATACCTCCACGGTAATATTTTCAAGTACCTGCTACCACAAATCTTTGTCTGAAACTGTCGAGTCCCCAAAACTGTGTTACAAAGCCCAGTAACGGCCTTCATCGAGATAAAGAGGTTCTCACTCTCTGAACTGAGCTAAATTATCATTGCAAATGGTCTGTTATCCCTCTGCTTCGTTTCCAACTTGTATTTAATTTCATTTTTTGTTGTTTTGCACTGGTTCTAATATCATTATCATAACAATTTTGTGCATAAAGTAATTTTTCTTTGCACATAATAAAATATAATGTAATTAATGGTAGATTGCCGTTTCATTATTTGAAATCTCCAATTTCCAATGCTTAATGAATATAATTAGCTACTTGCATTGTTATTATTAAAATAATTATTGCAGGGAAAACATTTATTAATTTCATGTGGAAGTAATTCCTGGCGCCCAGCTCTTATCATGAATGCAAGTTTTTTTAGCGGACATTTACAGCTCTCACCAATGAATGGTGCAAGGTGTAGTGTGATAAGATGTGTCAATGGTGCACTACACTTGGTCAACGGGAGGAGGGGTTGAGTAGAAAGCTACGCTGGGCTACGTGAGGGCTTTTCATTCATACTATTTGCCGTAATTAACATAATATACACAACACACAACAACTTGTGAATATTTATTTCCATCATTTAAATAACTCCCTATGTAGTTTACGATAATCTGACAAGAGAAAACAGTACAAAATGTCATCTGGAATCGAAAAGGGAAAAAACCTACTTGCGTCGCGGGTGAGTGGGTGGGGGTGGCGGTGGGGGTGGTAGTGGCAAAGCCCACGCCAGTCTCCCTGGGGAGGGGAGGTCAACACAGGAGGACAAAATGGAACTACCAAATTTATGGACGATCCTTTATTATAAATCTACGAAAACAATTATGTACACATCAATTTTTTATAAAGGTGAATAACACGCCAATGCAATTGAATTTTGTTTTATTTTGGTGTCGTACGCGTTTCGCTCTATATCAAGAGCATCATCAGCGACATCTGTTAGATATTTATTCATTTATTTAGTTACATTTGATTTACAAAACAATATAAAGTTGAGGTGAAATTAAATCTACTTACATGTTACTTTTTTACTTTTTTCTCATGATCAGGGTTGGCTTCTGTGTGTATGTTTTGTAGAATTTGCTGAAGGTATGAAGCATTACACTGCACTGACCAAATTTCACATTGATATTATTATTTACCGTTTTCAAAACATGAGAAAGTAAACACCACGCCATGTTTTTCACAGGTCCATAGAGTGTGTGTATTGGGTGGAATTCAGTTTTGCCTTCATTGTAAACTGTTAGACTATTTTTGTTCCTCTCCTTTTGTTTTAGTTGTTCAAATTTTTTATTGTGTGTTTGGTTTACAGTTTGTATTGATTTTGTAGTGAAGTGCTCAATCTTCTCTATTACATCATTAAAGATGGCTGTATTATTGAGTGAGTTAGCCAGTGCAATGTGTGTTCTATACAAATCCTGGTTTAAATGATCTTTTCTAGCATAGAGTGACCTGATTTCGTTTTGTAACCACTGCTTCTCAGCAGCTTGTTTAGCTTTAACCGCTCTATGGACCTGTGAAAAACATGGCGTGGTGTTTACTTTCTCATGTTTTGAAAACGGTAAATAATAATATCAATGTGAAATTTGGTCAGTGCAGTGTAATGCTTCATACCTTCAGCAAATTCTACAAAACATACACACAGAAGCCAACCCTGATCATGAGAAAAAAGTAAAAAAGTAACATGTATGTAGATTTAATTTCACCTCAACTTTATATTGTTTTGTAAATCAAATGTAACTAAATAAATGAATAAATATCTAACAGATGTCGCTGATGATGCTCTTGATATAGAGCGAAACGCGTACGACACCAAAATAAAACAAAATTCAATTGCATTGGCGTGTTATTCACCTTTATAAAAAATTGATTAACTTGCAATTGAGGAAATGGCCCACAATATCCAGTCATTATGTACACACTTTTTTTTTTGCTTATGGCTTTACACCTAGACCACCTCGAGGTCCTTAGAGGCGGGAAATGAAGTGGGGGCAATGAACGGGAAGGAATTCGGCCATGGAATTTTGAAGGAACCATCCCGGCATTCGCCTGAAGTGATTTGGGGAAATAATGGAAAACCCAAATCTAGATGGCCGGACGGGGATTCGATACTATGTCCTCCCGAAAGAGAGGTCAGATCGTTACCGCTCACCCATCAGGCTCGATTTTTTTTTTCTCTTAATGTAAGTATACGGCTATTTCATTTTGCGTGCTTCAAAAATCAGTTGCAGCATTTAAAATTCTGCTATGTTGATATGATCTAAGTATTAATTTAACAAATAAAGCAAACAGGTCACACCTAACCCAGGTAAAACTAACATAAAACGCTATTACCTGCTAGAAAATTCATTTGCGACCGGTTTGCTTGGGCAGTTTGGTTGTCTTGTGGCGCTGCTTCCGCAGTCATGGCGTGTTTACTAATGCACGCGCCATCGGCCGTAAAGAGGCGCGGCGGAGAGGGCATCAAGCTGTTTACCGGCCCGCGCAGCTTTGACTGCTCGGCACTCAGTTATTTAGACCGCCTGGGCAGCGAACCGGCCGGCAACCCGCACAGCTCGCGGTTTCAAACAGAATCAGACTGACGTTCTGTCAGACGTCCGCCAGGCACCCACCGCCGCCTCTACATATTTTACCGACTATAAGAGCTTTGCAGTGCTAAGGCAATGCAAGTACTACGACTAGAGGGAAAGAAACTTTTCTCGCCCACGCTTGCCGTCATGAGTGTTCTGGCATAGAAGTTTCCTGTAACGTGTTGACTAATCTACAAAACAAATTTTTAAGGCGCTTACACACCTTCGGTTTAGCTGCGCAGCCATCTGTCCTAAGTAGCTGCTTCAAAATCTGTGGAGTTATCGTAACTGAATGTGTATAGATTACATTCAGTTTTTTACTCTTCAGTTCTCTCAGATTTTTCAGTTCTGAAGTTCAGTAATAATAATAATTCCGTGTGCTGGTAATAAGCTGGTGACAGGGTTTCTATTGGCTGCGCATTCCACCTCAATAGTAGCCGCCTTAAAGTAAATTGGCGATCCTACCGGGTACACAGTAACTACAGTTCAACATGGAATCTGAACTACAGAATCGTTCTGACTTACTTCACATTATACAGGTACCTGTGCTATAGGTAAAGGTCGGATTAGTGGTCTATGAAAATCTCCGCCGAGACAGGGATTCGAACCAAGGACCTTTCGATCTCCAGTCAGACATTTTGATTAAAATGGGTGACAAAAAGAACAGTCGTGATTTGTAGCGTTGTTGCGACTGTCTTGGTAAAATAACAAATTAAAAAGCGGCGACCAAGCGTAGTGGTTGAGTGGTTAATGCTGTGGCCTCTCATTCGGGAGGACGCCGGTTCAAATCCCCGTCCGAGCATCCTGATTTGGTGAATGCCGAGATGCTTCCTTCAAAAGGCCATGGCCGAATTCCTTCTCGTTCTCTGTCACCAGACCCATTCCGCCTTTAATGACCACGATGTCGACGAGGAGAGAGCGTTAGAGGAAACTTGATTTCTGCAAAGAAGTGTTTTTCCCAGTGGCTACCACTTACTAAATTAGTTACAAAAAGGATATAAATCATGTTAGAAACTACCAAAATATGCGCGAAACAGCGTTTCAAATGTTCCTCAGCAAATTTGCTTCCCGCTTTAAAAGAAACGATATAAGGACTGATAGATACTCTTCCGTTACTGGCAAAAGGGAGATTTTTTCAAGATTTGAAATTTTCTGTGAAAGTATCGTCTCAGGCACTCGGGGACATAAAAATTGCAACATGCGTTAATTATGTTTGATTTTAATTCTGTGAAAAACTGTTCATAAGTTATAACTGTAATGTTAATTTTGGTGTATTAAGAAATTAGTGACCTTTTCAGAAATTTTTAACCCCCACTGTACGTGATATAAATTGAATGGTTACATATAAAAATAGTACAGTGTTATGATTTTACTGTTGCAAGTTCACTTACTGAATCCTCATTGCATTCATTATTCACTGCACTTGTTCATTCACTTGTGTCCGCCAAAAACATCAGTTCGTTGAAATACCAGACTCGGAATATAAACATAATCACCACCCGCTACCGATCTCTTTGAATCGTTAAACTCCCTTAATTCTTTCCGAAAAGTGGATAGAAGGTTGTTTATTCTCCTCATGACATTATCACCAGTCGCGTCAGGCTCCAGAAATTTCAGTTTTTCTATTAAAATAACTTACGACGGGTGCTTTTTGTACATAATTAGAATCTGAATCACATTCTATATCCCAAAGTTATGGAAGATTTAATAAAAGCCGAAAGCGCATGTTTTTTCTTTTATGGAAGTCATAATGGCAACAAACTGTGGTTATGGTTACCAACTACTGTGCGAACTGTACAATTCCCATGTGAGAACGGAGACATTCTCGGCGTATAACTCGTCATACGTGATAAACCCCGCAGTTGAACTAAGGGTGTGAATACTTAAAGTTCAATTTCCCCCCCCCCCCCCCCATAGGATCCAGTGTGAGATATGGGCGCTATGTGATGGTGAGAGCAGTTAACTTGCATTAAAATTATTTACATAAGCAAATAGATAGAGACACTAAAAATAGCACTGTGAAAACATTCGAAGGACGAGCAAAAATAATAGACAGTTTTGAAATGGGTGCGAAATTATTTAATGTGCCAACATAACAGTGTTTAGTTTGTAAGAGTGCTATGGAAAATTAAACGTTGTCTGCTTGTTTCTACAGTCGTTTGTTTATTTGTCTATTCCTTATCACTATAAATCTGTAAGTAGGATGCGTCTTTCTGTCCTTTGTCCAGGCATCACACAAAAAATAACTAACGTATTTGAAGGTGGTTTTCACAGTCCTTAAGCTTATGGTCTAATTTAAAATTTGCGCTTGTCTCACGTGACCGAGAATAGGAATAAGAAATGATAATTCGTTCGTAACGAGGAAATATAAGCGCCACAGATCACGCTACATCTCAGAGGAACACTCCTTTATAAGATACCCACCAAAGATCATCACAGATACACATTGTTAATACTTTTTTCTTTTACTACCTAACTTTGTTTGTTTATTTCTTCAGTTAAATATAGTACGTTATAACACAGGAAAAACGTTAATAAAAGAACTACATCAATGATTAACTCATGAATAAGCGTTACAAAATTATGAAATTTAATGATGGTTTTAGTAGACAGCGTTTTTCAGTGTGCCAACAAGACTGGAGGTTAATCCATGCCTGCGCAATCTGTTAACAGCTTATGCTACTTTTTTTCTAAACTTCTGTATGAAATTCTTACAGCTTTCACAATAAAAATAACATTTGCTGCATTCTTCAGTCAATCTTTGTTTTCGAGATTTTACGTTTTGAAATCAAAAACTCCTCCTCGAACACCAAGTTTTTTTTTACAAATTTCAATCCTCCCAGCTAAACCCTGGCAGGCGGGCTGCTAGAGGATCTCAAGGATCCTTTTCAGCCTAATAACCTAAGGAAGGGAGGGGGGATGGAAGTCGGACGTGGCCTTGTAGGGAACCATCAGGGGCGGATTCAGGATTTTGGTTTGGGGGGGGGGGCTTGAGCGGACTTTTGTGGGGGTTTGGCTAGAGTTAATTTTGGTTTTGGTTCAGTTGCCTTCAGTGGATTTTGGTTTGGGGGAGAGTTGAGTCGGCCATAGAGCCGTAGAGCTAAAAAAAAGTCTCCGAAATTACAATGTCGGGAGTGGACCTTGATACATTTGGAGGGGGGCTTGAGCCCCCTAGCCCCCCCCCCCTGGATCCGCCCCTGGGAACCATCCCAGCATTCACCTGAATTGACTGAGGAAAACCACGGAAAACTCCAGTCAGGATTTCCGAACCGGGTTTACAGTAGGCAAACGTCTTGTATGGTTCAGTCATTTTCAACGAATGAAAGATATCAGATGACCGAATAAAAGTTTGGGAACTGACCCCACTCGAAAGAAATAAACGAGGAAAATCACCAAGAATTTGAAAGAAAGACGTAGATGGGGCCGTGTTAAACAGAACACCTCATGAATACAACTGGTGGGACCGAAAGCAGAGTAAATCGAGAAGTGGGAAACGGCGACAGTCGTAAAATAAATTTTCTGAGAGTAAACGTGTACAAGCTTAGAAATTGATTGAACGGGATGTAGAAAATAACAAGGAGACAAACATTCTCCATGCTTTAATTTTTCAGTTACTTCGTTCTTCGATAATGCCCGTTCCTTAGCGATTTTAAGACAGCGATGCAATTCGTGCCATTTCTGATTGTACCATGTTAGTATCGGCGTCGGTTTGTCCCCGCGCATTAAGTGAATGATAAATCTAGCCTACTTCCAGGCTCGAGCTTACGTGCAGGCTCGGTCCTCTGTGCTGTGCTGTATTTGCCCGCAGAGGTCGCGCTGGCAGTGATAAACCGAGCGACTCTAGACAGCTTTTGCACGACTCTAGTACATAAATTATATGTTAAATCAGCTAACGTTTTACGCAGACTGCGTGCAAAGTTTATCAGTGAAACATGTTCGAAGCCTCAAGTATATTTCCTAATGTCGTCCCAGCATGAGAACTGTGCAATTCCAAGACCTTATACACGGAAAAGCACGAATAGTTTTACATTACAGAGAAAGCTTTAGAATGGTTAGAAAGACCTGTTTAAAAGACAGAGGTTTCCAATACGCTACATTTTGCTTCTACATAAGCAACATAAGCGACATTGGAATAACAGCACTGGGCACTTCTGGATCATATCATTATCTCATACACATTTGCCACCAAGCGATTATCGTTTGTTTGGAACCCTAAAAAGATTTAGTAGGAAAGAAGTTTTACAACGACGAACAGGTATAAGACTTAATTCGCTGTTGGCTTATCTGCTGTTAAACACTTAACATGTGTTGGAAGTTTTCAGAGTTACATATTACTGAATAAGTCTCCTTTTTGAAAAATGTTAGTAACTTGTGTTCGTTGTGAAGATCATTCTGACTTCTGTTCCCGTAATTGTGTATTTTTTTCCAAACACATTAGAATTAGTGGTAACAAATGATGTTAATATATGTGTACACTATGGTAGTGGATAATCTGCTTTAATGCACTGGATGATAATATATTTCTGCTTTACGCTTAACTTGTTTTAAAATGAAGATATGGCACTGTTACGGTTCTCAGCATGTGATTTACTAACTTTATGAGATGTATATAAAATTTTACTTTTTATTTTCATACAACAAATCACTTTGGTTTCTGCGGTTCAATTATGTTTATAAATTATGCCTATGGCAATCTAGTGTGCAGTTTTTGATAGTTTTGCGACATGAATAACATTAGTCTCATGCAGGCGGTGAAAATTACGCTTGGAATTAATGGCATTCAACTCTTGAAGTTTTTTTGCTTCTGATTTTTCACCTCGTGAACGTCGAGATCACAATTCTTTTTTTTTTTACTTTGCGCCTTGTCGATGGCTACGGTCATTAGAGGCGGGATGGGACTGGGGACAAGGAACGGGAAGGAATTCGGCCATGACCTTTTGAAGGAAGCATCCCGGCATTCGCCTGGAGTAATTTGGCGAAACCATGTAAAACCCAAATCTGGATGCCCGGACGGGGATTCGAACAGGCATCCTCCCGAATGCGAGGCCAGAACGTTAATCGTTCACCCACCACGCTCGGTGATGACTTTCTGAAGCAATCATTCTGACACTCATCTGGAGTAATTTTGGGAAACCCTGAAAAACCGAATGTGCCGAACAGGTATTCCAGCCCATGTTGTCCGGAATGCAAGGCCGGAGAGCCATTCTCTGTGAACAGGTATGTGATCTGCAGATTCTAGCAATGCATGAGTAAATCTGTAATGAAAGGCAAAACACCTCTTTTTATCGGGCGCATTGTAGGCCTACTTAGAGTGTCAAATTGAAGATAGAATGTCCAAAAATATGTTAGAAATAGTGTTTTCCTGTGAAATTAATAAACTATATGGACAGAATAAGCGGTCTGATAGCTATGTTGTTAAGATGTATGCTTTCAATATTTGGGGGTCCAGTCACGGGTTAAGATTCCGGTGAGGCCATGGAGTATTAAGAGTTGTGTTTGATCATATGAACTCCGGACATTCCGTGGTTCGGATTTCACGTTGAACTATAGGTCTCAGAGAAAACGGACTGGCCTTCCTACCTCTGTCACAGTGGCTTATTATGCGTACATCGGGAGAATTCAGCCAACCTTTGGGTTGTGTACTAAGTTAGTTTATGGGCAGAATAACTTGAATTTCGCTAATCCTGTCAGGTTTATGAGCAAATGACTACCTTACGACGGGTTCTGAAATAATTACAGGCAATCAAGTTCATGCCCACTTCTATGCTAAATTTCGAATAAAACCCTGTTGTACCTAGCGCCTAGATATCTTTATTTTCTAGCCACCAAATCATTGCAGTTCTAAAACACAGCGAAAGGATAAACGTTATTACCGAGCGTGGTTAATGTTCTGGCCTCGCATTCTGGCGGACGCGGGTTCGAATCCTCGAGAGGTCATCCAGATTTGGGTTTTCCATGGTTTCCCTAAATCACTCCAGGTGAATGCCGGGATGCTTCCTTCAAAAGTCCATGGCCGAATTCATTCCCGTTCCTTGCCCCAATCCCATCCCGCCTCTAATGACCTCGCTGTCGACGAGGCGTAAATCCCAAGCAAAAAAAAACAACTAAACGTTATTATCAATATTGCATAGTTAATATGCACATCATTCCCTTCTCTAGATTTATATTAGTCTCAAAACAACTCATAAATCTCAGAATCGAACAAAAATATTTTAAATAGTGCTTCATGTTCCGCCATTCCTCATATAATTATGTCAACTATTTCACGTGTTGTTCTCCTTCCTTTTCTACTCTGCTCTTCTCAAATTGCTTAGTCAGAAGTAAGAGAGAGAAACAGAGGGTATTCGCGTATAAGCCAGCAAGCAATTATTTCATTCACTTGAGCTATGCGCGCAATGTTGATGGTGAAATGCCTGCTGCAGGGCGTGTATGCTCTTTACACAGTCCTTGCAACGTGACACACAAACACACACACAAACACACACACACAAACACACACACACACACACACACACACACACACATTAACAGCGAACCAGCTGGCCGCCCTTTATTCCCTAACAAACTATTATTGGCGGCTAGGGCGGATGTGAACCGGGCATTTTAACAAGTAGCATTTGCTTTTATTGGAGGGCGGTTAAAACCGCCATGCGGTCATAACGAGCGTGTTTCCGGAAACCTGTGAAATGCATGCTCCAACTTAATGTGCTGGAAATTCAATCGTTTAAACCTTTAGAGAATGTGAGCCATTTCAAACGGCGTGTCTTTTCAACCGTATGTTGTTAGTAGCCGATAGTTACTAGCACAATGTATTACTAGCGACCAGACGGAACATCGTAACATTTTACGATACTATACAGTGAGCATTAACACTCAAACAATTCATTGTTGTACTTGTACGGCGTTGGAAAAATCGATGTTTGAATGCGATATTACACTTGCATTAACGACGTTTACTGACATACAAAGTAATTTTATTCAAGTAATTATAAATGCAACGACTCTGTTTTGCAAATCAACGAAAACATGACTACCTCTTTCCACCATTATTTCTGTCATCAGTTCACTATGTCTTAATATTTTTAGTACAGAAAGTTAGTTGTTTTTGGCTCACTATCTGTGACAAGTGATGAAAATAACACAGAAATGCAGCTTGAATCCTTGTTCATATTACCCTCATTATTTTTTTATTATTTCACTTGGAAAGAACTTTCAAAAGTAGAATCCTTACAGATAAACGGAGTAGGTTTTTATTTGCCTTCTGCTGTTTCCTATCAACTAACCGCGAGAAAGAACGCTTCATTGTCAAAATGTGAATTGTGGAAGTTATGTTCTGGGTGCATGTTTCTTTCCGAGGCTTGTTTTAATTTTGATAGCAACACTTTTTGTTCTCTATTCTGTTGGCTTGCTAGACGTAACACAGAAGAGTATTTTCAGTCGGGACTTATTCCCCTAGCCTTTGAAGAGCCCTCTTCACCACAAGGCAGTGGTTTCCTTCTCAATTTCCTCTGAGAAGATGGGTTGCCTTCTCCGTCATTTACCCCATACCGAAGAACTTCTTCTCTGCCATAGATGCCGTTAAGGTCTTCACCCGTGTCCCTGGGCATGGGTACTGCGTTATACCCCGCAGGACTGGGTCCCCATCTGGACGTCACCATTCTATCATTTCGGACTACTGAGATGGTGGATGCGCCACTCAAGAATTACTCAAGTGGAGGATAGGGAAGGTGACCCTATCTCCCTTGAGCCGGGTTAATGGCTGTGTATGGTGCCACAACCAAAAGACCCGTGGGAAGACCAAGAAGAAGATGGACAGACCAGCTGAAGGAGGACATAGAGAGAAGGGGCTGAAACTGACAATATATCACGGACCAAGAAACTTTTCTGGATAGGAGACAGTGGAAAACAATCGTATGCAACAACCAAGGCTCGTAAACCATACACGGTAAACTGGAGATGGTCCCCAACGATAATGAATGAATGTTCTGGGTGATAATTATTGATTTGTTTGTGAAATTTTTAAAGCTGCACTGGGAGATAACATGATAAATCGCCTTGCCGATTATAAAAACTGATAAGAAATGTCATCAGGAGAGCCAGTTCGAAATTTGATGTTTGACAGCTCGGGCGTGGCATTCAGAAGGACTCGGGTTCATATCTCCGTCCGGCCATCCAGATTTCAGCTTTCCACGGTTTCCCGAAATCGCTCCAGGCGAATGGCGGGATGGCACAATAAATAGGCCATCGCCGAATTCCTTCCCCTTCGTTGCCATAATTCTCTCCCGCCTCATATGACGTCGTTGACGCGTGAAGCCAAGACCGAATTAAAATAATAATAATAATAAAAACAACAAGAACCTTGGTACTTTGTAATACCAAGCGTTCAGGATAGCGACTCTTCACTCGCGTTCAAGCCGATCCGGGGGATGTATTATGTTGAAGTTAAGCAGCAATAATAAAACAGAGGTGAAAACTGACTATTTTTTGCGTACTGCTTCACGCCTGCTCGACATCGGTTATTCGATGCCAGAAAGAAATGAGGAAAAGTAACGGGGAGGAATTCGGCCATTGGCTTTTAATGGAACTTGAAGCATTCCGCATCTCGAATGCTTCATTTTTCAAGAATCTTTGTGCCAAGATGCTGCGTGCCGGACTGCGCTGGGCAGTCGTAACGGGACCGCAGGTAGCAGCTTGAAATGTATTTACTTAGTGGGGACCGAAGGAACAATTGTCACGGCTAAAATTTCCATTAGGCGAGAGAGAATAATATATTGTGTGACATAGATAGACATAGGTAGTGCCAAAGAGTGGGTGAGTGTGTGAGGGCCAAACACAGCCCCTGTTTGGTTTCACGTGGACTAATGTGCTTTTTGCTTTCCATGAAACGCGGGAGAAGGCACTATGCTTCCAAACGGCGAGCCATCGATTGCTTGTGTGAGATAGGGATCTTCCGAGCGCAGTCGATGTGAGTTCGACACCTGGGGAGGCAAAGACAGCCTTCTGTAGTGACGGGCTGATTAGAAGTGTGCGGCGCGCAGTGGTCCGGAATTAAAAAAAAATTGCTTTAGATAGCATTTGCTATGCTGATCAAAAATTGTTATGTTCAATTTTTGATAGAAATGAGTGCTTCACACTTAAAATAAAAAAAAATGTATGGGTGGAAATCTATTTTTTTTTACGGCCCTATATCCAAGTGTCAAAGTCAAACCATATGCAATCATAAGTACCTATCCTACTTAATAGTACAACATAAAAATTTCTTATGTATCCTTGCCGCTATGACAACAGGGCGCAAGTGAATTTCGGCGATAAAATATAACGAACATTCGAACTAAAGTCATAATATCGATCCAAAAAAATTACTTTAGGTAGCATTTGCTGTGCTGATCAAAAATTGTTATGTTTAATTTTTGATAAAAATGAGTCCTTCATACTTGAAATAAAAAATGTATGGGTGGAAATCTGTTTAATTTTTTTTTAACGGCCCTGTATCAAAGTGTCAAAGTAAAACCTTATGCAATCATAAGTACCTATCCTACTTAATATTACAACATAAAAATTTATTGCGTATCCTTGCCGCTTTGACTACAGGGTGCAACTGAATTTCATGGTTAAAAAATAGTGGACATTCTTACAAAAGTCATAATATGGATCCAAAAAAAATTGAACATAGTAATTTTTGATCAGCACAGCAAATACTACCTAAAGAATTTTTTTGTATTAATGTTATTCGAATGTTCGTTATATTTTATCGCCGAAATTCACTTGCGCTTTGTTGTCAAAGCGGCAAGGATACGCAAGAAATTTTTATGTTGCAATATTAATTAGGATAGGTACTTATGATTGCATAAGGTTTGACATTGACACTTGGATATTGGGCCGTGAAAAAAAAATAGATTTCCACCCATATATTTTTTATTTTATTTTAAGTGTGAAGCAATCGTGTCTATCAAAAATTGAACATAACAATTTTTGATCAGCATAACAAATGCTATCTAAAGCATTTTTTTTTTATTCGAATGTCCAGTATATTCCAATTCCGGACCACTGTGTGGCGTGTGAAAATTTGTGCCACTCCGTGCCAATAAGTGTACAGCGCATCAGTGCGACTTCACACATACGTGAGATGCTGAGTGACATGTCTGGCTGTACTTACCACCCGGTAATTTATGATCTTTTGTGGTGACTTGTCATGGTGGTTCCTTCAACCCTCCTTCGTCGCCAAGGGCCAGCTCCACGGTAAAATTTTCAACTATTTGCTACCGCAAATCTTCATTTTAAACTAACGAGACCCCAAAACTGTGTTACAAAACCCAGTAACGGCCCTAATGAATAGCTCCATCATGATAAAGAGACTCTCATCCTCACTGAACTGAGCTTAATCATATTAAATTGTACACGATCTGTTATTCCTCTGCTTCGTGTTCCTTTATATTTTTGTTTTTGTTTTTGTTTGCATTGGATCCGATTTCAGCGTCATAACATTTTCGTGAATTAATTAACTATTTTCTGTGCATATAATAAATGTATAATGTAATCAGTGGTAGATTACCGTTTTCATTTCTTGAAATCTCCCATTTCCCAATGTTTAATTTATATAATTAGTTCCTTGCTTTGCTATCATTATTATAATTATTGCAGGGAATACAGTTTATTAATTTAATGTGGAAGTAATTCCTGGCCCCCAGGTCTTAATCTTGAATGCAGGGTTTTTAGCAGACATTAACAGCTCTCACCATTAAATGGTGCAAGGCGTAGTGATCAGTTTTATCAAGGGTATACTACAAACTATCTTAGCATTCGCCTTCAGTGATTTGGAGAAACCATGGAAAATCTAAATCTGCATTGTCGGACGAGCTTCGAACCTTCGCCGTTTGGGAATGCTAAATCAAAGCGTACTACACTTATCGTAGTATCGTGTATGCACTGTTATTTAATCTCCTATCAAGTGATGTATACAGGTATAATCTTATTGAATTCGATATTACTTAATAAAGGAAACCCTCAAAAATTCCGTCGCTGATACGGATAGTCCTATTTAGCGCTAGGCACTCTCTCAATCAGAATTCCCCAATCGAAATTGTCAGACATAAAGGCATTTTGAATACGAAGTATGATCATTCTGCTTTATGATATTTCGATAATACTCTACAACATCGATGAAATGTGGATATATTACTCGTGTTTGTTTATGACAGAAAGAGGACGATTCGTACCGTTTAAGGCCACTAAAATCCGCATTGCTAGATGGCAGGAGTTGAAGCTCAGTATTTCATTCTGTGAACTCCCCACTGCAATCGATTTGGTAAGCCGCTCCAATTTATGCTCGAATATTTAAACCTCTCTCCTACTCACTGTGGTTATTTATTTGACAGCAAATTGAGTGGTTCTTCGTTTTGTTCTGATTATGATTATGCATCAGCCCATTGATGATCGAATTAAAAATCCCTGATGCTGTGCACAGACGGCCCCAGACTGTCACGAGCACATAATCGCTATGTTAAGCTCTTTTCTTCTTACCTCTTCCAAACAAACTTAAATACTTCATATCTTTCTCAGTTGCAATGAAAAGGTGCTATCGCTACCAAGTTACAACACGAAGATCCTGTAACTTTGATTTATTTTATAGTTTTCAGTAATTAACATAAACATCGTCACAATGTACTTTTCCGTCAGTTGAAATAATTTAAATTAAACGTCAAATCTTTTATGACTCTCATTCAGTCCATTCAAAGTAGCTTAGGCTTTTGGACTTAGCGCATTGATACTGCTCTACGCCATACCACCGAATGAATGTTTTCCTCGATTGCTGCCGCACGCACTGTCTCACGTTTGCTTACCACCTAAGGCCGGTTACTGACATACTATGCGGAAAAACGCAAAACCGCAAACTGAGCAGCTGATGTGTCTCTACCCTCTGCTTTCTTTGTTTCCCCCTCCAATCCACGTCACCGGCCGCATGCGGAAATTTTCATTCCGCAGACAGGTTGCGGTAGAAAAATCCGGGCGCGTTTTCCGGATTGCGGTTTCTCTAGTTTGTCATGCCCCGCAAGACAACACGTGCTTGCGGATTCACAAGTACCGCAGCGTTTTGCGGTTTTGCGTTTTTCCGCATAGTATGTCAGTAGCCTAACGGGAAAATCCCCGCACTCGCGCGCCCGTTCTTAATAAATGGTTCGCAGGAAGCAAACGATCCCTTATTGTTAATTTTGAGGGCGACAGTCTTTACAAGCCAAAAAGTTAATTTAAATTTAACAAAACTAAAAAAATACTAAGTAAAGGTAATAGGGACCGGGTGGTGGGCTAATAGTATGTGGCAGCATGTCACAAGGATGAAAGAGAAGGTCTGTAACTTTCACTGCTTTTCAGCTCGAAATCTGATGCTGATGAATGATACTAAACATTAAGTAACAGTCCTGAGTGTTTGTACACTGTTATAAACGGAAATCTACGTTTCGTCTTTAAACGCTGAATGGCAGTGTAATCGTTAGGACTCGTCAGTAATGAACGCCAGAAAACTCTGTGGCACGGCAGGGATTGGTTGTGATCCCTCTTT
Source organism: Vandiemenella viatica (assembly GCA_031002005.1). NCBI lineage: Eukaryota > Metazoa > Arthropoda > Insecta > Orthoptera > Morabidae > Vandiemenella > Vandiemenella viatica. The sequence goes on from JARYHS010012519.1 coordinate 94,929,016, forward strand.
AAATATGCGCCTCGGAACGGGCTGGCTGCATGCAAAGGGCACATTACAAAGGAGGTAAGGGGGAAGGAAGGAAGGATGCGGGGCGGCTGCATCTGGAGAGAAGCAGAAGAATTTCCCGCGCCAAACGGAAGAAGGCGGGCGGGGAGAGTATAAAATAAATTGGTCCCGGTGGAGTAGGCTCGGTTCAGGGTGCAAGACGGAGGGGTTGCTGCTTAGCGAGGTCATAAGATGGAGCCTCGGTGTTTTATTGGAGGTCACTGTGTTGTCCTAAGGACCTACAGCCTTAAGAGGGCGCAGGGTGAATACTTTGGCCCAGGGACCGAACTGTCCTTGTCGTTTGTTTCGAGTGCGTAAATGTCTAATAGAGTTATAGTGCGTTCAGTTAATATAGACGGCTCAAGGTCAGTCTACTCTATCCCCCCCCTACTGCCCTTACCCCTACATGCGAATGGGTAATTTACCTCTCGTCCACCTTGGACACAGCTTACAACTGGGGAGGATAGCAACAGAGGGAGGGGAGAGGTGAGGAGCGAAGCCAGGGGAATATGACCTTGAGCTGCCAATTCAGAGTGAACAAGATATAATACCAAACAAAACTGATTTCCTAGATGATAAGTTTCAATATTTTCAGCATATAGTAAACTATAGAGGCCGCAGTAACGGATTAACTACGTAGTAGGAGTTAGCAAATACTACGGGCCTCACGCCTTCTGGGGGGCCTCTAGCCTTCTGGGAGGCCTCGCGCATAGGAGTCTCTGCAGCCTCCCTGTCAGACTAGATGGGCGACCTTTTTTTCTAGCTCTACAATTTCCCCAGACGACGAAAACCATGGCCTCTTCTTCACATTTACTACGGGCCTTGCGCTGTCTTAATTGGGCCCTGAGAGGAAGTACAGTAATACGAGGTGCATTCAAGTTCTAAGGCCTCCGATTTTTTTTTTTGTTTAGACTGGAAAGTAATAGAAACATTCGCATTTTTTTAAAATGAGTGTGCACTTATTGTTAATATGTGACAAAGATGGCAGCACTGTACGACAGATGGAACTCTAGCTGCAGCGTCGAGAATGAGAACTGTTTTAGATACTTAAAATGGCAACATTTTCCTTACTTGAACAGCGTGCAATCATTCGTTTTCTGAATTTGCGTGGTGTGACACCAACTGAAATTCATCGACGGTTGAAGGAGACATGTGGTTATCGAGTTATGGGTGTATCGAAAGTACGTTCGTGGGTGTTTAATGAAGGCAGAACATCTTGTGACAACAAACTAAAACAACCTCGGCCTCGCACAAGCTGGTCTGACGACATGATCGAGCAAGTGGAGAGACTTGTTTTGGGGGATCGCCGAATGACTGTTGAACAGATCGCCTCCAGTGTTAACATTTGCGTGGGTTCTGTACACACAATCCTGCATGACGACCTGAAAATGCGAAAAGAGTCCTCCAGGTGGGTGCCACGAATGCTGACGGACCACAACGCACGCGCACATCGGGCTAACGATACGCAACAGTTTCTTCGTGAAAACAACTTTGAAGTGATTTGTCATGCTCCCTACTCACCTGACCTGGCTCCTAGTGACTTTTGGCTGTTTCCAGCAATGAAAGACACTCTCCGTGGCCGCACATTCACCAGCCGTGCTGCTATTGCTTCAGCGATTTTCCAGGAGTCAAAACAGACTCCTAAAGAAACCTTCGCCACGGCAATGGAATCATGGCGTCGACGTTGTGAAAAATGTGTAGGTCTGCAGGGAGATTACGTCAAGAAGTAACACCAGTTTCATAGTTTTCGGTTGAGTAGTTAGTTAGAAAAAAAATTGGAGGCCTTAGAACTTGAATGCACCTCGTATAATATAACTGAACTTGAAAATTAAAAGTCGATTGAATTCATTTCTATTCTTTTTATCATAACGACGTCCTATAAAGTGTTTTAATGAATACTGTGTCACCTATAAATATTTTACATACGACATAGATATGAAACTTCTCATATTTAAAATGACTGCCCATGACCAGTGACTCACTTTAAAACTAACTATCGATCTTTATTAGATAAATAGATTTATATCTTCTTAACACACTATACATTTTATTATGGGGAAAACATCAGTGTTACATCGTTATAATTATCATCGTTACCTTTGGAACGTTTCCACTTTCTCGTGTCGTTCGGCACATTCTGTTCCAGAGATTATGCTTATTTCCTAAGCAAGTTCCTTCTACTACCAGCTTCCTAGGTCTGTCGCAGTTTTGATGTGGGAGCGGATATGTTGCCCATGTGCTTGTAAATTGTATCATGTTATAAGTGTATTTTCATCTGTGAAACGTGTAGTTTTTGAGGCGGGTTTTGGGAATAGTCCCAACATTGGCCTAGAAGATTGCGGATAACAGTCTAAAAACCGCAATCAGGTCGTCCCGTCCGCGGGTATCGGGATTTGAAGCAAGGCCTTTGTAAATCCCCGATCCAGCGTGGTTGTGCTTCAACGCGCGCAGTATAATTGTCGTGTTTTATGCTTGCTACATATTATAACTCTCCTTTTTTCTAAACAAATTTTTAAGTTTTCGCTTTGTTTAAAAGCTTGTAAGTATAATTTTCACAATATTAATACAAATATTATCCATGTAACTGAATGAACTTCTCCTAACTTACCATTAGAGTATAAACAGAATGTTTGAAGAAATCATTTGTTGTATTCTCAAAGCAAATAACTGCTGATTTATAAAAGTTTAATCATTCGCGTAACTTCGAGTTCACGGAGAATTAATTTATCCAAGATTTCCAATCTTAAAATCACATGACACGTTTGAACTGCAAATGCCTAGTATCTGTGCAATTTCTCTAACTATACTTCCTGGATTTCGTTATTTCCTTTAAAACATCGTCATTGAAAATTAAAGTGAATTGTCGCTCCAAGCCTGCGGTGACTTTCAAACCACCAAAAGCAGGGAATTACTATAAAAATTACTTTTAATGCCCGCCGAAAAAGGCGGGTATTACTAATAGTGGTACTAGGAATTTATTTTGGAAAAGCTTGTAAGGAAAAACAATTACCTATCAATTTTACTGATATTTTTCGTAAAAGGAGTGTTATTAGGGTTCTTTATGGTGGTTTAATTTACTGCATTAATTAATTAAAAAGTCCACCAAACAGGTTAAGTATGAAGATGGTTGTTTATTTTGATCCAAATAAGTCAGCGATATTCACAAGTATAGATACAATGGGTACAATACAGAGATGCACAGTCGCAAAGAAACTCTCTGTGAACTCAACTGAGTGATTGAAACTCTCTGTAACACTGAATACTGTCAACTAAACTGACTTACTAACTGAATGAAACTAAAACTTCTCTGTCCAGGCGATCTGTTTATATAGTCTTTATCGAAATTACGAGAATTCTTCAAAGGCATCCGCCCGATATTTCTCGATCATTAACAATCACTCAAACAATCTAACATATTAAAAACAATCGGAATTAATACAAAATTAATTAACAACATTACAAAATGATCAGAAATGGTAATTATAGATACTTAAATACAAAATTATTTACAGAAATCCTTTCAAACGGTAGAAAATTGTTCTGTAGACATCGTAACTTACATTAATACATGTAATTACAAACATTTAAGAATTTCTCTTGCATCATTCGGTTCTTAAACATATTAAATGGCCTTTGAATAATTTTCTTACCTAAAACAAAGTCTATATACACTGATTTACAAGAAATTACAAAACAAACATATCAAATCACTTTCAAGCAAACTTTAGCTAATTACAGATACTTCATACAGTACAATGCTATTCAAAATTCAGGTATTAGGGCTGTTACAGTATCTTACTCTGGTTAGATTCTTGGAATATTTGGTTAGGATTTTTTTTAAATAAATGCCTTTTGCTTTGAATAACGGAAAGTATAATTTCAAAAACAAATAACTGTTATTTATTTGACTGATTTATTTCGCGATTACGTACGTTTCGTGAAAACTTTCTTTTAGTTTTTAGTAAATTTCAATTATTCAGTACACAAAATGCAACATGCAAATTTAAACGAACGTACCATTGTGTCTTTTTAAATCTCTGCCTCGCTTTTTTTTTTTTTTAAATTTATCCCTGCTCTTAGAATTACACGTTACACGTTACTTCCACAACTGGCAATTACCCTTTATCTGGCATCGCAGTTACACTTTCTTTAAACACTATAAATGCAAACAAAGTCAATACAGTTATTTATTTGAATTTTACTGGTTAGCCAAGCAGCGCTCTGGCGGCAATGTACTGTAACTAACACTTCGGGCGTTCTCGAGACTCGCCGGATGTAGCCGAGTAATTGAAGTGCGCGCCGTCTCCAGACCGCGCATTTTATTGAAGAGGTTTGTCATCATGCAGCCAACAGTACGGCAGTCTAACAACACCTGTCACTAAGGAGGAAGAGCAAGAATGACAGCTACCCAGCCAGCAGCTCACGAGTGATATGGTAGTGAATGCTCAATTACGATCGCTAGATGAATAATTTGTTAGTGGAGGGAACAGTCGAAGGTAAGAACTGAAGAGGACGAGAGAGATTAGAATATATGAAAAAGATAATCGAGGACGTGGGCTGTAAGGGGTATAGGGGTATGTAGAAATGAAGAGGTTAGCACAGGATAGGGGGCATCCACAAATTACGTGAGGTGTTTTTCCGGATTTCTGGACCCCCCCCTCCCCCCTGGTGAGATTTCGTGAGATCTGGCCGGACCCCCCCCCCCTCTGGTGAGATCTGGTCCGTGAGAACCCCCCCCTACAAATCGCCCTGGAAACTTTTGTAGACCTTTTTTTTTAGGTCACACCCTAACTTTTTTGACGAAATACCCTCCTAAAATCGACTTTGGCGCAAATTGTAGACCTTTTTTTTTTGCTCTACTGTCCCCAAATTTTTCGCAAAATCTCACGTGAGATTTCCGTAGACCCCCCCCCCCTCCCCCCTGGTGAGATCTGGTGAGATTTCGCCGGACCCCCCCCTCCCCCATTTCACCTCACGTAATTTATGGATGTCCCCATAGGAAAGGATGGAGGATAACATCAAACCAGTCGAGAGACTGATGACAGCATATAAGATTTCTCTTATATTAACACATTGACTGCCACGTGAGCCAATGTTGGCTCACAGTTGCATGGGTTATGACGCCACGTGAGCCATATTTGGTTCACGTATACATTGTGCAGTGAGCCGTGTGAGCCATAACTGGCTCACATGCAGAGTTGTGTTTAGAGGCCTCGTGAGGCTCATGGGGTTCACAGATAATGCGTTTCAACTATGGGTTTAAAAGTGGTGGCTCCACTGAACACTGTGATGTTCTTAGCAATCAATATTTTTGCATTTGGTAGCCCTGGTGATTCCTAACTGCAACCGTCAGAGATCAACTTACGACGACTCAGCTGTAGTACTGTTTTGTTTTGCTGATTGCTCGTGTATGCTATTTGAGGTTACGTTTGTGTATTTGGTTAGTTTCCTAGTTTATTGTTATGGCCAAAAGAAGACAAACTTTTGAAGAACTTGAACAGCTAGTGAATGAGGCTATGCAAGATAGCTTATCAAGTTATCAATTTTATATGTAGCTAATATAAGCAAATATACTAAGAGTTTGAATCATTTCTTGAAAAACGATTTTTTTTAATACCTATTTTGTTTTAAATGATGTGGCTCACGTGGCCACAGATCGTAATTGTGTTAAAATGTAGTTGTTGGGCCACGTGAGCCATATATGGCTCACACCTGTTATCAATCCAGATCAGTCATAACTTGATATTTTATGAAGTAACTTAGTTCTACATGATCAAAAGAAGACATCTGATGCAAAAAATCAATTTGGCCTCACAAGTAATATTCGTGATTTCAATGTGGCATAGCAATACATAGTCCAAGTTTCACCATGGCAGTCAATGTGTTAATAAATTATATATTCAGTAACTATGTTTATTTTTCCATAACCATACTGAATACATTAAACAAATAATAATACTAATTTTCTCTCACAACAGAATCCTTCTTTTCTCTGCGATAATAACTAGTGTCCGACCGAAGGTCATTTTTTGGCCGAAGCCGAAGCCGAAGCCGATTGTTCGGCTCTTGCCATAACCTTCGGCCGTAGCCGAAGCCGAAGCCGAAGGTTGAAAACACAGTTTTTTCATATTTATTTATTAGAATGAAATAAAATATAATACAAAACTAGGTGATAAGCAAAGAAAAATTTAATGGTATTATATTTATTTAGTTATTATAAAGAGAATCAAGAAAATTTAACAGTGATAGCCCTAATTAAATTATGGTAATTTTTCTCGGTCATTAAACTATTAATTAATTATTTAGAGTTTTGGCTTTAGTCAGTGAACACACACATTATTTTTTGTCTTACGTTACCTTAAATATAGTAATACTATCTTCCTTTAACAACAATAAAACAGGTTTGAAACTTGTTACCTAAATTATTATTATTATTTTTGCTGCCATCAGTCTTTTGATTGGTTTGAAGCAATCATCAATCCTTTCCTATCTTGTGCTAACCTCTTCATCTCTACATACTCCTTACACTGTACATCCTCAATTATCTGTTTCATTTATTCTAATCTCTGTCTTCTTCTACAGTTCTGTTCCCTCTACTAACAAATTAACCAATCCAGCATGTCTCAAAATATGACCTACCAGCCTGTCTCTTCTTTCTATAAACTTCTTGCACAAACTTCTTTCCTCGCCCATCATTTCCAAAACTCTTTCATTTCGCACTTTGTCTGTCCACTTAATTTCCAGCATCGTTCTATACCGCCACATTTCAAATGCTTCAATTATCATTCTTTTTGGTATTCCCAAACTACATGCTTCGCTGCCATAAAGTGCTGTGCTCCTCACGTAGAGTTTTAAAAAGTTCTTTCTAATTCCTAGATCAAAATTTGACAGTAAAACATTCTTCTTTTTCATGAAGGCTCTTTTTGATAGTGATATTCTGCTTTTAACATCATTCCTGCTTCGACCATCAGTTCGCATTTTGCTTCCCAAGTAGCAGGGTTCACTTACTTCTTCTGTCGCATCCGATCCTATTTTTATATTTAATCCACTATTATTGCTATCCTTTCTGCTACATGTCATCATTTTTGTCTTGCTTTGATTTATATTTTATCCAAACTATCCTTTCAGTATTTTGTTTATGCCATTCTGTAACTTCTCAATATCCTCAGCCTGGTATGCTATATAAACTTTAATTATTCTAGTTCTTAAAATAAAATATCTTTCAGTCTAAATTAGTCTCATATATTAAATTATCATTTAAAGCCAAACCAATAAAACGATATTTTTTTAAAAAAGTTTTATGCATAGAATTTTTTACCTAGATTAAGTAGAAATATATTTTATGTAATCAAAACAAAGAGTAAATCGATAAAATTAAATGGATAAAACTAGATTTAATAGTGAAAGTCGAACATCCTGATTTTATAAGCTGAAAAAAAAGTTTTTTTTATAGCTCATCTGTTGTCACCAGCAGAACTGAACAATTGTTCACTAGTAACACTAGTATTAAAACCTGATTAATATTTGATTGCTATCGGTCATAAATAAATATATGGACTGAAAGCCCAATATCGATAAAAAAATAATGGTCCTCATTGGCAAAGGTTCTTTTAAATAACAAGTCAAATGTTCTTCAAGCGGGAGATGATAGTCCAATTCAGTCTGAGTCACAATTTCCTTTACAGCAAAATCTCTAAAAATTACACCGTGAAACAGGAGCTGTATTGTGAGATACACAACCAATAGAAACGTTTGAAGTATTATCATGAGTACCCATATGCATATTTTCTTTTTTATTGTTTTCTGCCGCTTGTCGGTGTCTCGTTTCTCCGATCGCTACCTGCGGGCGCGCTGCGCTGGCGTCATTCGTAATACTTCGTTCAGTTTCGGCAGCTGGATACAAAACTTCGGCTTCGGCCAAATCTTCGGCTGATTTTGGCCGAAGCCGAATGTGCGGCCGAAGGTGCTAATTTTGGCCGAAGGTGGCCGAAGCCGAAGCCGTAGCCGAAGCTTCGGTCGGACCCTAATAATAACTGCCTGGCAACCAAACCACCACCGATGCTCCGTCTTCCCACCAGCCACGTCAGAGATGTTAATAATTCTTCTCAAATAAGAAACTGTATAACAGGCACAGATCATATTTAAAAAAATATAAATATATACAGTGGGTTTGGAGTGATGGCATGCGGCACTCTTGCAGTGGTTAGGCCGGTGAAAAGGGACGTTAAGTCTGGCGACCGTGTTGGTTTCTTTCGGAAGAGTAGGCCTGACCCTCTCTCTTTAAACAGTCCCACATCTAAGAAATAAACAACACCCATACAAAATACAAACTTACCGTACGTTAACAAACACTAACGCACTAGAGAAAGCAACGTGAATCAGCCCAGTGAATTTCCGTTGGGACGTTATCACGGAGGGGTAAAAATCCTCCATGGTAACAGCCTACACACAGATACAGGTACTGCACTCATAGAAGAATTCAGGACTGTTATTTATTTATAGCTTTGACATCGTGGTCATTAGAGGCGGGATGGAACTGGGGACAAGGCAAAGGAAGGAATTTGGCCATGACCTTTTGAAGAAGGCATCCCGGCATTCGCCTGGAGTGATTTGGAAAACCATGGAAAACCAGAATCTGGATGCCCGGACTGGGATTCGAACCTGCGTCCTCCCGAATTCGAGGCCAACAGACTGTTGGGTAGGAGGATAGGACACTGTATACATATTTGCTGAGCAGAATTTATGGAAATAAGTACGTTAGTCACCGTTGTTGTTGTTGCTGCTGCTGCCGCTGTTGTTGTTGCTGCTGCTGTTTTTGTTGTTGTTGTTTTTTTTTTTTTTTTTTTTTTAAAAAAAGAAGTTTGCTTGGTTGTGAAATAGTGATTTAGAGGTGAAATTCATCATTAAACTACTTCTACTGATTTTTTTTTTTTTTTTTTTTTTGTTTAGTGGGAAACCTGACCATCTGATACAAACATTTTTAATAAAAAAAAATTGTTTATGTACTTGGCGATCAATGACGGTGGAATACAATATTCCATACGCTGGTACGTCGGTATGGAGCAAAATATTAGTAATTATTGACCCTCATCGGGCTTGAAAAACATCCAAAAACCCCTGAAACATTTCACCTGAGACAGTTAAGCGCACAGATCTATAACAAGAGCTACCGGTTGGAGTGGCCACTGGTGAGGCAGCCGGAGGAGCTGTTGGTCCGTGAAGGGAACTGAGCTGAGCAGATCCCTTCCCCACCTGCTGGGCACTGGCCCTTTGAGCGATGCGGCCCATCCTTGGCCACTGTAATTACGCGCCGCTGGCCGACCATCCAGCGGTCCGGAGCGCCTTTGTGCTCCGTCGGCGAACAGCCCATCAGCAGTGGTCGGCCATTCGACGTCACCGGAGCGTCCGACAACTTGCTACTCCGCGAAACTTCGTAGCTCCAACTCGCGAAACAGGTCGCTACTAGATTAGTCGGTACAGAAGCGCAAACGATTCGCTAGTGTCTGTTGCTTGCCAACAAGTTTCTGATGTGACATATGATGCACGCACAAATGAAATATTCGACCATACCTGCAAAGAAAGTTTGTCATACACCATGAGAAACCAACAAGTAGTTGATGACAGTTCGAATAATGAAGTGAGACGCGTATAATTAGCTAAGTGGGTGAATGTTTAACTTTCTTGCTTGGCACTCTGGGAGACCTTGATTCAATCCTCCGTCTCGCAACAGTAAATTTTTTTTTCTATTTTTTTTTTTTTTTTTTTCACGAAATCAGCCCAGACAAATACCAGTGTAGTTCCTGCGTATATATATATATATATATATATATATATATATATATATATATATGTGTGTGTGTGTGTGTGTTCTTTATACACATTTACAGTTTGCACAAGTATATTTTAAAGCAAGGGGGGAAAATACTGTATACATTTAGTTTCAAAACCCTACCCTCATCTGGTTACCCCTTTTAAGAAAAATTTGGACTTGCAAACAGTTTAGTTTTTTGTTAATATCTCGAAAACGGTAGCAAAATTGTCGGAATTGGATGGCGACATTCTGAAACCCCATAAAATTTCCTGTTTATTCGAATTATAAATTTGTGGAAATAGGACTGCAAAGAGGTCTGGAAACATGGAAACTAATTAAACTGAGGTGAAAATTATCAATAAAGTAAACTTAATGATCATTATCTTCATTCTATCATATATATCAGAAATTATATATCAGAAATGCCATTGAACTGAATACTGAAAGAAAAATTTTAGAAGCATTTTGTTTATTAACCTACTTATTAAATTCGAGTCACGATAAGATGTCATAAAAGTGGCCCATAGTTTTCAGGAGCTACTAAAGTAAAACAGCTACATCGAGAGAGCCGGAGTACAGGGTTCTGCCAAGAGAGAGACAAAATAATATGAGACATCAAATAAAAGCTACAGACTAAATATAAATTTAATTCTCGATTTAACTTCTTTCGAAATATCTTTCAAAAACGTTTTCGGTACCTAATCCGGTAAGGAAAGTGTTTAATCGGAGCAGAGACAAAACGTGAGGCAAATGGGAAAATTCACTGACATAAGTGACTTTGGAAACGGCAGACTGTTATGGTCTAGAGCCAAACTGCTTCTCGAAACATGCACCGCATAATCCATGCCACGTCGAATAGCAACTATATTTTGCACCAGAAGTGGACCAATATGCTATTAATCAGATGGTAAAAATCTTTTCGCTCATCAGTGTATATACTCCTCAAGTTTCTTCTTTCCTTGCCATGCAACCCGTGAATAAGATAATAAAAAATACATTCAATACACTTATCTCCAAATGCACCACAACACTGGAGGAGGAAACGGAAGTCATACTTCCCGAAGATTGGCTTTGTGTGGCTACCATGGATGTCTAAAGACCCATTCCCACGGCGCGTAGTAGGCAGTACGCGCCTTTCATCTTTTACCGCCTAGCAGTGGGTCGAGGCGCGCCGTACCTGCTATCATGTGCGGCAAAGATGAGAGGCGTCCCCTAACACGCGCCGAGGGACGCGCCATGGGAACGCGCCTTTAGACCATCGCTAAAACAGAAAACCACTTAATTTCAGCTAGCTGAATTTTCAGACTTCTTTATTTCTTAACTTTATTAATCCTGTTCCCACGTTGAAGTACTACCAGGCCTTGTCACCATTTACAGCTCTTGGTATTATGGGCCATAAATTTCTGTTTTTACGTCTTCATACATTGGTGCTGAGCTGCACAGTGGTCATTTGCAAGGACGCCTACTTGTCTCTCATAACATTTGCGTCCTGCACGCTATCGTGCGCAATATCTGCCACTGCTTTCGCTCGTCTGTGTTCAAACAACCTGACTGATGTCTATTTCAGCCACTAGTTAGTTAACTGCTAGCTCTAATTGGGTGGGTTGCAGGTAGCGTGTACCGAGATGACCAATTACAGAGAACCTCTGTACGAAAATTCATGTTTACAGATTGCTTCCCATAGACAGCTGCAAATATATCCAAATCGTTCTGTTCCCATGCGCATAACCAACTAACATCTAATGAATATAACAAGACACATTATGAAGCAAAACTCCTTTCGCATAACTAAGTGAAACCGCGCTGATTTCAGTGCATGTAAGGTGATGGTCATGTACCATCCCGTAAAATGTTTAAGGTCAACTTGTCGCGGAAATGTTGGTTTTACTGGCATTTCTTTAACATGCACTCTTACAATGAATAGCGATTTCGGAATACATGAAGATGTCAGTTAACTTATGAAATCAGCAATCACTCAGTACTATACTTAGAATAACTTGTGACTAGCGATCGATTTCTTCTTTAAATGTTGAAAAGTCAATTATAACAACAGAAATGAAAGACATTTTAACCTCAATAATAACTGAATTTACTTGGTTTTCAGGATTCGATGTTCTTCAACACCACTAGTTCGCAATACGTTAATACAATTAGGATTCAATTTTCTTCGACATCACTAGTATATATTAATAAACTTTTATCGGGCCTTCGAAAACCCGAAAACAAGTTCTATTTGGAAGAATCAAATGATTCAGTTGGTATTCAAACAAACCATTTGATTCACAATTTTTCCAAGTTTTGCTTGATATAGTAACCAAATTAACTCCGGGATTTCTCAAAGACGACTTGAAACAATTTCAAGCTCTTTTGAATTACAAGTGAATACCTTTGTACCATCATGAGCACTAGTTAGTTCCAAATTGTACTTCGAAACTGATGTGGATGCAATTCTTTGAAAGTTTCTGGCAAACTGCCTTGTTACCCCACTCCTCCAATATATGTATCTCCATCTAGTTTCCGTTTAGTAGATCTCCACCATTTTCTCCCACCTAACCCACCTATCCTTACTTCCACAATTTATCCGAATAATAATTTATCCCAGAAATCTTTAACACCTTTTTTCTTCGTGGCTGATAATCTAATTCCCTTCTCTGAAGCTTACTGCTTTTTTCTAGTTTCAATTTATCGATTAATCGATTGCCCTCTATGCCTCTCTCCTTTTATAAAAAAATATTGATCTCCTAACGACGGATCTTCTTACTCATGTCAGTACTATCTTCGACATTATTGATCATCTTACTATAAATATGATACTATGTGATTCAAAGTATTTATTTAATTCTTATTAAACCATTTTAAGTGATGTTAAAGGTATTTTTTGCTATAAATATAGAACTTATGACCCACAACCTTTAAACTCCAAAATACAGTTAAGGTACCATATCACTACCCCGTGTTTTCGAGAGAATACGGGTCAAAGGTCAAAGCGGCGTACCACTAGAGGGGGGGGGGGGGGTGAATAGTTTAATAAATAACAGAAATTTTTATAATATATAAGGGGTATGAAAATTAGTGGTATTTAAGAAATCGTGGCATTTGTGACTATCAAGTGAGGCTTTATGTTTCAAGCACTTTTACTGTTATCGTGGTTTGTAGGTAATTGGCTTGCTGCGAATTATTGATGCTGTGGTTCTAATCTGCTTTTCTAAATTAAACAGAAATTACTAATTGTTTCGTTCGTTAAGAAATTTTCCGTAAAGATATGTACACGTTAGAATGTGATGGGTGACCTATCATTAAACTTTAACCTCGCTTTAATTTTGGCGAAGCTTCTTCATAAATATGTATGGCGAATAATTAGGGTAGGTACCTTCACTTTTCGAAGTATTTTGGAACCATCCGTACACCTGCTGTAATTTTTCGACTTCCACGTATCTTCACGGTAAAAAGAATTCTTAGAAATATGTATTTAAAAAATCCCTATGAATATTTGAAAGGAAATTGACAACAGAAAATTCGAATCCAAAAACCAAATATTTTTAGTCAAACCGTATATACCGTTTATATGTTATACAAAGATAGCAGTATAAAATGTTTAAACTTTTTTATATAAAAGTATCGAGAGTTCCTCTTATCCCTATAGCTGGGCTCATTTCCAAATGGTGTGCAGTTATCATACCAAAATTTGTTGCAATCGGTTGGATGTTTCTTATAGCCTCGCCTTGTCAGTTACTCCATTAAATTATGTGAAAAACATATTCATGATTTGAAGAATATTTATTAAGAAAAACGAAGTCCATAATATTTTTAAGTACACAATTAGCGTCACATCCAGATTTCCTACGAATGCAATTATATGAAAGTAAAATTCTCTAATTCTTATGGTAACATGAATGGAAAATGATTAAAACAAGAATACCAAAGTTAAATGTGTTGTGAAACACAAACATCCGAAGAACTGTGGCTATAGGGGAAGGGGCACGAGGCAGAAGAATTGCGATATACTACGACGACAGTAAAAATGTTCATTATTTATTCCAAATAACAGGTCGAACACTAGCGTTTACTAATATATATTCATTGCTAGCTTTGTGATTATCAGTGTTTTGTTATTCTGTTTGTGGTAAATGAATTTCTGATGCGGAAAGTGGAGCACTCTTCCTGACAATTACGAAATATTAGCCTACTACCGTAATCAGCATGGACGATACGCTAGTCCACAGGTCCTAACTAGCGTCTGTCTTTCCTGGCCGTGTCCACTTTATCAGCACTTAGACCTCAACTAGACTGCCTCCTCAAAATATGTGTTTTTTTTTTGTGGTTGATAATGATATATCACATAATGATATACAAATTGTACGAAAACCTTAATAATTATTGTGTTAGAAGTGAATTGATAATTCAGTAGTAAAGGGTCGTACAATTGGCAATACCACACATTCACGTGAAATTATACCAGAATACGGTGCCAGCGTTTTTATATAAATCACGTAGTAGATGTTATGCAAAATTCACAGAACACTGGAAATCAGAAAGCCTGAATTTACCTTGATGGAGAAATGCGTAACAATTCCATCAATAATCGGGGCATGACGACAATTGTACGCCATGAGTTTAGTTGAAACAAATCATCCATAAATGTGAGTTTTGGAAGAGAATTAACGAATAGTTATAGCAGATTCATGTAATTTCTATGCTGATTCAATCTCACTCAACCATTTTTAATTCTGAAGTGACATTCATCGTGGTTCAAATAGAGCAGCCCCATGACAAAAAAATTTTCTCCGTTGGGGCCAATATATTGAATGTTTTCTGCTTCGACGAGTCAAAAATTAAACAGCTGCTCAAAGAAATAATTGCTTTTATCTAATGTAGCAAGAAAGTAAATAAAATGTTATATTGATAGCTGTTCGTTACCGTTTTGGAACTAACAGAAACTTCGTTTTAGTTTCTATTACTTTGGAGTGGGTATATACCTAAATACACAAAGTAAACATAAATATAACTGATACAGCTGACAGACTTACACCAAAACGTCAGTAACACAACTTATGACATTTACATAGGATTTATAGGTTTATAAATTGATGTTACTTCAGGCATCAGTACAGAAAATGTTGCTTTAATAACTTTTAATTGTTTACGAAACGGTGTCCGTAATGTAAGTCATTCTATGAGGAATATAAATACTTTACAATGCTTGCTTTTATCTGCATACATCTCAAATCATTATTAACGGTTTTAGTTGGTGTGATTGCAGTGAATTTAATAGTTCTTTAACCTATCAGAACTGTATTACTCGAAGATTCAAGAAATGGAAGGGGAAAAAAAACGAATATGACATTTGTTCTTAAAACAGTTTTTTTCAGAAAATAAGGAAACCTGAATGCGTTCTCTGGAAAATAGAATTGAGGAGATAAAATGTTTTAATGACATCATTTTTGAAGTGTAATAAATAACTGTCAGTTGAGATCAGATTGAGGGTAAAGCTAAGTGAACGGAAGCTATCACTCGATATTAAGGTAGTTGGTCATGTGCGGCACGACACGTGGGTTATTGTTAGTTGTACTAGACGTTTGTCGAGCCCCCGGATTTAGGACAATGTTAGTGCGCTCTGGTCTGTCCTTTGGAGCGCTCTTGACGTCGGCCATCGGCAATGGTCAATTGTTCTGCAGCCATTGTAATTAAGCCCTTGTCCGGTCGGTCTGAGGGGCTATCGCTGTCCTGCACTATTGTCTGCTGCAGAGGGTCATTGGTAAGGAGCCACAGAGTTCAGCGTAGCCGCAGGCCAGAAGGTATATCAGGGTAGGGGTCTATCATAATACGAAAACACTAAACGAAATGTAGGTTGAGAAAAAACGATACACTTGTGAAACGAGCATACTACAGATTCCAAGATCTGAGACAGCAATATTATTTCATGCTTACGTTATGTGCTGAGTGATATCTTTGATAGTAACGTATTTTTCCGTGCGTTCGTAATCTTGCTTTTGTCTCACTAAAAAACATGTGAAATTTCATTCATGTTAATTTCCACTCACAATCAGTTAGGTGGTGGTTTTAACCAGCAATCTGAGGAAGATACATCTAACCACATATATTTTTTTCCCCCTATTTCTCTGTTTTCGTGAGGAGATTACCACAAATAGACAACTGATAAAATTAAAAACCTTTTACAACTTAGGATATCCACAGTATTCAGACGTTTATTGCTCTCAAACCTGTTTTAAATGTCCGTGTATTCTTAAATAATGGATTTAATTTTTGACTTTAATCATACAAAATTCTCTGCCTAGAGATTCTTAAAATAATGTCACACTATCACCATGCTTTAATTTATGGGAGATTCAGATTCAGGAGTTAAATATAGAATCTTACCTGTCGGTTTTTAATTTGTTTTAATTTAATGAAATTGAGATTCGGGATTATAAATATTATTTAAAGATAACTAGGTAATGAAATAAGATAACTGATTTAGTAGTTTTCTAAAATAACTAATGTATTAATTTTCAATATTGTTTTTCATTATTAGAATTGAATCTATCACTCTGAAATGTATTTCTGTAAAAATTATTCTATTTCATTGTTTCCAAAAAAAAGGCAAACCCAATTAGCTAGCCAAACAACTTATAATATACACAAATAGTTTCAGGTAGAGAAAATAATGTTGAGTCTTGCGGTGTGGTTGTTTATGTGTCATCAATCTCTCACCTAGTCTGATTCAACCCCCGCATATCTATTATAACTTACATACTCAATTAGATGCTTGATGTACACTAATTTTTACTTCCCTCTTCAGCTAATTCCTTCGGCAGATTCCTCAACTAAAATATTAGTTAATCAAGCGCGTTGTAAAATTTTACACACCATCGTGTCTCTTCTTTCTGTGACACATATTCTGAAACGTCTTCCCCCACACATTCACCATTTACAAGTATAGTAAAACACACACAAGACTCAGAAGACAACAATAAAGACCAAAGTATTTATACACCGCGTCATAAAATATATCGGGATACTGTTATCGATAAAGAACGGAAACTAATCAGGCAGGCAGTGTACAAATAAATGATTGCGACGTTTGTGTGGAGTGATCATGAGAGAGAATGGTAAACTAAAACCCATATGAAAAGATCTTGGTTTAAATAAGCTTCCTCTCGCGTATCAAAGCCAAACGTTGCTACTCTCACTCCAGTTCAGTGCTAGTTTCCAAGCACAATATCAAAAAATTAGAAACACCTTCAAATTATTATTATTATTATTTATTTGCGATAGAGCTCGCGATGTATCAGCAATTTCTGCACACACCTAGTTATGCTTCATGTGAATTTGCATATTCAATTCTTTCTCCTGTCTCGATTATTTATGTCAGTCCCTTACTTTCTTCTCTACAAATGAAATCGTTTCTATTCCCTCAAGTGGCAATTTATGGCCACGGTAATCTATTCTCTTCCATAGGAAATTCCTAATATTATTCTCAGGCATAACTAAAAATTAAAAAATAAACAACAGATGTATAAAGTTTGGCACGAAGAATGTATAACTTTTTATTTATTCATTTCTAGGGTTCTGTACCTTCTGAGTGAAAAACTAAACCACTGACGATTCGCTCAAACATTAAAAAAAGCTGTCCTTTGATTTCTGCGAACATTTAGCCATCTACAATTTGACTATGTTGTTCTAGTATTGTACCAGGTTCATTTGGTTTGAGACACAATACTGACGACAACAGAAGACGAACACAACAACTAATTAAAACCACGCATGCCCGAGGCTGGACTCGAACCGGCGACCCTTACAGTGAGAGATAAGCGTGCCAACCCCTGCACTGCCAGTGCCGGCAACTTTATATCTTATGAACGTTTCAACTTGGAAAATTGGAATTGCTCGCTGCTTGGATTCTTACTAACATTAACACGACTATAACATAAAATTTGGAAAAATAAATTGGTGACCATAACTATAGAAGTTTTGTGAGCGGGCTGAAGAAAATATTTCATTTAGGTCAGTGATTCTCAACATAAGATCTGCGGACCAACTGCGGTTCTCGAACATAGGAAGAGTGGTTCTTAGGTAGAATGTTAGATATTTCATTCTAACTTAATTATTTATAACGTAAAAATTGTTCACGTAAAATAGATACATTACATGTACTGCTTAAGACCTATAAACCTAATTTTCTAAAGGTCACGAACATTTCAAAGAACAGACAAAAATCTGTTATGTCCAGGCAGGTTATGATTGCGTTGTTATTAAAAAAAGGAAATACCTTTCCAGTTGGTATTAAAGAGAGCGTAGTTCCTTTAAGGATCACCTCGAAACTTTTATTAGTGTTCTAAGTGTACATTTATTGCCTGCAAATGTAGGTCTTAAGCAACCGCAGTACTTGCACAAAATAATACTGGTAGTGTTCGTTGATAGGAACAGATAATTATAAGATTTACCGAAGCTTAAGCCGAAAAACCATATATAACCGTTTACCTCTTTATTTTAGAAAATAGTGATCCGCATATTGTTTAAAAAATTATATTTCTAGGTAGCCCGCAAGGAAAGCTACAGAAATCTTTACGTAGTTTAAAAAAAAAAAAAAAAAGCTAAATGAGTGATCTTGAAAAAATTTGATACTCCAAACAGTTTTATGATAAAAAAAGCGTATATATCATTCTATACTTTAGTGAATAGGGTAAGAAATAAGTCATGAAAATAATTTTATAGAAAATTTTCAAAACTTTTCTGTCACCCATAGTGATTTCTTTGAACTGTTTTTATTTGTGTTTGATTTATATATACAATTTGAAAGAAACTTTCGCAAGGAGTATAATAACTTCTATTTAAATACATCCTACATTGTGGTGGATGCCTTGGTGGGCAAACCACATTACAATTATCTTTCATACCTTTATGATTAATAATTGTGGATTTTAATCTTAATTTATTTATGAAGGAGTGGGAATTTATTACTTTTGCAAGAATCTCGACGTTAGTTGGAATTTAGGGAAAATTGTCACAATATGACATTTATTTTCTGATCACTGGCGATTACAAGTCTGAGCGAATTTATCGTTAACATTAACACAAATTGGCAAAATCATAAAAGCAACGCTCAGAGTTACAATTAGCCGTCATGAGCAAGCAAACAACTGTATATTTACTTTTAAATATCTCAGAATCAAAATGCAAGAAATAATGACAGTTGGAACAATAAAAATACAAGTTATGATGACCTCAGACAAAGGTATCATAATACTGTGACTTTACAGTTAAACAAGAAAATCATGGGCTCCAGAATGAACACTATATCATTCGAAAATAACTAGTTCTGGCAAATTATGCCGCTAGCTCAGGGGTTTTTACAATTACAAAGTGAGAACATGGACCTATCCTCTCAAAGTCGCTTACGGGTTCTGTTTCACGGAATGCACAATCACATGGCTTGGTCGTAATCAATTACCATTGTAGTTCTGCGTCTGATGTCTGTGATGAGTGTAGCGGACCCACGATATGTGAGATTATCTCACAAGTCGGCTATAGGCATCTCTGGTCTGGCAATGCGCATCATCGCATTACCGGCTGTGTTGCGGTGATACGCTCGCTCCAGCAAGGCAAGCTACAGTTAGCGAATGAAGTCCACTTTCCAAGTCAACCTCAGACTGGTGCGATCGAAGTTAGAATCCAGAATGTCAGCTCCTCGCTCTTCGGTCCACGAGGAAACTTCTTGCTCCGCCCATTTGTAGTCTCGAAGCTCACATACAACAAAAATTCCCAGGATTTTGAGTTATACGCTCATTTTGATTGGACCTTCAGGTCGGCACCTAATGTCACGTGATATCCTCGATATGTGATTTGGCCAAAGAATCCAACAGAGGTCGGACATATTCGGCTAAGTTCGCCGGGGAGAGAGAACATTCGGGTTTCGGACGGCAGGCTTTTCCCGCTCGGTGAGTGACCCATCCCCAGGGAGCAGTGTGTGTGGTCTGGCAAATCCCAAATCCGCGACGTGCTGTCGCCATGGCTTGGAAAGACCAAGATTAGCTTCAAGCCTACATAGCTCAATAACTCTTTAATATTCGCTTTGCTACGATATACTGTATAAGTTCATCATTTCATTACAGTCCTCACTTGGAATCTTGCGTACTTTATAAAATTACAACAAAAACCTATTCACGTGGTCGCCCAAGATTTATGTAAATTACTCTTATATTATTACATATATAATAAAAATGCACCTTGTAACGTGGCGACAGCGCGGCTCGTTACAATATGGCCGGCCGTTGGTGAAAAATGAAATTATGGTACAATAATTTTATTTTTAACTACCTAATTCTATCTCCATTGTGACTCAACAAAAACTTAAGCATTTTTATAATTACATTCATTTTAAATGTGATTCCACTAACCATCGCTATTCCTGCCTTGTAAGGTGAATATATAACGGGAGCATATGTCCTTTTGGCCGTCTTACAATTCTTTACAAACAGAAGCACGTGAATTCAGGTAGCCTTCCCAAATACAAAGTTATATTAAACACAATACTAAAATATACATGAAAAGAAATTATTTACATACATGTTTAAATAATAATCTTGAAAATATCTTGTATCAAATCTTATCATTAAATCACTAATATTACATAAATCTTGGGCGACCACCTAAATAGATTTTTGTTCTAATTTTATAAAGTACGCAAGATTTCAAGTGAGGACTGTAATGAAATGGTGAACATACAGTGTATCTTGGTAAAGCGAATATTAAAGAGTTATTGAGCTGCGTAGGCTTGAAGCTAATCGTGGTCTTCCCGAACCATAGCGACAGGACGTCGCGGATCTGGGGTTTTGCCGGACCACACATTCTGCTCCCTGGGGATGGGTGGTCAACTGGGTCACTCACCTAGCGGGAAATACCTACCGCCCGACACCCGAATGTGCTCTCTCCCCGGCGAACTTAGCAGAATATGTCCGACATCTGTGATATGAGCGGGACAAATCATATATCGGGGATATCATTTGACATTAGGTGCCAACCTGAAGATCCAGTCCAAATGAGCGTTTAACTTAAAATCCTGGGAATTTCTGTTATATGTGAGCTTCGAGACTACAAAGGGGCGGAGCGAGAAGTTTCCTCGTGGACCGAAGAGCGAGGAGCTGGACATTCTGCCTGCGATTCTAGTCGAGTCTAGTCTGAGGTGGACTTGGAAAGTTGGCTTCTCTCGCCAACTGACATTGTACAATTTCTGGCTGCCAGCTTGCGTTGATGGAGCAGGCTAATCACGGCGACACCGCCAGTAATGCGATGATGCGCATTAACAGACAGGACGTGTCTGTAGCCGCCGTGTGAGATAAGTCTCACATACCGTGGATCATCTCCGGCCACCGCACACATCAGACGCAGAACTACAATGGTAACTTATTATGACTAAGCCATCTGATTGTGCATTCCGTGAAACAGAACCCTTAAACGAGGGATAGATCCATGTTCTCACTGAACTAGCGGCCTAATTTGCCAGAACTAGTTATTTTCGAATGATATATTGTTCATTCTGGCGCCCATGATTGTCTTTTCAACTGTAAAGTCACAGTATTATGATACCTTTGTCTGAGGTCGTCATAACTTGTATTTTTCATTGTTTCCAATTGTCATTATTTCTTGCATTTTGATTCTGAGATATATTTAAAAGTAAATATACAATTGTTTGCTTGCTCATGACGGCTAATTGTACCTCTGAGCGTTGCTTTTATGATTTTGCCAATTTGTGTTAATGTTAACGGTAAATTCGCTCAGACTTGTAATCGCCAGTGACAGGAAAATAAGTGTCATATTGTGACAATTTTTCTTAAATTACAACTAACGTCGAGATTCTTGCAAAATTAATAAATTTTCACTCCTTCATAAAAATTAAAATTAAAAATCCACAATTATTAATCATAAAGGTATGAAAGATAATTGTAACGTAGTTTGCCCACTAAGGCACCCACTACACAGTGCAGTTCTAGGTGTCACATACGTACAATGGACCTGACGATGGCGGCAGAGCAAGCGACCGAAAGCTTATCTTTTGATAATAATATCCGGCGGAGAACCCGAGAAAATTTTTTATCAAAAATACGCCGGGAAAGCCTTGTTTCTCATATATTTTCTTTGAGCACACCGAAAGTCTACTGTCGTGATTCTTATATCTCGTTCACTCCGAATTGGCGGCCCAAGGACATGTTACCTTGGTCCCACCACTCACCTCAACTCACCACCCTTCCTACCTCTCCGAGCTGACCACTGTTTTCAAATAGGCAAGTGGTATATTTCCCCTCAGGATGTAGGAGAAAGGGTAGCCGATGGGGGGTTGAACAGACTGATCTTGAGCCGCATTTGTTAATTGAACGGGCTATTGATGTAAGGGATGATCAGTTTTCTGCCTCCAATCCAGATAACTTTGCTGGAAATAATTAAGATCATTAGTGTGACTTTAAGCACTGAATTTTTTTTGTAGGTAAATGAAGTAATTTATTATCTCCCCGCAATGTTGATTCAAGGTTAGGCCATGAGATATGTGGTCCGTGAGGAAAAAAAATGATTCTCCAACTGTGTAAAATATCTTGTATGAATAATTATTTCCCTTTGTCTGAGAAGCTGGAACTCTATGTTCGATTCAGTTTCCCATTGGCCGATTCAATTAATGATGCCTGGCTGGGCATCTCTTGGGAGCCAGTTTAACCGATGCTTGCTGTGTGCGCTGTATACAGTCTGGCCGGTGTTGTACGAGGCTCGGTGCAAACATCACCCGCCCCGCCCTAATCGGCTTGTCTATGCTTGTTCAGTAGGCGACCGTGTCCCGCCAGCACAATGGCCCACTATCGATACGGCCTTCGATCACTGCTATCGACCTTCCTCGAACACCAGTCTCAGC
Organism: Vandiemenella viatica; assembly: GCA_031002005.1. Classification (NCBI taxonomy): domain Eukaryota; kingdom Metazoa; phylum Arthropoda; class Insecta; order Orthoptera; family Morabidae; genus Vandiemenella; species Vandiemenella viatica. Next base: position 94,951,761 of record JARYHS010012519.1, read on the forward strand.
TTCCAAGCATGTACGTCAAAGCAGAGTTATAACTTCAAGATCGTTACGCAATTGTGTTTTACGTTGTCTGATAATGAGAGTTCGCAACTAAGTCCACTTAAATGTAGAATATCTCGTTCAACGTCAACTTGAAAAGCACAAACGGAAGGTAAAGGTTCTCGGAAACATACAGTGATGGTATGCAGTTTCTTGTTATGTTAGTACACGTCTCGTAGTATTTAAAGCAGTTTTCTTTGTGCAGTTTTTTCAGCTTTACGAAATGGATTAACTATAATTCACTTCATAAAATTATTTGTTTCAGATGGCTTGTCGCCAATATAAAATGATCAAAATTTGATAAATGCTTATGAGGTGTCGGCTCATTTAATTGCAAGAAATGGATTGAAACGATCAAAATGTGTATCCTCAAATAAAAAATCATAAGGTTCACTGTGTGATACTGGATGATGAGTGATTCAATGTGTATGACATAGTGGAAGCAATAAGGCCAGCAGAAATACCTCGGTTCATTTTACATCCAGAATTAAACCATCTCGTATCAGGACAGTTCCCATTCACATAAAAGCGATCAGCAATGGATATACAGAGGAATAAGAAGTACAAATTACTGAATCAACAACATTACTCATCAGATTTATTCTTCTCTAAGATGCACTTATTTCCATATATAAAGAAATTTCTTGATGGAAAAAGTATTTTTCACATTTTCCTGAACCATATTCAGTAGAAGAATACTATCAAAGTAGAAACGTCATAAAAAGTTAATTGGATTAAATACACTCTTTCGCCTGCAAGACGAGAACTTTGTACTTTAACCTCGTAACGTTCACTTCTCATAACGTAGCTTTCCTCACTTTTGGTTGCATTAATAGATCACGTTCTGAAGGAAAAATCTCCATCAATAAAAATCTCCATCAATAGTTTCTTATTCGCACTGCATATTGGTTTTGAACTTAACCCAATACTTTCATTCAAAGTGCGATGAATGAGACTAGGATGCAAACATCTATGCCGCTCTGATGACCAAGTTTTGAGTGGTGAGAATTATTTTCGGCACCGGGGATTGGAATAGCAAATCCGCAGACACTTTAATGCTCCAATGACCACAGCTACAAAGCGGAAATAACAACCAGTGTATTATTACATGGTACTAATAAGTTGATAGTATGACGTTTTTTGTTTTATCTTTGCTTAGGATATAAATATATATATATGTTATGTTTGCAGGTAATATCGATATATGTGGCGTCAACAATAATAAAATGTCGCTTTAAAGTAATAAAATTACCGCTCACAAGTTCTTCTAACAATGCACAGAAAGAGGAAAACTAAAAAAACTTTCTGCTATGGGAGAATTGGCATAGATTCCACGGAAATTTATAATATCATTTAATTTTTTATGAACTTGCGTTATTAGGATATTTCATCTTTCAAAGGTAAGTAGTTGGTACCGAGGACGATAGTGCAAGGCCGACGCGCGCCTAGAAGGCCAGCCATCTACTTGCTGTGTGGCAGGGCTGCCTACACTGTCCCGTAATGAAGCCAAGGAGGTTATCGCTGTCGGCGGGTATTGTCCCCGACTGTACAAGCTGAAGCAGGAGAGCCGCTTAACCCCTGTGACGAACTGACAGTGCCTCACAGAGCGCCGGCACATTCAAGGTCATATTGTGTCTTCACCGAGTACCACCTCTTGAGTAGGAAGGACAACTGGTGTTAATGCACAATGCAAATCCACGAGCGCAAACATTACTATGTAAAACACAGTAAGAAGAACCAATTAATTTCGAATTATTTTGAACAAAAATAGGAAGAAAATTTTTAGAGCATTACTAATAATTTTGCGCCATCATATTGAACAGATTTGTGCACATTCTTTACCATCGGATAAATGCATTCCATAACGTGGTGCCAAGGAGATATCTGCCAGTCAAAAATGCGAATTTTTGCTGTCGCATTCTGCTATTACCAGTTTCCAAGGCAGTGTTCATGACAGAACAGTATTAAAGGAAATCGAGAAAATCATGGATTAACATAAAATATCCTTTTTTTTCTAAGGATGCATTGTTTCGATAATTGGTATGCCTGAAGCGAGCGTGATTGTTATAATGCCTTTGTTTTCATGAAAATCTGTGAAATATAGTTATTTATTTATTTGTAATGGTGGGAATAATTTTTTTCTATCATATCAATGTTAACAAACTAGCTGTCTTACAACAATGTAACAAACAATATGTGTAAACTGGAACAAAAAATGTAACTTTTAATATAATCAGAAATATTGACTTCACGTCTTTGAATACAGAGTTTTTTTTAGGGATTTGATCCTAAGTCTCCCAGAAAATTCCTGGTATTTACCAGTTTTTAAGATACGAAATAAGGCTACGGCCATATGCCTTTGTTGCCAAATAGAACTGAACTTCCTACGTATAGAAAAGCCATTAATACTCTATTTGTGCAGAAGTCATACGAACAACATTATTTCCATGAATCACGATATGTCTTAAATTTATTCTCCTATGGTGACGATTAGATCAGCTAGTCATAATGGAAAGCTCTTTTAGTGTATGGAACAGCTGGTATTGCTACAAAAAATGACGACAACAACAAAGATTTAACTTTGTAGCAACATGATCGTTTATGTCCTTGGAGAGAACGAGACTGTCTGCTTTCAGAATGCCAACTCCGTGGGCAGTTTCCTTTGAAACCTCTCCCAGATATTGTTCCCACTGGGCGCCGAAGTCAACACTGGCGGAAACAAAAGATCTCAAGATAAAGAAGTATCGACGATAGAGGAAGATGTACAAAAAAAGAAGAACAGGAAATAAAAGAGGAAGCCAAGGAGAAGGACCCAGTTGGAAGTATCAGATAGTCGGCTCCCGGGAGCCACAATGAAAGCAAGAAGGCCGCCAGGAAATGGAACAGCTGTTCTCAGGCGCTCACACCCGTAATCAACAATCGATTACTGGTCCACACCAATCGAGGCCATCTGTCGATAGGAGTCGTGTAAAAAGTAAAATAAAAAAAATCTGCGGAACAGGCTGCAATATTGGCTAGCCGTGTCCCAAACGTCTAATCGCGATATAATTTCTGAACTGTTCCCAACTTTTTCAATTAACGTAGCCAATTTTTTGTAGCGCAATGGAGAAGCAGGAGTAAGGGAACAAGGTAGATGGCGTGGGAAGAGTCCTTCAGAAGGTAATTTACTGATGTAAATATGCACTAGCTACATCATAAAATACGAACAGTATTTTATAGAACACAAAAGCACCGAGACTCCATTCACGTCTACTACCATTCCCTCTTTTTAATTAATATTCTTTTACAAAGCCGCTTCAAACAACTTTCGAGACTATGAGCAAATTTGACACTCATTTTCGTTTTAATATTATTTCAAAGAATACGTAAATGACAAACGTATCTATTTCTTTTTCTGCTTTGTATACATACACAAAATGAGAATTCGTACGTTACTTTTATCTTACTGTGTATCAACTTTACCCAGCAGTGTGTCTGCACAAGTTGAACCTACATAACGCTCTTTCGGGGAGGTCCAATCGTCTTGGTTCAAATACTAGGCATCGTGTACCAACCGTCCTGATAACGGTTATTAGGGTGTTTCCCACAATCACCCACGTGGACCCTATATCGGTTCCCCAATTCCACCTCATAAACTACATATTTCTCAAACAAAAAATATACTTATAATACAGAAGATAGGTTTCGCCGAAACATGGTAACACTTAGCTCATCCCCTTTTAATAGGATCACCAGTCCGTTATCGAAGCAGGATTGGTGTTAAGAGTTCGTGAGTTACCATGACTCTGAAGAAGTCATTTCGTTCGTGATTGAAACTGCCTGGGAAAAGAAAACTGTTTTTACCGGTTCTGAAAATATCTTATTTCACAGACCTTTTTTGAGTTTAGGTGTTCTGTTTGCACGATTAACTTTGTGAAACTTTATGAGCGCACTATCTGATACAGTAGTTTTAACATGCTTGAACATATTAGCCTTCTTCAGTTGCCCATACTGTTGAGGTGATTGAATATGAGTACTTGTCTACTACTTGTCTACTACTTGATTGATTGAAACAAAATACTAAATTTCAAAGTCCTCTGAATACAGCAGCCATTAGGATTTAGTAAGACTGAAGGAAAGTTAAGTCACTTAATTTAGATATAGCCTGGAATTTTCACAGTTTCACATTAAAACTAAAGATGTTTTATAAAGTTAAACTTAAATGTAGAAACGTCGAGTTACAATCACTATTACACTGGAGTGCAAAGCTTAAGGACGAAAGTATATAATAATAATTCAGTGTGGGCTTAATGTCTTGCTGACAGAGTTTCTATTGGCTGCACATTGCCGCCTTAACCTAACCCGTAGACCTACCTGGCACATAGGACCTATAGTTTTAACGTGTAATCCGAACCACGTAAGAGGTCTGGCGTACCTCACATTCACAGCAAGCTGTACCAAAGGTGATGGTTGGGTTAAGTGCCTATTAAAATACCCGCCAAGACAGGGATTCAAACCGGTGACCTTACGACGCCCAGTCAGACGCGTTAACCACTGTGTTACCAGACCACTCTAGGACCATAGTAATATTCGCTTGCTCTGTCACTGCCAAGGTAATATAGATAGATGAAACTTCTGAACCATACGCTGCTACAGTGTAGTACAGGAGAGGGAAAAAAAAACCCGATGTTACGAACAGAAATGACGCTTTTATACAGGAACAAGTTACTCTGAAGTCAAGGCGACTCATGATGTTCCATGGACGTTACAAAAAGGAGGGACATGGTCCTTAAAAGGCCGTGCAATCACCACAGACAGCAATGCATCTTGTGCCACGTGCTCCCATGCTGGCAACAAGGTTGGTAATGAGTTACTGTGGTAAGGCGTTCCATTCATCCACCAGCGTGATTGGCAACTGCTGGATAGTCGGTGGTGCATGTGGACGTGCTGAAATACGTCTCTACAACACATCTCACACGTGCTCGATGAGATTCAAGTGGGGGGAAATATCCTCTCGTAACAAGACCTCCTACACCTTAGCTGTTCGATCCATAAAAACAAAAGATATGCACGTCGGTATGTCCACGTAACATTATGCTCCCATCACTATAACACTTGGACCACCAAAACGATTTTGTTCCACAATTTCCCCGGGTGTATTGCCGGTTCCCACCTCTTGCAAAGTGGCTCAGTACAGAATCTGTTCTTATGTTGGAAGAGCACACGACCCCACTCCTCATCAGACCAGCCGTGATGCCTTTAGCACCATCGTAAACGGTGTCGCCGATATGCGAGTGTCAACGGAACACAATGTAAGGGTTGTTGGGAAAACAGGCCAGGTCGTTGTAGTCGCCGTGCCACTTCGGAGTGGATGATTGCGTGCCTTGCAGCCCTGTTAAATGTGGTTGCAATTGCATTTGCTGTTTGTTGAGGGTCCCTTCTTGTCTGCTGCACAGTGTAGTGGCCATATGCTGCTGTAGTTTACTGTGGTACTGTGTCTGTGGTTCGGAATGCTCCCCTTCGACGTGAAATAATGCTGTGAACAATAAAAAAACTCCTGGGCTACTCTCATTACACTTAGTACTTCTTCCAGTTTCCCGATCATTCTTCCCTTTTTGAAGTAATCCAAATATTGTTTCTTGGCCATATAGTATTAAAGAACACCACCACAGTACACCTTAACAGTTCGCTGATTGACACACAGTGTCTTGTCCCGCTCCTTCAAATACCTCGTGTTACGTGCCTAGACACATTTGATCTGACGCAATGTAAAGTCCAGCTTTCTGTGCACTTGTGGGAGACATCTGGCAACATGCTACCGCACTTTCATTCATTTCCATCTAGAAGTTAATATGTTACATTAATCATCTCGTCCTTAAGTTTTGCACAGTAGTGTACGTTTTTCTAGACTTACCGCGTATTTCAACAGCAATTGTGTCTGTATGGAAAGTACTCATTTTTTTCATTTGTGATTATCGATTTTGCTATGAATATGAATGACATCCGCCTGGAGTTAGCTGCCGCAGACAGCTAAAACTCCATAGTTATTATTATTTTGCTTATTTACACTTCGTCAACGACGAGGTCATTGTAGACAGGAAAGGACTGGAGGCCAGGAATAGGAAGGAATTAGGCATGGCCTTTTTTTTAAAAAAAAAACCATCCTGACATTCATCTGGAAGATTTTTTAATTTGCTTAACGTCTCTCTAACAGCGAGGTCTTTAGAGACGGGAAAGGATGGGGGGCAAGGAATGGGAAGGAATTCGGCCATGAGCTTTTGAAGGAAGCATCCCGGCATTTGCCTGGAGTGATTTGGGAAACCATCGAAAACCCAAATCTGGATGCCCGGACGGGGATTCGAACCGCCGTCCTCCCGAATGCGAGGCCATCTGGAAGAAAACCATAGAATTACGGAATGCGGATGACGGCGCAGGGATTCATACTCGCGTCCTGCCATATGTGAGACCAGAACGTTACCACTAACTTACAGTTATTAAAACATCAACGGAAACGAAGATAATCAATTGATTTTTCTGAAAGTTCCCCAAAAATTACGAATACTCATCATCATCGTCGATATGTATCAATGGTTTTTTAACATCCATAATCCAATTAGTAAAAAATTAACAAAACTTTTTAACCTTCAGAATCAGAGTTTGTCATCAGATCTCTTTAATTTAGAGCAAAAAAGTCGAATACAAAACGAGAAAAGGGCGCCAAACTACATCATATTTTCTGCTCATTATAAGCAGGAAAGAACAATGTTTGACATTTAGAATACACGGAAATCAAGCTTAGGTGTCATGAATATCCCATGAAATAGAATTAACAAATTTTAGTTTTCTATTATTATTACCACAGCAAAGAAATAATTTAAAAAGTAAAAATGTTTCAATGCATCTTAGTTTGGGCCATATAGGACCACTTTAAGCCTTCGTTTCTGACTTGAACATGCTTAGAATGTGTACACCTCCGTGTTATAACAAGGTCGTTAACCATAGAGGTTGCGTTCACCTAGCGATGTAAACCTACCGGCTAAAGTTTAACGTGGAATCTGAACCACACAAACGTTCTGGCATACTCCGTGTTGCAGGGAAAATTGTGCCATAAGTGTAGATTGCTTTACGAGCCTTTACGTTCTGGCCTCGCATTCGGGAGGACGGCGGTTCGAATCCCCGTCCGGGCATCCAGATTTAAGTTTTACATGGTTTCCTCAAATCACTCCAGGTGAATGCCAGGTGCTTCCTTCAAAAAGCCATGGCCGAATTCCTTCCCATTTCTTGCCCCCCCATCCTTTCCCGTCTCTAAGGACCTCGCTGTTAAGAGGCATTTAGCAGTAAAAAAAAAAACCGAGCCTTTACATTCCCATCTGACTTCGGGATTCGAACTAGGTAGTCTTCGACATCCTATTAAACGTCTGAATCACTGAGACAACAGACCTCTCAAAAGCTGAAAAAGAAGTTATTTCGGTAAAAAGTCTTCAGTTTTCTAAACTTTGTTAATGATAATACTAATGATGTATTGTCAGACTTTTGGACACACATAACCACTCTTCCCGAGTTTGCATGATAATGACAGCTAAAGCGTTCAGCTACCGAGGATTACTGTCTCGAAAAACTCTGTTCAAAAGTGCTTAAGATATATTAAATTTTGTATCTGTATACTCTCGCGTGCCATTTCATCCTTGCTTCAATGGCAGAAGCACTCAGGCATCTAATTCGTTATTCGTTTGATCCGACAAAATTGATTTTGCCAAATTGTTAATATTCTTCTCCCTTTAGTTTTCATTTAGAAGGAAGATACCGGACGGAGGAGAGATACCAATCGCATGCAGGTACACCAGGGAACTGTAATCCTAATAAAGAGAGGCGTAAGTCCATCCGACCCCACAATGGGGAGTGGAACATCTGGAGCCAATGTCATAAGCCGCCGGGCGGAACGACTCCCCAAGCCAATCTGATAGGTCGTTCGCCCAATCCGCCGAGGAGAACCAAAGGAAGGGGATGGCGCCAAAGTATCACAGACCATGCGGGGCGCCGGATTAAGTAACATCTTTCCATTAAAAAACGGGCAGTGGAGTCGGATGGGGGATCAAGAGACAGTGCGCACAGGGGTTGCAGCCGGGGTCCAAACGGAACAGAGGGGAAGGAGTGCAATTAATCTCTCCTTCATTGCACCCCTACCACCCTCCGTCCCGAGCATTCTGAAATAAATTGCCAAGTAATATTCCCATATACTTTTTTCCTCTCTTCTCTTTGCCTCCTCCCCAACGCAGCTGGGAGGTAGCGTCATAAAAAGGGGAACAACATATTATGTTAACAAAGCTGCTTGCCGGGAAATATAATATAGTCCCGGCCATATAGCCGCGGTGCCAGATTTACTTGTCTCGTTTCGTTAGCAGAATGGAGGGGGGCCAGGGGTTAAGGAAAAAAAAAAAGTGGGGAGTAGGGGGTTGAGGAACATTTTATGACTAGCATCATATTAAAACGGCGTGCGGCCTTGTACAAACGAGATGAATTCATTTGTAATTCAGGATCTTTATTTAAATGTGCTGCTACAACGAAATCGCGCTTACTTTTAAACGCGAAGAAAAGGGAGGAAATATATGACGTGTTCAAAGAAACTTATATATTCCGAGGAAAAAATTAAATTAATAGAACTTTAATTATGCAACGGCAATAGCAAAGTGTAGGTGCAGGAATTAATTACCTTTTATTTGAGTTGAACTTTTCTAAGTACCATTTCATTGCCACTTCCATTCAGCGAAAAAAGTTCTTCGCGCAAGGAAGGAGATTTTCTCGGCGTATGGTTGCAATGAAATATTCACGGCTTTACCGCTAAATTGTGTTGTAGTTTGACTTCAGGCTTTGCCGTCTTCTTCCTTAATTCATACCTGAAAAATATGGCAGATCTAGCCGTCGAAATGTCGTGTTCTTACAATAGGATTCGGCTATGCACACATGAAATTTTTATTATATGTAGTTGGCTCAACTTTGATAATATCAAAGTTCTTTGGAGGCAAAGAAATGCAAGACCAGTATTTATTTTAACGGTTTTGTTACTTATTAGTTTACTATTTATCTTCGTTGAATAGGAGAAAGTTTTCAGTTGATTGAAACACTTCAATTAGAGAAAATTGTAATAAATTTGGGACCAATATTTTTTGTATTGTCTGGGCTAACGGCAACGTATACCTTCAGAGTAATTTTTCACTCTTTCCAAACGCCATGGAATTAATACTTTTGTCAAACTAGTAATTTCTGTAGTACTAGATGTGTTATATCCTCTGGATTGATTCTTTCACTGCAAAGAAATGAAAAGTGGCATTTTTGATAATGCTTAAAGGATTAGGTGGTGATATTCTTTTAATTTTGGAGATTATGTCCATTTTTGTAATTATGAGCTTAAATGTATTTCTTGTGATTTCACATAAAGATCTACATGTTCTAACATTGAGACATTATTGTATTTGGTCAAGTGTTAATACCTTAGTTATAAATCATTTCAGTGAAGTGAGGCTATTACATTTGAGGAATTGTTGCTGTCACATTGTTGTAACTCCCGAAAGGAATGCATACTTTTGTTTTATTCTTGATTTGAATATATTTTCAAATGAATAAAAGCTGATTAGAGTAAATAGAGAAATGGATTTTGCCCCAGGAAAAAAGATATTTTTTGTTCATGACAGAAGTAAAAAACAAATTTCATCTCCGGCAGTAGTCAACGACTGTTACTATGATCTTCGAAACACTTAACCAGTGAGAAGATTTTTCAATTTAATCACTTTCAGCCCAGTAGTAAAATATTAAACAGAAAGTAACCGGAACAATAACTCGAACTTGTATTTATAGTTTTACTTCGCTTTAATGTTTTTTCCTACTGTACAATGATTTTTAAATAATTGTATGAAGTCGTCATCCCTAAAGGAATTTTTTTCGACTAAACGAAAACATGTAAATTGCATATTTTCGTAACAATATCTCATTCATACACAACTAGAATCGGTTTAGTCAGTTTTGTTGTATGATGTTACAAGTGTTTATTACTTTAAGGCTATAATTTAATTTATCATTTCTGTTAAGGCTTGTGATAAATACGAAAAAGTTGTCCCACAGCAATCAGAGAAACTACCCTTAAATATTTGAACTGAACACTTGTACAGATTTCAGTAGCAATGCGGAACGAAGTTTATGAATAATAATCATTCTAATTTTTTCAGCAATGAGGGTTAGATGTTATGGTAACGATTCTTGTCTGTGTTACTTACTAAACACAAGCGGAACACAACACTATTGCATTGTATCCTGTTTCGTTGACCGTATAACTTGTCGAAGCCGAAGTGTAATCGTTTCGTCATTACTGATTCATTACCAGCGGGAAGCCGCGCACCTCTCTTCCATTTTTTTCTTCCTCCGCTACCTCTAGGGGAAAGGGGCGCTGCTAGCTTAGTGCTGGTCACGTGATGCGTCGCACCGTCTCCCCAGGGGTCGTCTCCAGTGATACAAGCCCGTGGCGCGGCGCCGCCATATTGGCTAGCAACCCCAAATGAATCTTGAATTTATAGCAGACAACCCTTATCACCTGTAATTGGAAAGGCGTTACCGCTTGCTGAAGTTTTTTTTTCTTGGTAAAAAAATAAAGAAGTCCCCTCTTCTTCTTCCCATCCACTAACCTCTCATCTCAGAGTTTTCTCTCTCTCTCTCTCTTTCTCTCTGAATTGAAAGCGAATAGGAAGGCGCGTGCAGGCTAATGGGGTGTGAATTGCGAGAAGTGTTATTCGCTCCCCCTGGAGTGCTGCCCGTTACGTTATGACGGCGAGCGTTTGGCGGTATTCCAGATATCGGACTCCAGGCTGGGCCCGACCTGAAAACTCCCTCTCATTTCAAAAGGAAACATAGCTCAAGCAGGTGAAGGGGAGCCAGGGAAGGCCCACTTCATTACCAGAAAAGCCTTCATAACTTTGCTCCAGCTTATGCAGTATCTGCAAGGCAGTTAAATACAATCCCTAGATCAAAATTTGCGTTATGTAACCTAATAATTAAAAAAAAACGTTATGAAAGTATGCGTATAATCGTTCGATACATATACTATTAAAAATCTGTAATCAGGCTGAGTCTATCTGTTCCTTTGTCCAAGCATCACGCTAAAACTACGGAACCAGTTTGAATAAGCTTTTCACTGTTTGAACGACTATGGTCTAGAGTAAGATCTGTACTACATTCGCATGTTGTGTCACAGCCACTCGATGAAACTAGACAGAAAGAGCTACTTCAGTGTCTTACAGAAGACAACTGGAGAAATACGCTATTAGACGAACAGAAATGTCACTTCTATGCAGAGACATTAACTTACATAAAATTCACTGCAAATCATGTTGGTGCCTTGGACATTCAAAAACGAGGATCATGGTTCTTAAAAGGGTGTGTGATCACCACGGATAGCAATGCATGTTCTGCAATGTCCTTCCGAGCTGTCCACAAGTTAGGTATGGGGATTCTTGTGGTAGGACGTTCTATTCCTCCGCCAGCATGATTGACAACTGCTAGGTGGCCATTGGTGCAAGTGCACGTGTTGCAATAACCTTCTCCAAAGCATTACACACTCGTTAGATGGGATTTACGTCGGAGGGAATGGGAAGGCCAGTCTATTCATGCAATATTCTCTCGTTCCAAGAGCTCTACCGCCCGCACTTTTCGATTCGATCACGCATTGTCATCCATAAAAATGTAGTCAGCGTCGAATACAGCCATTAAACACGCACATGGGTCAGGAGTGCAATGTCACAATAACGTTAAAAGGGAGTGTACAGCGTTCAAAGCTTTGGAGGTCGATTTGCCGATTCATCATTATGCCTCCCAACACCATAACATTTGGACCACTAAAACGATCATGTTTGACAACGTTCCTGGGCACTTCCTGTTATCCCTTCTCGCCAGATGAGGGTGCGTCCAGAATCACTACTCGGACTGAATCTTCTCTCATCTGAGAAGATCACGTGATACAATTCTTCGTCGGTCCAGTCCTGATACTCTTGGCACTATTGCAAACGGTGTCGTCGATGTGTGGGTGTTAATGGAACACGGTGTAATGGTCGTCGCGAAAGCAGACCAACCCAGCGCAGTCGGCATTCCACCATTGAGCGTGAGATTGCTTGCCTTATAGTCCTGTTAAACGTGGTTACAATTTCACCCGTTGTTTGAGGTGGGTCACATCTTAGTTGTTGCGTAATGTAGTGATCATCTGCTGCTGTAGTTAACCGTGGACGACCAGCTCTTATTCTTCAGGTAGCAGTATCTGTAGTTCGAAATGCTTCCCAATACTTGTGAAACAATACTGTGAGCAATAACAAAACCCGTGAGTTACACTCACTGTTCGTTATTCTTTCAGTTTTCCGATGATTTTTTTCCCCCGTGAGTGTTGTCTGCAGGCCATATTGTAATTAATAACACCAGACACATTTGGCGCTATAGTCGTGCTGACGTCACACCATGAGACGTCCAGCTTCCTGTGTGCTAGTGGAAGATCTATAGGAACCTGCTTCTGCATTTTCATTCATACCTACCGAGTAGTTAATATGTTGCTTTATCTAACTCGTCCTTAAGTTTTGCACAGTAGTGTAATTCATTTGTACCAAGATTGGCGCCAAAGATCACACTGAATCTCAGATAAACACTCCTTTACGTGAAATACGCCAAAGATCACGCTGCAACAAAGAGAAAACAATTTACCTCTTTGATTCTGTTAATATAGTTTATCGAGTAAATAATCTTTGTCATTTAATTCTTTAATTTTCTAAAATATGATACCTTAGAATACACGGATAATTTTAGTAAAACTACTTCATCGTAGATAACACTCCAATAAGCATAGCGAGATTGTGAAATTTAATTTACGGTATAGATTGCAGAGATATTACATTATAAACGTATATGCTTTACTACTACTAGAAAAACAAAAGACAAACGTTTTGCTATGCACAGTAAGGTCAGTGTGAGAAGATATGGGAAACTGTTAGTCTAGTAATAATAACATATACTTGATGGTGAAGAAAGTCTGTAATACATAAATTGTGTTGGGATTTTATAAAAATTGGTATAAACTGGCACAAAAGTGAAGAATTATAGAAGTAACACTAATATCAACAAAAAGGTATATTTATGTTGTGTACATCACTTGATGTATATCAGTGGATATATCACTTGAAAATAACATGATGTAGTATCTTTCTGCTTCTAAAATATGTTTTTGTCTCTAAAGATGAAACGAGAAAGCCAAAAATTAATTTTCCTTCATCAGTCAAACAATTTCACTAAAACTTTATCACTGACTGGCCGATATTGGCTTGAAATCGTTTCTGTTATGAAGACTCAAATGTGTGATGTGAAATGATATGACAAGTATCTCCAGCAAATAACGATAAGTGGTGTGGGATGATTGTTTCTTGGTCATCTTTCTTAGTAAACAAATGTTTAATGGGAACTATTTCAAATAAGATCACAGTTATTAAAAACATGCTAGCAACAAAAATAAAGCTTTAAATACCAAATAAATTCCGACTGTGACAAGTATCTCTGATATATTCTAAATTTAAATTTCAATGTATGTAAAAGAGATGATAAAAATTAGTAGGAAATTAAAAAAAATCTTTATAAACCAATTTGAAATTTGTAAGAAATTAAATTTATGTTGCATATCTTACGTGAAAGCAGCAACCAACCGTCACTAACATTAAAAATGATGTGACAATATCTATGTCAATGAATTTAGCTGTAGCATCTGAAAGCATTAATATTCCGTTGTTTAACTTATGTAGTTGTTTCGAAATGATTAATCATGAAAAGAGAGGGACAGTCAGATTAATTAATTTCTTTCATGTTTACCGCGAGATAACAAACGTCATCTATTTTGCTTGCTTTCAGGAGAAATTATATTCAAATCTCTTTTCAAACATCTAAGTGTTCCTTTATCATAGAAAAGAGCTATCCATGATATAACTGATCGGTTCCTCAGAATTTATTATGGCCGTTTTCCTATGTCAAGGAAGACAATTTCAAAATCTGATTCAATGCTTGTTGACTTAGAGTTTCATTGTAGGTTTCTTGAGATTTTATTTTTCAGTACTCCTGTCATCATGTAAAAAAAAAAACATGGTAAAAAGTTAAAGGCTGTGGGTTTTCACTGCTTTAAGTCGTATTCCTAAAGGATTAGCGGAGGTAGAGCTCCTCATTCCTTATTTACTGACGGTAGGCACTGGAGTGGACGTGCCGTGCTCAGCGATACGATCTGGCACTTTTTCTTTACCATCTCGCGGAGTTTCCCCCACGGTACCCATCTGATAGCAGGCTGAGTGGGCCTGGTGGGTCGTTTCGGACATTCAGTTTCGAGGAAAAGTCCTCGGCTTTGTCGGGGATCGATTCCCGGTCGCCCGGGCCGTAGGCAGACGCTTTACGGCCTGAGCAATGTGGCTGTCCAAAGAATGTATGATAACGGCAAAAAATATATACTAGGAAATTACAACAAAGAACTACGTTTTGAAACAGGTGCTACCATATTTAACTTTTCGACCATTATATCTGCATATAAATGGAATTAACCTACTGCGAATCACCCAGGACATCAAACTAAGAATATCGAAAATGACCAGATCTTAAGTTTATCACATTTATTTTAGCGTTTACTAAAACCATCTCGACGAAGCCAAATTTTTTTCCCGTTTAAGTTGAAAGTGTAGAACGACACCGTGGGTGCATTTTGACATGCAGAAAAAAAATTATAATGGTGAAAAAATGTTTTATGCAATTAGCCTAAGAGTGATGTTTACCACGTTCATTTTCACTTCACTGCTATCGTGAATGGCTTAGTAAGTCTTCCAGGATCATTTTATTTTTGTCGCAGGCCTGCATCTGGACCTTCATCTAAATAATAAAAAAAGATATCTTATTCAGATCCTTTTCAAAAGACAGAGGTCTTGACTGTATAGGTTAAAAATTTGCTTTTTGAAATTAAGTACGCACAAATTTCATTTTGGGTAGTAAAAAAGTCATACGCGTTTGATAAAAGATATTGTAAACATTTCATGTATGTATCCAATTCGGGTTATAAATTACATAGTTTTATCCGGATATGGCATCTTAAAATAGGTTTGTAAATATTTAGCACCCATCTTAATTTTTTGTTAGATTCATGAAATTTAGTACTCATTATCATTCATATAAGACTCAGAAAATCCTACGTTTTTTAAAAAACTGCTTGAAACTTTTGTAACTGGTCAGGAATTATTTTGAAGTGCGTGTTCGCAACATTGCAAAGCAACATGACTAAGATTCAGTGGTATGGAAAATTAATTCTATATCGCTATTCTTAGGTCAAATTATTAAAAAATTTATGTACATAGAGATAGCATATAAAATTTTTGTAAATCCTCGTCTTGAGTTCTTTTGTGCTGTGTGGGATCCGGTGGTAAAAGTTTGATTCCTAGTATCGAAAAGGCACATAAAAGAACCGTTTCTTTTCGTACAGCTTGCTCACTCGTTACGAAAGTGTGGTAGTCTTGATATAGAATTGCACTGCGTTTTTTGGTAGATAGATTGCATAATTTCCGAGTGAACCTATTTGAAAACATGCGAATATTCGCTCTCGTTTATGGCTGTTGAAAAATACTTCTCGCATTAACACATTTGTACCGAAAAGACAATGGGGGTAAAATCAGGGATTTTAGGTGCCACATTGATGCTTATGAGCCCCATTTCTTGTGACGTTAAAGCAATTGATTCCACACACAGCAAAGATTAGGCTTGGTGCCTAGAACTCTCTGCTACCTACAATTTCGAGAATCGCAGAGTGTGGATGAGGATGTAGATACAAAACACGATGCAAGATAAGATAGTGTTTCTAATCGGCGTGAAGATGTGAAATTCTGTAGCAGATTTAACAATAGTTGCTTAAAACGAATTTATAGTACATTTTTTTCCGATTGCTCGTGGATAGTGAACACAGCTATCATACGAGATCAGATAAATTACATTTTTTTTTATGGCTTCAACTAAATCGTATTACGTTAATGAAATCGCGTAGTTGCTTGCTTTAACCAAAGATAGCGATCTCACTATGTTTATTTATTAAGCGTGAGTCGATACTTTTAACTGAATAGATTCGCATAGTAAATGTTGTTCTTAGAATTCGATTTCGTGAGAAATCACATTACTCCATGCCATTTGTAGTCTACCGTTGTGCTCGATTGCCTACACGCCAGGGGCGGTGATTCGACTGGCTTTTGATGTTGCCTGCTATTCGGCAAGGGGCAATGCATGATCAAAAAAGTGTAGCGTGATTCCGGGAGTACAACGTTCTGCAAGCTAGCAGTATTGGAATATAATTAATCTACAGGCTGCCACTCTTCTACGTATTTTAATTTTTCTTTTTGTGACCCTAATTTTTTTCTCTTACACCTCATTCTGCGCCCGCATAATATAAAAGCCTTTCTCCTCTTCCGCGAATTGAAGCCGAAATACGAAGCATCAAGTTTTTAATTAACTTTGTGAGTGGGAACCGTTTTGTTTGGACGCCGTTTTGCTATAATTAATGTTAACCTCGCCTCCGTTCCGTTTACTTTCTGGCGGATAAAAAGGAAGAATTACTTACGTCCGACTTCATCTCTTTATTAACCTTTGTGTCGGTGATAAATATCATCAAATCTGTGGGTTTGATTTGCTACCATACAAAATTATGCTCTCCATTTGCACAATAGTGTTGGGAAGTAGTAATAGTTGAAACGAAAAGCAAACGTTTGCAATATAATAATGAATACGAAGAAGAAGAATGTAAGTAAAAAAAAATAGTGTGTCGTGGGATGCTCGCGGAAGTGAGAACTTCGGCTGATTTAGTCTCTTTGGAGGAAATACCGGGTGTTTCAAAAATGACCGGTAAATTTGAAAAATCAATAAAATCTAAACGGGCAGAGAGAGAAATACACTGTTTGTTGCAATATGCTTGGGACAACAGTACATTTTCAGGCAGACAAACTTTCGAAATTAGTTACAACTTTCAACAACAGATGGCGCTGCAGTCTGGAAAAATCTAAAGTACGATTATTCTAAGGAATAAACACACGCTTACAGCAGAAAGACGACTTACAGAGTGGCGAAATCACAGACTGCGTTTACTTCTATATCTTTCAAATCGCCTGCAGCGCCATCGGTTGTTGAAAATTGTAACTAATTTCTAAAGTTTGTCTGCCTGAAAATTTACTGTTGCGCCAAGCATATTGCAACAAACGGTGCATTTCTCTCTCTGCCCGTTTAGTTTTTATTGATTTTTCAAATATACCGGTCTTTTTTGAAACACCCGGTACATTGACAACTATACACACACTGACGGATGGCTTTTCCTCTATGCTACTCTACTAGCAAGGCCACAATTTCAAAATAAAATGATTGTTGCAAGTTATCTATAATAGATAGATATGTGTTTCCACGGTAGTTTTTACAGAACTTTATGGGCTTTCAGTTCTTCTATCATTATATTATTATATCTTAAACGATTATTGCTGAAAGTACCCTGTGCCTACTTGATTCACTAAACTCGTTAGTGCTCATCCCTCATAGCTAGCAGGCACAGCTGGGCAGAATACCGTTAATCGTTAATTAACCAACTTAACAAAATTGTAAAAATTTAGTTTTTAGGTTAACATACAAAATCATTAACGTTCTTCTTAACATCTGTTAAACTGAACTTCCGTTAACATTATTCCCTTAATTTGGTTGTAGGTGTCATTTCGTTTTTTTAAATCGCGCGTCATGGAACGCTGGTACTACGTTCGGCGAGTCTAATAGCGAACGAATTAGGTAATGGGAGTACCAGTGTAAGTGTGATGCATATACAACTGTTATGCTATGCATAGCATGGGTGTGAGCGGGAACGTTATAGATGTGAAGTGTTTGTATTTTACGTCTGCAAACCGGCGCTCACTACTTGTTTCAAATTCGATTTTTATAACCTAACCTTTTTACTACGAGGAATACACTGCCACTTTTTTGTTTGTGTTGATTTAGAGATGCTAGTGAAATAAATTAAATTGATATTCGTCACATGATTACATAATGGAAACTGTAGATGTAGAATCAGTTTGTGAAAGCAACAACGGTAGCAATAGCCACGAGAAGATTAAAAATCCTTGGCCATATTTATGTGATTATGTTGCATTTAAATCAAGACTGGGAGAACAGTTGATTTATGAATTCAAACTGTGTTTTCCTAAATAATAAAGGTTCACATTTCTAGCCTTAACAGTTTTAAACAAACATGAAGGTGATACATCTAAATTTTACTGTTTGCAGAGAAAGTAGAAATATGGTCCTCTCGGGAGAGCAGGAAAAACATTCTAACGTTTGATTCAAAAGTTGAAGTGATTTAAGAACACGTAAAACTGATATATGAATGGCTCTGAATGGCCGCTCTCCCAAATACCAGGTCATAGCGTTATCTCTTGTCCTTCAAGATCAGTGAAACAATGGTAAATCACCTCACCAGCAAGGCAATTCTGTATCTGTGTTCAGACATGAGGTGGTTTTCTTTTTGAATTTCTATGGCAACGACCGGGTTGATGATTCAACCCTTGTCACGGTGTTGTGCCCACGCTGGTGCGCTCATCCTGTGGTCGAACGCAATTATATACTACGCATGCGCAACGAGTCTGTAGGCTGTAGATAAGCAATAGTGCATGCACACGTTGGTATTGTAAAGACATTTGCCGATTTTATCAGTTTTAAGGCAAATACATACACTATAATGTATACACGTCGTTATAATAGCTACAAATATAGCTAAAATGGAAAAAAAAATAGTATTCATTAATTGAACAAACGGTACAAAAATGTTTATTTTCATATATGTGTTGTATATACTACAATTATGCGCAGCTTACTTAGCGTGGGTTTTCGTACATGTAGGTCGTGGCTACATTAATTACGTTTGATGTCACTTTTATACTTTTTTGTAGACAACTATGCGTTATACCCGAAGAAAAAACGTATCATCGGGGATGGTATAACACAATTGCTTGTAACCGATGGATCTTTGAAAGGAAGTTACTTCAAAAGAGAGTGGAACCATGCCTGGAGAAGAAACACTTTGTTCTCATTTCTGTTCCAAGACAGACACTCATTTCAGGTCGTACGTAATTAGAAATGGGAAACATACCTGTGGAAAAAATACAGCGAATGAGATACGGTAAATTATCGCGAAAGTGCTCTCGGCAATTATTATTATTTCGCTGAGTTAGTTCACTAGTAGTTTTGATTGTAGTCGGTTGTTCTTAGTGAATAATGTTCATTACACGAGAACTAAGTCGATGAATTAATTAACACCTTGTCCAGAGCACACTGTTCTTAGCTTAGAAAGTGTCATCCATTCATTGCATTATTCTCCATGAATGAGGGACGGTTTCGTGCTTCCGCCTTTCTCTCGAATGAGAATGCTTATGAAAGGATATTCAGAACAGCCAACGGTTTTATTCCAGCCTTGTATTCTGCAGGTAGACAGACAATCTGGGCCGATATCAGCTCCTGGTATTCTAATCTGGAGATCATTACAGTAAATTTTATTTGAATTACATTTTGTAAAACAACGTGGTACCGCACGTGTGACACTACATTAATAATTACGACGTTCGAGCAAATGTGAATGCAATTTTTTTAATAATTGTTTGTTTATACAGATGCATAAAAATCAAGAAAAATTTGATTTTGAATGCATATAATTGTGCACAATGTCTTATACCTCCTCGTCATTCAAAATATTATTTATCTCAGATCGTTACTGAAGGGCAAAACTAAATAAAAGTCAAAGTGACACAACTGTTCTATATAGGGGATGGTCAGTGTTGTTCGTCCAACTTCTGCTGCAGTATTGGGCTTGGCATTATGGTTCCGAAACGAGTTTCTTTAGGACCGATAGGACTTTCTAAATGTCAAAATCGTCACATAGTAGGTACTTCTACAAAATGTTTACGATTCCAAAAAATGATCACTAGAACCTTGTCAACAGGCAAATAAGTTTGTACCTTCACTGGAACTACTGCTTTATCTTCAAAGGAGATCTTATGTCACTTATACAACTCAGGCTTGTGCACGCAATCAACTGCAAAATTAATTCTTTTGTAAATATTCGTTGACCAATGGACTAATCGTAATAATGACTAAAGAAATAGGACTGTAGCATTTCAGGTTGCAAGCCGTTCATACCAAATACCAACTGTTATCACACTAACAAGCTTCAAAGTTTTTGTTAGTTCTTTTAAAATCTCCCAGATGTTACAATTATTCAGCAATTTTATTTGACATTGTCATCAAGTAGTTCAATAAAACCACTAGATCTACTATAGAGGTTTTAGATTTCTTTCTAATGATATCTTTGTGTATTATGTAAATGAAAGTCTTTCATTATCTTCAGATACATGAAGCAAGCTTTGCTATAAATCAAGACCACTTTTCCAGCCACGCGTCTCAATTCTGAGCAACCAATCCTTTCTTGTTTATCGTGATAGAGGTTAATATCCGACGAAAAAATAAATACTGTATGGTTAAACTGTCATTTTGTGTGTTAGGATCAATATTTCGAGGAGCAAGTTATTCATTCTGTTGACTAAATTGCATTCTAATTATTCCTGTAGAAGATATAAGGCCAATTTTATAACTGACAGTGAAATAGATTTTTGATAATTCGTTAGGAAATTAAAAAAAAAAACACTTCCTGTAATGATACTTGTGTTTGTGAAAGACATATCGCTCATTTGTTGCAACAGTGACATAACTCAAAAACGTAAATTTTAAGGAGATCCAATTCAAATGTTTCATGTGTAATAACTTAATGCGTTCAAAAGAAAATAATATATCTGCATATTTTATTGAAATAATACGATATAAAAGAAGTGACGATGTAGAGAATCAGTTGTAGTATATATTAAAATGGTTCATCCTAAGATTATAATTCAAAACAGCTCATTTTTCTAGTTGCGTCATTGTTGCAGCAAGTGAGCGATATCTTTGTTGGAACAGTATCTGCAAGAAGGAGAAGAAAAATGGCTGTTTGTTTAGTTTTGAAGGAAATTAAAAATCAAAAGAACTGAAGCAGCAGGAACATTGCACAAACTTGACAATGAGATGTTTATCAAAGTGGAAAGAGGATCGTGAATTTTTGACGATGGTTAATATGATTTAGCTTCAAGCATATGGACAGTTTATTTCAACTGGTAATGTCCATTTAGTTTACGAAATGAATATACTGTATTTGGACATTAATTTCAGGACACTCGAGTAATATATTAAAAAAAGTGTACACGTGGTATTGATTTGTGTTAACAATGTTTTCTGGTAGAGTAGTAATGAAGAAGGATGAAGAAGTATATTTTTGTAATTTTGTTGTAGTCCATGTTCCGCAGTTGTTGCATAAATATTTTTGAATAAAAATCCGTCTTCTAACAACAGTTTTTTATTGACTTTCATCTACCATTTTTACCACTGACGATGCCCCACTCCAGAAGGGCGAAACACGTCTGGTAGATGAAATTCAATAAAAAACAGTTGTTAGAAGACGGATTTTTATTAAAAAATAAGTATATTTTTATTTACATGCGGGAGTGAACTATATGTAGTGTCATATTTTTTATTTATATTTACTGTAAAAACTTCGTAGATTTTCTTCTAACCAGCACTCAGTGATTTTAACCATGTCAGGCTGTATGTTAACATAATTAGCTACGCTCAGCTTATTATGCTACATTAGGAAACCTCATAGTCTGAAGTGAACGTTTCAAAAGTTTTGGTTTCTAATCAGATTGTCTTTTCGGGTTTGATCTCGGCAAGCTTTGTCGAGGGAGTTCAGTGGAAATTACTGACTTAACGGCAAAGGGCACCTGTAAGTGACTTGTCGCCTAATTTCGGGCTGCCAGAGAGAGCTGGTGGTCGGTGAGCTGCCTTTGTTGTGGGTGGCGCGGGACCGAGCAAGGCGGGCGGGTTGCCTAGCGCGCGCCTCGCGGGACGTCCCGCTAAAAGCCGACGGCCGTCGGGCGGCGAGCACCCTTCAGGCCCGCCACCGCCGTGGGCTGGGCGGCGCCGCGACGCTGGAATCGATCAATAATAACCACGGCCGACTGGTGGGGCGCCAGAGGAGTGGGAGAGGGAAGGGCGGCGAGCACCTGTTGGGCACTACAGGCCACGACCAGGCACTGTGCTTCCAGGTGTTACAGTTTGGAGAAGAATGTTTTTTCACTGTTGAGTAAGGACTTAGTAGCTTCGGCGACCGTAGGACTACTGTCACAATACTAGAGAACGACCTTCGTTTAATAGCTTAGGTGTGTCATTGTTATTCGGGTGACCCAGTAGGTTTGTTCTAAAGCCGACTGACTGGGTTTCTATTTGTTTCGCATTTTGCTGTCTTGGAGGGACCTAAATATTTAGGAGTAATTCGATTCAAAAGCGTCGTGGTGTACGTAATGAATAAGGTCCATTTTATCAAAATTCCTGACCGCATCGGGATCTGAATACTTGACCCCAAGGTAACTATGTACGTTCTCGCGGCAGCAATGATCTATAAAAACTTCTCGGGTTTCAAGCCGCGTCAAAATTGAGCCCCAACTTTTTAAAACAGATTTATCAATTACTGAATTACCTCTCCGCTCAGTTAATATTGAACTTACTGAGTGGTTTGAACAAAATATTTGATTAAAAAGTCATGAAATGTAGAGGAATAGGCAACAATAGACTAAACGTAATAACGAAATCAGGTTTTTCTGTAGAAACAAGGGAATTACCTATTTCTGAATCAAATTATCCCAGATGAACTCAAAAAACAATAACACTTATAAAAATAGGCTTCTTTGGTTAAGAGAAATGATTTAAGTTCAAAAATTGATCTCGGAATACAAAATAACTTTCTAAATGGTATGTTCGGTGTACATGACCTTAAGAATTAAATATTGTAACTTAGTAATACTAGAAACGACGGAAATTCAAGCATTTAAAATTTGTATCTCAGGAACGATTATTTTATGTTAAGTCGATGAGAGACTATGAAAAGAGTGTGTATTTGAGTTGGTGTTTGAATGAAGACGTTTGTGGAATAAATCACACAAAAATTAAAAGAAAACAACAACAGACTGATAGATCATATTTTACGATATGCCGGATTGATTTATTCTTATGTGGATGGAGTTGTTGAAGTTAAGAACTGGGGTTGTCTGACAGACAGACTTCGTTGGTTTCGTTTAAACTTATGGAAGATATGCGAACAACTCCTTTCATTTATGAATGCGACGAAATACTTCATTCACCAACCTGTTTGAAGTGCAAAGATAAGAGATATAAGATTAAAGAAATTACGAACCGTTATGATGTTTATATGAATTCTTTCTTCTCTTGTGATGTTCGGGATTGGAATGCAGGGTGTTAGTTTTGGTGGAAAGCATCGTCTGCCATAGAGAATAGATATAGATGCACAACTAAAGGTAGAGACAGATTAGAGTATATAAAACGGATAATTGAAGACGTTGGTTGCAGTTAGTACATTGAATTGAGGACATTACTTCAGAAAAGAAAAATACGGAATATTGCATCTAACCAATCGAAATATTAGGTCAGAAAAAATATTAATCGACAGACATTTTTCCTTAAGATAATTATTATTCCACTTTCAAACACTTTACCTTTCATCGTCAACGCCTGCTGATGTGTAATTTTTTCATCATGTCGCCTACGAATAAATCAGTCCAACAGATTCTTTAGATTCTTTAGACTTTTCTTCCTGTTATGCTTGGACCTGGGTGTCGGATGGAAGGGAATTCTAATCTCCCTCCGGTCATCCAGATTTCCATTTTCCATCGTTTCCCGAAATCTTTCGAGGCGATTGCGGGGATTTTTGCTAAATCGCCTAATTACTTACCCATTCTTTCCGTCAGTCCTTGTCGACTCTAATGAGCTTAACGTCGACGAGGCGTGAAACACTAAGAAAAAAAAAATTGTCTATGATCAATGCTTTTTCTAATAAATTGTGGTCATGACAAAACTTTAAGTAAGATTGTTATGATTCTTGTGATGTTTTTGAGTGGACGCAGCCTAAAATTAACTTTTTTGCTGCCACGGAATTTCCTAGCATTCTTCAATTCCATCATAGATCTAAGTAATCATTTATTCTTTTACAAAACTTCCTCAGTGTGAAACATTTAAAACAAGGCATTATTATGGAAAGGAGTATTTCTGTGCTGAGCAGCCTAGGTTTTGATACACGTGTGTCACTACATAGTTTATGGAACCAACACGTTGGAAGTGATATGTCTCTTACTACTTCCCAGCATAATTTCTAAGTTACGCTGTACTCTACGCTGCTGCATGCTTAGAATAATTTTTTTTTATCTGCTTAACGTCTCTCTAACAGCGAGGTCTTTAGAGACAGGAAAGGATGGGGGGCAAGGAATTGGAAGGAATTCGGCCATGGCCTTTTGAAGGAAGCATCCAGACATTTGCCTGGAGTGATTTGGGGAAACCATGGAAAACCTCCGTCCTCCCGAATGCGAGACCAGAACGCTAGCCGTTACACCACCTCGCTCGGTGAATATTTATTCGTGTACTTTCTTTTTCGCACTTTCAGTTTTTCATTCTTACTCAGTATTGTTACTCTTTGATTCTTTATTATTATCACGTTATTTAATGTAAACTGTACTATGATTGTCAAGGCATAATAGCGCGTTATACTTCTTAATTTTGTGATATCTTCAGTAACATCTTTTTTCTAATGAAAGTTGAATCGCCCGGATTGTTGTTTATTGTAATCGTTTGCTTATTTACTAAGGGATGTACTTGGAATGACCCAATAAGATGTGATCAATACATCCTTCTAAATAGACGTTTAGATTTTGTGTAGGCTGTTATATCACTCAAACTGAAGTTTATCATCACTTTTGCATAGTTTTTGTTTTACAGCATTCTGTATTCATGTGTTATTAACGCGATTAGTGAATTAGCTTCACTCTACAGGCAGTGGCATTTCGCTATTCTGATTATAGAGAAAACCCGATAGAGTACCTTATAATAGTGTTAAAATCACTGAAGCGTTACGGAACCACCCCCGAGCGTATCATTTATTAAGATAAACGAAGTTTTGCTTTACATGAAAAGAAGGACACGTAAATTGGAATCAGTTTAATCGGTTCTGGCTAGTTCTTGCGGAACTGCGAGTGATTTCATGTAAGTGCATTCGAATGACGTTGTTCAGTACAATGAAATCAAACATATTCTCAGTGATTTTCTAGTGTTGACCAGACAGTGTAATAAGACCTTACAGTTAAGGATTATGTTTCCGTTCGACAGATTTCGCGTTGATACCGCTGACGGATTTTGTTGTAGCTGCTGTCAAGACAGAGTTTAACCATTCTTCAATGATGTTACATCCTAGTAAGCGATTCTCTTAACCCGTGTTCTGATCCTACTTACAGTGATCCATATTACAGTTGCATCAAACAATCCCCGAACAGTTAACGCCCATGATTATTCTTGAGAACTTACCAGCCGAATATCTTAGTCCACGAATATGTGCATTTAATATGAAAAATATTCTTAGACGCAACTTTATTGATTCCATCATAGTTAAACTGGCATTCAACGTCAATTTACATTATAAGTGTCTATTTAACATGCTCAGTAGCAGATCCTCTAATGGCATTTATTTTTTCTCTATGATCCAATTTCAGTTCATAAATTAACAATTCAGTTTACTTTTATTTGTATGATACATTCCACATTAAGGGTGAGGAGGTGTCTTGAAACTTAAAAGAAGGTAGGATATTATAACAAAAACAGTCTAAAAAATGAAAACGAGGCAATATATCTAATATAAATACCATCACCATTTACGATAATTGTTACCCGAGTAAATGAAAATAGTGTTAGCACTTGGCAAATATAAAGCGTGTCGTTTGAAATAAGGACCAAAAAATCTTCGCAAGCACATGAAACTGACCGTCATGAGAAAGTTTCTTTACTGTTAATTCAATGAAAGTAATAAACATTGGTTTATTTGAGGAAGAATTTGTTTTAAAAATGAGAAACCGTGCCGGAACGTATGTTTTCATTCATCTCTTTCTAATTGTCTCTTTCGGCCGGCCTCGGTAGCGTGGGGGCTAGAGTGCTAGCTCCACGTGCCGAAGGCCGCCGGTTCGAATCCGGCCGCGGGCATGGATGTTAAGTGTTGTGTGTCTGTGTGAATGTCCTGTCCGTCCTGTGGCGTCCATACATTGGAAAAAATACACATTGAGCTGGCTGTATGGCCTCCGTTGCCGAATGCCATTAAAATAAAATAAAAAAATAAAAATTGTCTCTTTTCCTTGCTATAAAATAAAATTGAATTTTGAAATTTAAAACATCAGATGATCGCTGGAATGAGATATTTTTAATACACGTACGTTGTAAATTTTATGCCGAGACTGATTTTGAAGAACTGTGTATTTGCGAGAATTCTTTCTGTATTTGCTTATTGCTGTGTTCTCACGCTTTATCTTAGTGATTTTCATCATTCGTAGAATAGAAACACCAGCCTCATGAAACACAAGTTCCAAGTTTCAGGTATGTTTATTAGGGCTTAGTCCAGAAAAATGAACTACACAGTTTCCTTAAGAATCACTGCTCTTAAATGCGTCGTCAAACGAATTTAATACAGGGCGTTCGCCGGAAAACGCAACCCTCCCAGTCTGTTGCCGTCGGCAACTTGCTCGGACAGCGGTGCCAGCAGTTTCCGCCAAACGGCACCGTGAATCACCGCACTGTTTAACACCTCCGCTGCCCCAACAGTGCAGTGCAGTGACCTTTACATTGTTAAGAACGGTTTCTTTGCATTGTAGCTAGTTTGTGACTTCAGTCTCTTATTAATCAGTGTTGTGAATAAACGTTTCTTTGCGGTTTGGCTGGTTTGGGGCTTCATACTCTTACTAATCTGTACCGTGTTTGAGTGTGAGTAAAATTATGGTACGTTACAGTTTGCAACAAAGAATATTTCTCTACGATACATATGTGAAGAAGAAGTCGTTTAAAAAGTGTCGCAGTAAATTTCGTCGCGAATATCCTGGCGCTTTGCTGCCAGCTAAATCAACAATTCTGCGTCTGGTTAAAAAAGTAAGAGAAACGGGTTCATTTTTTAACAAAAAGAGACTGTCGGTCAACCGTATTCTCACAGAGGAGAAAATTTACGATATCGCTTTTCGACTAGAACAGTCACCCAAAAAATCATTAAGTCAGTTAGGGCAGCGTGTGTCTCGAAATATGTTCAGAAGATGTGAAATGTGCATTACACAAGAGTGTCAACACTTCCAGCATCTTTTATAAGGTAAGCTAATGAATTACGTCACATTTAAATGCTTAGCACATACAAGTTTATGAAATAGTCCGCGGCCGACGGTCGAACAATGCCGGGAGCTGACCGCTCGCTCGCCGCGAGCAGTTTCTTCCTTGTAGCGCTAACAGTGGGTTGCGTTTCCCGGCGAACGCCCTGTACTTTGGGAGCTCCACTGAATTTAATTAAATTTCAAAAAGGAACCAAACATTACCGATTTGCGCATTCCAACGGCTGAGCAAGACTAGTCTATTATTTCTCACATTATACCCACTACACGAGACTCTACAGAATTTGCTGGTAATGACTTTAGTGAGAGAATGTCTTATTGTCAAGATAATACACCAGCAAATGTTTGTTGGAGGAATAAAAAAGATGCGCTGGTCTAGTAATCTGTGTTCTGTGAAGTAAATTTGTCCTTTAGTGACACACTAGTTGCCAATGTACTGGTAGTTTAATGTTGCGATTTACCAAGGCAATTCCAAAATTTACGTTTAGCTAATAAATGTTCAGCCAGAAAAGTATTCATTTTATGGTGCTTTTGGCGAAGGTTGCTGATTAACTGAAACTATTAAAGCAAAATACAACACTACTAAAACAAAATTTCAGCTGTAAAAATTAATCAATTTTCTTTTGTTTATGTTGTTTAATAGTTCTTCACAAATTGCTGTTTCACTTCAAATTTGAAAATAAAATTTCGAAACCTGTGATTAAGAATAAATTACCTATTTATCCAAGATCATTTTTAAATCGAATAGTACCGAATATTTAAAACTGTGATACACTTAGTTATTAAAAAGGAAGTATAAAAATAATATGTAATAATTCGTATGCAAATATCATTTCTGAAACTTAAATAGAAAAGTTGGGACTTTGAAAGGAAGTAATATCAATTACGTTAACATTTGTTACGTATGGTATGAGACTTTATTCGATTCAATTACAACGATTAATCCAGTATAGGGCCAGGATGGGTTGTTACCATAACGAGATTGTCTAACGCGTTTAAAATTATACGACAGTTTTGTTGACAATCAGCTGGAAGGCTCCAAAAGGCAACCGTTTACCCTACCTCAGAAAAGATTGATATGCAAAAGACTGTTGCTGTTACATAATTTTCCGGTATTATTCCTAGGATAAAACTAACAAAATATGTTTACTGCCTAAATTACGAGTTTATATATTGAAATTATTTGCGAAAACGCAGTTTTGTATGTGTTTCCAGAGACACTACAAACAAAATGATTAAAATAAACATATTTCATAATCAGAAAAACCTGTAATTAAAAGCCCAAAAAAATCTGGAATGCATATTTCCAAATATTATTAGCATTTTTCTATTCTTTTTCGTATTCTATCAAATGCCGGAGTCCGAAAATTAAGAGAAAAAAATAATGGAGGAAAATAGCGACTTTGATTTTTTCTTGTTTCAATGTGTAGAATATGCAAGTAAGAAATGGCAGTATCTTGGCGTAATACAAGATTACATTACATTGCATTTCTGTAGTCTGCAATGGTGAACATGTAATGCTACAAAAATTTTATGTTATTAAGTAATAATATAAAAACAATTCCGTAATACTTCCAGTTTAAGCGATTTATGACACTGATTGGGTGCTGAGGGAAAACGGTTGACTACTGTAGTATTAGGCATTGATTATGAACCATTCAGATTCATGTATTTCGAAAGCAGATGTCGGCATTTATTATCATTGTGTGTAAAAACCATATTAACATCGCCATATAGAGAAAGTACAAACTAAACCATTTTTTTTTCAGATCCAGAAATCAACAAATAAGAGTTAATGAGTAGCTTAGTTTTAATGCCTTTACTTCCTATTATGTTTCAGAAACACCTTCTCCTTGCTTCCTGTTTTGAACACATATCTCATACTGTCCTCTCTACTCGATGAATACGTATATGAAACAGCAAATACAATTCACAATGTAAGTGTGTTTCTTACTTGTGACTGTTTTGTAGTATGTCGTAGTGTACCATTTACATCAAAGTTTCTTTATCCGTTTCCTGGAAGTAAATCATGACCTTATCAAATTTTATATTTAGGCTTTGTAAACAGTTTTATTCGTGTGTTTGTTAGTTAAATCTGGAGATTAGATCAATGCCCGGTTCACCGAACGTAGAACAAATCCTCAGTTGCAAAAACGATTAATAGTTTTATACCTTTCATCTGTCTGATTAACATCCACCTATGCTAAAGGTGCAGGTATTAAATCCCGATACTGGCGTTCCAACCATCTTAATTACGTTATAAGGTGATTTTACATAGCGCCACAAGGGGATACTGTGATCGTTCCACTGTATGCAACAATGCAGCACTAAAAACCTACCTACCTTATTGGCAGACGAGTGGCAAAACTCACTTAAAACCTCTTCAAAGAATGATAAATCCCTCCAGGTTAAATTCTGCAGGTAATTTCGCCATTCATTGATTCTATTTTGGCCAGTAAAATTCTTACAAATTTTGTTTCGTCTGTGAGGTTGGCTTAAACAATTTAAGTTACAAATAAGTTTGTCTTGTATGCTTGAAATTTAATCGATTAAAACTAATAATAATCTGACGTAGTTTCTCTGACGTTGCACTGGTCTGTTCCAAAGCTTGATACTTTGATTTATAGGTGATGTCTACTGTGTTGATCGCAAACATCACCACATGTTTTATACGCCTCCAAATGTTAATTTAAAAAAAAGAAAAAGTGTTTTGCGTAAAGTAAACGTGTTTAGAGTGGTCGGAGAAATGGTTTCGGTCACATATCAACTGTTTCGGTTTGGCACCGACCTGTCGGCAAGCCGGAGACAAAGGTCCGGCCTTGACCAAGGTAGACTGCTCAGGCCGACACAGGGTGGTCGCGACAGGTGGAGGAGACTACGTACAGCCCTCTAGATAGACGGTTTGAACTAAAAGCCAACCAGGTTGCTGAAATTTGCGCGCGTTTTACTCTCTCGATGCTGGTGTGTTCCATAGGGAGGATAGACGGTGGTCTCCGACAAGAGGAGAGCGGATATATTTCTGCAGAACGTGGCAAGTGCTGGGCAGCGCTGTTTGTTGCTAATACATTTTCATTTATTTGTGAGATGCTGGAGCACCAGGATGTGAAGTCCTTGTAATGTAGCAATCATTCTAACTGCCTTAGCGATTGGGCCCAGTGCGGCCCTGTGGGCAATGAAGATTGCTAATTGAGTCTCCCGACTTATCTTCCCACAACAATTTAACGTCAGTGAGCTTGGGACTGTTTGAATTATTTATCAACGAATATACGCCTTTCTGGTACAGTACTCCAGAATCTATTAATTCTTGAATATCATACATGTCGATTTTGTGAAAATTCCTATTTAAATATGTTTCAAACGTTTATGCTAGAATAAAAATTGTATTGTTTTAAATAATTCCTTCATTCTAATAATCAATTATGAGCAAAAACTCTGTCCTTCTAACTCTTCTTCTTTTGAAATGGCGCCCTTGGAAATATTTAATAACTAACATCTTGTAAGACTGGAGATTTTCTCGGCGTTGTAAATGAATAAAATTTTCTCGGGTAACTAGCCGAGTTAGTCCATCGTTTGACCACGACGTTTCGGCGGTCACAACCTCTGCCGCCATTGTCAAGTGACTGCTGCCGGTCGGTTATTGAGGTGGTCACTTGACAATGGCGGCAGAGGTTGTGACCGCCGAAACGTCGTGGTCAAACGATGGACTAACTCGGCTAGTTACCCGAGAAAATTTTATTCAACTAACATCTTAATAAGTAATTAAACAGGATCAAACTCAAAAGAAATCGAATTATTCTCATCACAAAGAGCTCACTTAGATACGAGAGTAGAGAGCATTTCACTACCTGGAATCTAATGAATTAAAACTGACAATAAACTACTGTGCTTTTTGGGTCGATGCACTCATCTGAACCTGACTTTGATATGTTGATGTATATCATTGGCAGATGTCGTACCGAGCGGGGTGAGTGAGTGGTACCGCTGTGGCCTCGGATTCTGGACGACACCGCCTCGAATCCCCGTCTGGCCACCTAGATTTCGGTTTTCCCTAATTTACCGAAATTCCTAGATGCTTCTTTCAAAACGCCATTGCCGAATTACTTATGCTTGTTCCTCTCCCGTCAGTATTGACTTCAATACGGTCGAACCATAAAGCCATAAGCAAATAAACGTCAGATGTCGTATGGTATTGCGCATTTTACATTCGAATGCCAATACTTCACTAATTCTTATTCATCACTTTTATAGAATTGAATGTCTTATGTTTTTTGTTATGTTCTTTATACGCACTAAGATGAAATATGTTTTAAAAATAATTCTACCATTTTTAATCCTATGGTAATCACCTATATCGAACGCAGGTAACAAAGTTGTTTATGCAACATAGTCACTGTAGTGGCATGTACTGCGTAGGTATATGTTTCTGGCTTCATGGGACATATTTGGGCGCAAGAAACGGGAAGGAATTCGGTCATGGCTTTTTGAAATATCCATACTGGCATTTTGGGGATACCATATTAAACCCAAATCTGGATGGCCGGAAGGGCGTTCGAACCCACGTCCTCTTTCTCACCCTCCATGCTCGATATAATGTTGTAACAAGTGAAATTTTTTAAAAAAATATATCAACTTCTGCATGTACACATTTGCTGATGCAAACATAAGTTTCATGATATTTCAGACTTAACGTTCAGACTAATTATTATTATACAAAATGCTGTAAAAACTTTTTAATTGAGACTTAATTACGTCATGATATTTATGAAAGTATAAAAATAAAATAAATGTAAACAAAAATCCTTGCATTAGAATTAAAACAGTGAGCTGAACCGCAATCATGTTGTAGTTAGATTATAACGAACTAAGAATCTAGTAGCCATTTATTGCATATAATGGACTCGTATTTGTTATTAATTGATAAACTGTAAGCAGTTTCAGAGGAATAAAGCCTTAACATCAAAACCACAATTATTTAAGACTGAAATATTAACAAAACAAAAATAGGGTGATGGTTGGTATGATTAGCTCATTGTTATTCAACTTATTACTAAGATGAATATTTAAAAATGGTATACCACTTTGAAAGAACTGTTACTCATGTGTCTTAGGAATGCGGAGAAATTCCAATTAAGTTAATTGTATTGTAACAAAAATATTACTGATACTATAATATGGTGCTCCCGAAATTACTAATCGGCTTATTCAGAAGGATAGTTCATTGATCTAAGGTTGTTAGGTTTCAAGAGTTCGTGTAATTCGTTACTGTCGCAGTCATTCCTTAATCTCGTCCAGTAATCCTAACAAATAAAGAGAAACAAAAATGTTGACTTGGAATCCATATAAAAAGTAAGTTTTGCCAGGAGATACGGCTAGT
Source organism: Vandiemenella viatica (assembly GCA_031002005.1). Taxonomy (NCBI): domain Eukaryota; kingdom Metazoa; phylum Arthropoda; class Insecta; order Orthoptera; family Morabidae; genus Vandiemenella; species Vandiemenella viatica. The sequence goes on from JARYHS010012519.1 coordinate 94,984,533, forward strand.
TTAATGGCTTTAAAGCTGTCAATCTTACGATTACAAATCTCTCACTTACAAAGTAGTCACCAGATGATAACAAAGTTCAAATAGCATTAATCATTGCACCGGACCATGTTGGAAGCATACCTCAAAAATAAAACAAATTGAGGGACCTAACAGAAATCGGTTCCTAGTGTAAGATGTAATTGATGTGGTCTTAATATGACTAGAAATGAGAAAATTTCCTCAAAATGTCTTATTATAACAGCGCCCAGTTATTAGATATTCTCTCTATTGTGGTTAAAAAGCGAAGGTTATTGTTTATCAGTGTAACACTCTGAATGAGGAATAGTGAAAAAGAGAAGTAAGGGAATTCGGAATAACTACGAATAGCAAATCTACGCCTTCGACCTTAAGTAATTAAAAATATATCCCTAATTCTTTTTCCTGGCAGCAGCATTTCCCCTTCCCCATAGCCCTATCTCACCAATGTGCGGTTCGGCGTCACTCGGCGACTAACCCCATACGTCTCACCTGCCACCTTGCATTTTTAAAATTCAAATTTTCGCGAAGTAGCGAAGCACTCGGTAATAAACCAGTCGGCTCGCTGTTTTAAGGCGCCCATAAAACTCGCAGCACCGCTTCCGACACACACATGCGCACGGCGCCTTTATTTACTTTTCCGTCCGCCGTCGGACGCCTCCGACTGCGCTCGGGTGCCTCCGACGCCGACGCCGGCGCTCACTTGTTTCTGCGCTCGCGGTTCGGCGAGCGCAGTTCGCCGCCGACCGCCAACCAGAGCGCAACTCCCCTCTCCCACCAGCAGCCCCTGAGCGCAGGCAACACGCCGCACGAGAGGCGAGGCTGCAGAATTCCGCAACCAGAAATGCACATTCACTGTGCAGGCTCACCTCGTTAAACGGGCACTCGGGGACACCGCAATGCGAGTGGTGGCTGCACTGCTCCCCGTGCTGCTCGTGTTGGGCGTAGCCGTGCAGTTGGCGGCAGTGGCACTTAGGACTCACCGACACCACGGGCACATTCAGGGAGGCGGCGAAGGTGGTGGATGTGGGGGCGGTGGGGGTGGCGACGGACAGCAGGATGCTTCTCGCAAAGCGAGACGCCGAACAGGTAAGCCAAACTAATGATTTGGCATGCTGGTATTTTGGAAATATTTTGCACAAATCGCTCCAATTAGCTTTAGAGTTATTTCACCATTTCTGACCAAGTAAGAGCTTTTATAAAATTCATTCAGAAAAATTTGTATTCAGGCAATCCTGTTACAATGTTCTAAGTGCATGTAGCATGCCTTAGCACTTAGTGTTAATTTTGAAGTGTATGCGAAGAGATATTAACTATCGTTACCCTCTACTTCAGTTCTTGTTACAATCATTTGGAGAGTGGCTTGGTGGCTCAGTGGTTAAGGCGAAAGATTCTCGGTTCGAGTCACTGGGGATTTCATATGCCCTCAAACCGACTTTCACCTCTGGCACAGCTTTCTGTGTAATGCGAAGTAGGTCAGAAAGCTTCGGTCGTTTGGATTTCACGTCAAACTGTATCAACCCTTTACCTGGTAGTATTACCGGGTTAGTTTATGTAAGGTGGAAGGGAAATACCCACCCTAGCTCCAAAATCAGGTTAGGTATACCTACTTCTGGAGGATCCTTGAATTCCAAGCCTTACAATCATTTGACCTTGCAGTTATTTATTAAAGAACGCAATAACTGCGATATAATGATGTATCGCTATATATACCTGCAACACAATGATGGAATCTTCACGCCACAAATTTATTGCAATTAAAATGAACTATGAAAGCACTCATTGAAGATATTATAACTGAAATTTCCTTACTTACATAACATAGATGTTTGCAACAAATTTTTATCCAACGATTTTGCTAGATGAAATGTTAACTGTTAGCTGTGAAGAAAGCCGGAACGGTTCTTTTGGTACAAGAGTTATAATAGATATTCTAAAAAATATGATAAGTAAGAACTTGTAGTTAAAAATGCATAACTGTTAATAGTTTCTCTTGGTAAGAAACTAAGGTAGATCCAAAATTAATCTCAATGGGTATCGAAAATATCATGAAATTGGTACCCACTCTTTTCCTATTGTTAATAGTTCCTTGCGGACCAACTGGAAAATCTAATTGACAGTTTGAATTGTTTGCTGTTTATTTATTTTTAATTTTATTGAAAAATAAATAGTGGATTATTACAAGAATATCTTCTCATATCCAGCTTCTTAACCTTTCCTATTCTTTGGACTCAGCGCGGGGATGATACGTTTGTGAAGTAACAGGTCTTTCAGCGCCTGTGCATGACGGCTTAGCGTTCGTACAAATCATCTTACTGCAAATATCAGTCTGTTTGGTTGCAAGTAATTTTTCATTCCTACGCACTTTAAACAACCACCAAAGATCTCTTAATAATTTTAGTACAATTACGTTATCAGGAGCGAATAGGGCTTCGTGAGAAATAGGTTACGGAGTAGGCCTATGCATGTTGTGACAAGCCACATATCGGTTTAAAAGTGAATACTTTTAAATTTTCTCCTCACTTAATAGCAAGTTGCGAAAATTAATGCCGTTCTGTTTATGGTATTCACGATTTTAATGCTTGAAATCACTGTGTTATTTTAGATATAATTTATTTTAGAAATATTTGTGTTGTGTAATTCTGTGTCAACGTATGATGGGATAGTTAGTTTACTTCAGTTATTTTAATCGTATTTTTTATCATTGCATCATGAGTAGCCGTTGTATCAAATTATTCAGAACTGCGAAACATGTGACAGGATTAAATTAACTCACTTTTTTAAATTATTTTTTCCAGTTTGGAGCGAATATTAGCACTGAAAAGAGAAAATCACTTTGTGTAAATTATTTCAAGAACTCATTGTCATCTGAATTTCATATCAGTTCAACATGCATTTGTTAATTTGAAATGCTTTTGCTGCGCTATATATACGTATAAAATTTCAATACCTAACTGTAGCAACGTCATCTGTATGTCTCTGACAGTTATGTTAGAACATGCTTATTCAAATTTTTCTTTGAAGATTTTGATCAAAAACAACGTTTGATGAAGTGGTTAAAAAAATTCTGTACCCTCACTGAACTTTAATACTCGGCGCGTGCTTCACCTCTATCGTTATCGTCTGTGTTTCCTGAAAATTCTGCCACAAAATGTGAGCTATAGGTTTACTTGGAATTGGAATCTGCGAAGCATTTAACGAACTTTACTTACATTACCTAAGCTTTTTAAAAAAGTGTAAGGCTTTTCAAACCAATATTCCAACTGATGTCTTTTCCATCTCTCAGCCGTAGAACCCTTCGTCAGGTGGTTTGAAGGTGTGCTTTTGTTTAGTTAATATGTTTGCCTATGAAAATCAGAATATTTAATGTGAAACTGGAAATACATCATCTATACATTGGTTAAACAAGCAGTATGAAACGTCCTCATTGCGAGCTCAACCTCGGCAGCAGAATGGTTATTTATGAATTATCATCTACTCAAAAAAAAAAAAAAAAAAAAAAAAAAAAGCGCTTTCACAACTGAGATTTGGAGCAAAGTTTTGTAAGATCTTTCATCTACGAGAAATATAAAATTTTGACTGGTCAGTGGGCGATCTCATGTGCACGGCGGTATAGAATGAGTAGGAATTGATCTGCAGAAAGAATAAACAAGAAAACAGTACATTTGATTTTTCGAAGTTCATTCAAGTGACTATAGTGAAAAATACTTTAGTCGAACAATTTACACACGTTTAGGACTGGACATTTTCTGTCGTCTTCAGAATATTCCACAGTACTATGTGTATACGTACTTGCCAAATAACCACTCTTCAGGTTAACAGGACAATTTGAGAATTGCTTTTATACTTTTTTGCACGTTATTTTGCAGGGAATTTTTACTACTTTAATGATTTGTGTCTCCATGATATATTTGTTTTATTTATCTCTCTCTCTCTCTTTTCAGAAACGGGTATACGATTAAGAACTAGTGGTTTCTTTAGGTAGATACCAATCTCCTTTTTCTATCATTTGAAGAAAACTGACGAGTAGTAGTTGTTTTTCTGCCAAACAGCAAGTGGCATTGTAAATTTACAAAACTCATATTTTAACAAATGAACAAATAATAATAATTTCTTTACGTAACTGTTTAATCCAATTAAAACTTACAGTTGAAGCATCATTCGATATCTTAGTAACTCCCAACTGATAATTATTGGTAAATGCTTAATAGAAATTTACAGCAGTCGAATACCTTTGTGGTTACGTTTATTCGTTGTGTATTATAGGTTGCTACCAACCATTTAGTTTATGTTACATTATACTAGGTCAACTAGGAAATTCTTTTTGAAGCTGTATTTGTATACGTAATATGCGAGGTTCCACATTCATCATTAATAGATTGTAATGATGCTTGGAGGGAAAAATAAAACAAATTGTCGATTAAAACTGAAAATCGAAATCGCTTATTGACGTTTTATGTATGTTATGACGTTTATGTATGTATGTATGTTTGTATGTAGTTTCAGAACCCCAACAGTCCATCATCTGCTATAACCACACAGTGTTCCCTCTTTAATGTTCATAAAAAAAGTTTCTAAAATAGATTCTTATGGAATCTTTATGCTGATTCAAAAAAAGAAGCAATAGTATTCTGTTTGTCTGATGAATAGTGTTGTGCATACCTCTGCAAATAAATACTAACAAAGATAATCTGAGATCTGGAATCATTCTCATGCTTCACTAACCGAGCATGTTCCTTGAGTGTTAACGTTTTGGCCCAGCGTTATGGAGGACGTGAGTTTAATCCCCCTCTGGCCAATCAGATTTTGGTTTCTGTAGTTTTCCGATATTACCTATCGTGACCCTATGTCAGTTAAGGCGAATGCCGGAATGGTTGTTTCAAAAAGGCATGGCTAATACCAGTCCTGTTTGTTGGTCATGATCATCTCGTGCATCTATTGATATCGAAATCGACCTGCGGTAAGACATTACAAATATAAATTTCCCCTAGATTGTAAGCCTTTCTTTTCGACTGCTCTTGCTCTACAAAATTATTTATATTTTTAATGGTTTAACTCGGCATTTCTCAATTTTATTCAGCCAGAGGACCAGTAAAATTTCAAAAATAATTTTACTGAACACCTAACTTATAAGAGCTTATATTTTTTCCTTTGTGCTTAAATTGTTAAACAATGATATTAATTGTTGTCAGCACATACCGCAGGACAATAATACCAACACTGCTTCTAATACAAGTCTTCATATAACGGTCTTAAAGGAACGCCGGTCTCTCTAATCCCAGTATAAAACTTATTTTATATTATAGAAACGATGTAAAAAGTCCTCATATCCTGGAAATACCAGATTTTTACCTGGCCAAGGAAATATTGATGACTTTTAGAAATTTGTATGGTTATGCCTTATACAATCTTACAGCACTGTAGAGTAAGACTGCTGCAACCATTTTATGTAAGTACCACTGGTTTAGCTACTAACGTTGATTATTACACAGCTTTTGGTTTCTTCCATTTTGAGTTTGATATAGCTTTCAGATATTGCTTCTAGTTAAGGGTTGTATTGCTGAAAATTACTTGAATTTCGGTAATCAATCATAAGATATGACCAATCGAAGTTTTGTTTTAGTCGAATGGCTTATCTTAAAGTAAAACTTTTCTTATTTACCTACGTTCAGTGTAGAAACGTGTCCCTCAGAAAGCCTAAAAGTAAATTAACTGAACTTCACCGAGCGTGGTGGTGTAATGGTTAGCGCTCTCGCCTCGCATTCGGGAGGACGCCGGTTCGAATCCCCGTCCGGAAATCCAGATTTGGGTTTTCCATGGTTTCCCAAATCACTCCAGGCAAATTCCGGGATGCTTCCTTCAGAAAGGCCATTTCCGAATTCCTTCCAATTCCTTGCCCCCCATCATTTCCTGTCTCTAAACACCTCGCTGTTAAGAGATTAAGAAGTTAAAAAAAAATGAACTTCAATTTTCCTGAACAAAAGAAAGTATACTTCTTCCCTATCTGTATCGAAGAGTAACAATCAATCTGGGAGCTATATCGTTCTATCCCTGCATTAATATGTGGAAACAGATCGTAGGGTGAAACTACAGCAAGTCGCCTTATATTTTGTGTGACGCGTCGCCTGCACAGTAGAACTCGGCAGCGACCATTATCGAGATGGGACCGTCGCAAATATCGGTGGGACAATCAGCGGCCGTGCAAACAGCGGCAAGCAGCAATTACTATAAGAGCGCAGCGGACCATATCGACCGAAATAACGCGCCTAGTGGCCGGCAACCAGGCAGACGCAGTGAGACAACTACCAGTTTCCACTTGTCCAATACGCATGGACAGCAAGACTTCTGATTGATTCACATTAAGAATATTCTTGAGTTGTATAAGTCACTTCGATAAGTAATTTCTTAAGCTATTAGAGGAGATCTCAATGAGATAAACGCCCCTTACCTATAAGTGATATTTTCTTTAATGTAATTCACGTGTATCTGATGCAAGATAGCACCAGACGAACACAGCGTTTAACAAAAAGCCTTTACACGTTAGGCACAATGATTTACGGAACAATTCATAAACGATTCTAAGTTAATTTTCTTTTCTTTCGTAATTCTCTGCACCATGAATACTGCTTTCTTTCTGGAAGATAAATCATAATAAGATTCAGTCACATAATGTTTGTTTGGTGTTAATTCCTCTAATTGAGTAAATATGATACAATGTCACACCCAAAGCTGTCACACCCAAAACTGAAACGTTTAATATAACAGGAGATTAGTTAATAGCACCAAAGACCAACAATTAGCCTATGGTAATAACTAACCGGATAACACTTAGTATATTTTCATATTTGACGTTGTTGCCGTGTGGAGTTAGACTGCTATTTCTGTCTAAAGCGAGTTATTCTTGTAATACCGTCACGTTCAATATCAGTACTGTTATATGGCCCAATTTTTCATTACTTGCTTAGAAATTCAGCGCGATCTGGATGTTTATTTTGGCTTGGTGCGCTGAGTGGCAACTTACTCTAAATTGTAACAAGTGCAAGACAATGAGCATAACTAACAAAAAGAATCCAATTGTTCAGATATACGAGTTAAACAATACAGTTATTGATATGGTCGATTCTATGAAATATTTGGGAGTAACAGTGCAAAGGAACATGAAATGGGACATACACATTACTTCGTTAGTAGGTAGAGACAAATTCTAGGCTGCGATTCATAGGTCGAATCTTGAAAAATTGTAATGAATAAACAAAGGAGATAGCGTACAAATCTCTTGTGCGTCCACATTTGGACTACTGTTGTGCCATTTGGGACCCGTTTCGTGAGGGGTTGATTGAAAGTACAGAGAAAGTACACAGGAGATCCGCTCGATTCGTGACCGCTTGCTACAGTCCATATGAAAGCGTCACAGAACTGATTAGTAGACTAGGTTGGGAGTCTCTGGTAGATAGACGACACACGTTTCGTTTAAACTTATTGGTAAACATGCGTACTCCCACTTTCACTTTTGAGTGTAGTGAAATACTTCTTCCACCAACCTATTTGATTCGAAGGACAGGAAAGATAAAATTAGAGAAATAAAGTGCCGCACTGATTCTTATATGAATTCTTTTTTCCCTCGTACGATTAGGGATTGGAATGCACAACAAAAAGATTAGCTTTGGTGCTGAGCACCCTCTGCCACACACAATTTGTGAATTGCAGAGTATATATGTAGATGTAGATGTAGGTCAAGTGAAAACTAGGAACTGATATTCCATCTCCCTTATCCGGGGAGCGTCACAGTCTTACTTAGAAATAATAAGATCATCATTTTGACAGCTAATTATTAAGTCTTATCAGGATGAGAACTGTGAACGCACTGATTGCATTCCTGGAACTTATTTTCTACTAATCTGCATATATCACTGGTTTCATTTCTGCCAATATGAGATATTTGACACTATAAGCTACATCTTTCTGCCAGATATCTTGGTTCGTGTTTCGGTTACCAAAATATTATGTAATCATCTAATTATTATACAATCGCTGGTGTGCTTTTTGCAGCATAAAATCAAAATTGGAGGACGAAAATTAATTACATTATTTAATAAAATGTAACTTAATATCACATCAAATGAACACTGCACCAAATATTTACATTAATACAGAATTTAAACTGTTTACAACAATGAGAAAAACAAATGTGAATTCGTACATCGAATCTCACCGGTAGTACCTCTATTATTATTATTATTATTATTATAACTCCGCGATTCACTAAAAGTGTGTAGGATTATTGTCAATATACATAGGGTACTTCAACAAATTATGTTACAGCATTTCATAGAACAATCGGGAATATGTTTCTAATAATCCAACAATGGAATAATAGAAGTTACAGATATCAGTTAAAACTTTCGGAATCAATTAAAATAATTACTTATTTGAACCAATAAATTGTGCGTAAGTCTAAAAAATATTTCATAATCAGGAAAACCTACCGTATAATACATTTGAAAACAATAAAACAACTGAAAATACACTGAACGTAACCATTAAAACATTTATAATTATTCCTTGCTTACAGTTTTTCTGTTAGACATTAGATATTGGCCAGAAAATTACTAGTAATAATGAAGTTATTAGAACATAATTAATAATGCCTAATAGTGAAACAAATAATCTACAAGTTGATGAAAGATGATTAACTATAATGGTTTATTACACCGTTTAGACATTTCGAACATGAAATTCGACACTAATGATAATAACCCGTTTTCAATTTCCCGCTAGTCCATCCAGATTTTCCTGAAATCTTACAAGTGAAGTCACTGGAAACTTTCTTACCGTTGCTAACCCTTATCTTTTGCAGCCTCTAATGACCTCTATGTCAGAGGCGTAAAGCCCAAATTGAAAAAAAACTAATTTCTTAAATTCTAGCTCACCTTGCTGTAGGCTTTTCTTGTAATTTAAAATTTTCTCTATGTATTTACTTCATTTAGTATCATGTGAATTACCTCTACAATCAGTTACCGGATGTAAAATGTAATATTTATATTACTATTCTCCCTTACAAGATCAAATTATAATGGTAGAGCAATGTTGATGCAGCATATTTTTCTGAAGCTGCTAAAGTAATTGAACTGTTAGTAAATAACAATCCTTTAAAATGATTTTTATGGTTTGCTGACTTGCGGGTATGGACTCTTTTCTATCATTATTAATTTACATTGATCTTATCAAATTTTGTAGATCTGCATTTCTGCTTGTTATGATGTGAGAAAAGGAGAAGTGTAAAACTGTAAAACATACCAACCCCAATATAAAATAATCATCCCTGTTGATGCCTCGATGAGATGTAAACAGAATGAAACATAAAAAAGTCGTATTAGTGGGTATTTATTAACAATTCGATTAAAAGTTAATACTCAATTAGGTACTTTGATGACTAATTACGAATTAACCTGACGTGCTATACCAAATTTTGATTTTTAGGTCAAACAAGTCTTGATTTAATTATTACTGTACCCTTATTAATCACTTCAAATGATTATACAGGGTGGAAACTTTCATGGATGATGGAGAAGAATAAATGTATCAATATGAGTTAACGGACCCTGCTCTGGAAACTACCGTATCCATCGTAATAAGCAAAAATCTTTCTGAGATCTCTGACAGTGGAATACATGTACCGGTACTGTTGCTGCTGAGATTGTAGATATGTCACTTGTTATTCGTCAACGGATGTGATTCCAACATGAAACATATAAACTAGCTCACTACGTAAGGGTTCCAACCAAATGTCAACCTCTCCTTAAGGAACGCACGACGTAATTGCTATTGAATGATTTCCAGGATTTAGATTCACACATTGCCTGCAAACAGTCTCCTGATAGGAGGTCAGACAAACAGAGAGTGGTCCAGGGCACTATTTTTCCCGTAGTATTGGAAAATGCACCTCAGGGCAGTTGAATCAGAAATGAACAACGACATTGGGATGCAGAACGCAACTGCCAGCCACACCATTGAGGACCCAAGAATGTGAGTATGAAATTATGCTTTTCTCTGGATATTCCAGACGTAAATTACTCCCGAAATCGGGTTAATCTATTTGTGGAAAAAAATAGTTAAAGCAAAAAAAGAGTAGAATATATGAAGCAGATAATTTACGATGTAGATGAGGTGAAGAGGTTGGCTGAATACTCGTACAAGAAGAGATGGAGGATTGGGTCAAACCAGTAGAAAAACTGATGGCAGAAAAAGAAAATTCTCTATAGAATACTTGGCTGGTCTACTTATCATCTTCGCCAGGATTATTCGTGTTACCCCAGCTTTTCTCGTAAATCTGTTACATTGATATATTTTATCATTCGTACACTCTTCTCCCGGTATCCTTTTTTTCCAGATTCATGTAATTCTCATTCCCATAAATTATTTGACCACACATTCAAATTTACGATAATCTATTTCTACTGTTATATTAATCTAGAATCAAATTTTTCTTTTTTCCTCATTATCATTCCTTGCAGTATTTCTTCCATAAAAACTATTTTCACCCCTGCTGATGTTCTTCAATCTCCGCGCTTTCATAGGGTAATGTACTTTGGAGTGTTGTTGTCATAATATTATTTTTAGTCACCTTACCAACTTTTTCGACATAAATAGTAATTTTTTTTACCATAAAAACGATATCAGCTTTGTTACAGCTTGCTTATGACGGAGTATTCCTTTGTAAATCCGGAAATAAAAAATGGAATGTGAAAGATAATGCGTCCCGACTGAAAAGGGCTGACTGCCCGACAAGCTAAGCGATATCCGAAATGAAAGACCGCAATAAAAGAGAAAGCAGGGTGCGTTTTAGTGGCGGAGAAGGGGTTGGTTGATATTACGTGCCGAGTGTGTGACAGCGAGTATTTGCGGTGGAGAGCGCACGAAAGAGACGAAACGGGGAAAGAATTTCTCGTGGCGGCCCATATGAATTTTTAACAAGTCGTCAGGAAGATGAGTGCCGCTTCGGTTTGTTTGCAGTGGCTGAGATTTAGCGGTAGCTCCTCTCAGCACAGAATGAGCGCCATATTGAAGAGGCGGGAGAAATTTTTCATAAAGTTTTTGCTGGTTTGACATCTTTCAGAGCGCTTAAAAGTTCTCGGTCACATCGTTAAATGTGCACAAATGTCGTTTTACCTAAAACTACCTCACAGTTTTGGCTCTAACTTTTAATTTTTCTCGCTTTAAGTCATATCATTAATTTTTAATTCTCTTTACCATCAATAAATAAATATTGTGCATAGTTATTGTTTGCTTCTAGAGATAACTTATCATAGCAACGATAATTTCATCAATTAAAAAATGATGTAATATAAGGATGCTGATGCGCTCTAAATAATATTCGATAGTGAAAATCCGGCACACATACTAGATAAAGTGAAGACGAGAATCTATTTCAAAAATTTCTCAGCCAAAATTCGATCACCCGATAAGTGACAAGTTATCTAGCAGATTTGAAAACAGATATTGTATTACGGTCAGTTGTACGCGACTTCCTCCACTTGTAAAATATGCAATAGTATAATTGTTTTTGCTACTGTTCAAAGCAGCACCAGCAGAAAAATGTCTACTTTGGGGATGAAAAATTGGTTAACTACTTCTCTTGCTTTTATTTGTCAAAGGAAAGTGTACCATGAGGCCAGAAAACAGCTAACAAAGTTGTAATGCGCACAAAAAAAAAAAAAAAAAGGTTACGTACATTACTCACATCACGGCAATTTACGTTGAGAACCAAGTCTAAAGTCATTATAGCCAGAATTAGGTATGGACGCCACCTTCTTCACTCAAAAGCCACTTTGCACCATGGAATATTAGTAGTCATTCTGGTCCAGGCAGCATTTCAATCAAACCACAACTCCTTGAAAATCAGCACGTGTCGTCATACTGTTTCATGTGCGAAACTGAAGACATCTCCTTGTAAACTTACCGAAAATTTTTAAGTTTAAGTAAAGATTTATATTTGCTGCTCCGAAACTATTACTATAGATCTTATGATATAATTTCGGTACAACGCAGTATATGACGTCATTAAAATGGATTATAAATATTATAACATATATAACATTTCCTTCTTGTTCCATCAGGCCCTACGTACTTAATTACCTGCTTCTTCCAAATTAGTCCTTGTCTTCCTCTACAGTTCTTTCTCTCAAATGTTCTCTCCGCTAATATATTAGCCAATCCCACGCGTAAAAAACGCAATCCATCAAACTGTACGTACCTTACAAATTTATATCCTCAACACCAAGCGTGGTAGGTGAGGGATGACACTCTGGACTCGTATTCGGGAGGAGGTGGGTTCGAATCCCCGTCAGGCTATCCAGTTTGGGTTTCCCATGGTTTCGCGTTATCACTCCAGGCCAGTTCTTTCCCAGTGCTATCGGCTTCGAAGCCAACAAGACGTTAAAAAAATTCCTCAACCATAAAACTAAACAACACGTGGTTGAGGCATAAATTCCATGGGAAACCAAAATAGAATTGTTCCGTAAATGACTATCAGCAGAAGATCAACAACTGGAGACTATTCTCATATGATACTCACAAAGAAACAAAACTGAAAGTTCAGAAGACAACGAAATCATACAGAATAGATTGAAGTGGAATTCGGATACAATTTATGTGACAGGTAAAATTTAAATTTCATGTGAGAATTTGTTTCACACCTTGCTCAGATTACTAAATCAAGCGGTTATTGACATAGTAATTGTGTATGAAAATATTTTGCGAACAGTAAACATTGTATTGAATGACTTTTAATAAAAAAAACTGCAAACTGAATATAATCGAGTATAAAATCTGTTAACTTAAGTGTACGAATATTACAGAAAAATTTATTGCACCAGAACAAATGGATGAAATCTGTGTTTAAGCATGTACTGCATGACAAAAGGGCGTTGGATATTATTTAGGATTTTTTGTTTTATATTAATCTTAATACTACTCGTAATATTGAGAGAAAGCATATTCATTTTTTTTTCAAATGGTAGAAATTCATGTCTTGCGGCTTGGGACTGCTATTTGAGAATATGGCAGTTTAAAATCCGGTCCGGCAATCCAGATTTCGGGTTCCATAGTTCATCGAAATCTTTCCAGGCGAATGCCTCGATGGTTCCTTAAAAGACCACGACACAATTTCGTCCTGTTCCTAATGTCTCTAATGACCTCAAAGTCCCTCGTGAAGCACTCCGTCCCCCCCCCCCCCCAAAAAATAGTAAGATACCTGATAGCTCCAGAACCCTGTAAAGAAGCAAACTAGCATTTTGAAAGTTTTCTCTATAAGCTCTGGGGACTAATTTACAATCTGGCGTAGTGTCCCACAGCTCGTCAGCAAAGAGTATAGAATTACTGTTTAATACCTCATTTTCATAGTCGATTTCATACGGCGAATTTTTTCCTCTGATACAATTCCCCCTGCCGCCATTTCGAATCAAACATATTAGACTCAAGCCTTTCAGCCCATCCATCACGCCATGATAGCAGATAAATGACATCATACAATGGATCTAGATGCGACAGTCGTGTTCAAACGTTAATGGCTTTCACAATACATCAATTTTTATTATTCCGGTGTCACATTATTTTCAGTCATCAAAAGAATTGACATTCTCAACTGGAAATTTGGCCAGTGGCAACTCGTTCACTTCATTCAGAAATTTATTTTTCGTTCCATAAATACGCAACACAGAAAAAATTACTGATCAGGTATATCTTTAGGTAGGATGAACATACAGGTATGCATTTCTTCCTATGTTCTTGGCATTATCATGGAGATGTAATAAACACCTCCACTTTCAGGAAACAAAACTCCTGTTAAACTTATCTTAAATTTTATAGTAGGCTGAATGGACGTCGAGGGTAAGAAATAGTTTTGGACTCCAGAGTTGGAGAAAACATCGTCACATTTTTCATAATTCTCTTCTTCTTATTTTGTTATGGATTTATGGTTCATCGATGTCATGATTACTAGGCGGTAGAAAACTGGCGAAATTGACCGGCAATTGAGCGTGATCCTTTGAAGCAAATATTTCAGCATTTGCTGGAATGATTTCTGGAAGTAATGGAAACACGAAACCGGTAAAATCAGACCAGAGCCATACTCAAGTTCTCCTGAATGCTTGCTTCAATGTCATTCAGGATTGAAACTTTGTAGTTCACTTCGTATTCATTTGCTCCATTAACTAAGCCAAGCATTCCAGCTCCCAGTGCTCACTTACACAGGATTATTAGATTCGCATCTGTAGCTTATACCAAATCCGGTGGGTGAACTCTAACTTGTTCCGTTTTCCATATTTTCCCGAAATCACTCCACGTTAATTCTGGGATGGTTCTTTCAAAATGTGATGACTAAATTTCTTCCCGTTCGTTGCCCTCTCTCTTCTGCCGCCTCTAATAGCCTCGACATCAATGAGGCGTAAAGCTGGAAAAGAGAGAGAAAGAGAGAGAGAGAGAGAGAAATGTATCTTACATTAAAATGTGTTATTATTTTAGCTATTGATAAATCGAAATAGTGGGACGGTTTCTGGGTTGGGTTTCGGAAGAAAACTACCCGGCAATCTCCATTACGGTTTTGATCATTTTTCGGAAAATTCTCCAAGTGACTGGAGGAATGATTCTATCGTCTCTGTCTCCCGATACTAATGATCTCACTGCCGACGAGAAATAGAGATTTTATAATAGTAAATCCTACCAATACAGACTTTTTTCACATAACAATACACAGTGGTTGTTTTCTTCTTTGACATGTTAGGTTTCTTGATATCACATTCACTGTGACATAAAAATTTCAAAAATAAATTCTGACACCAAACGCTATCTTCACTGAAAATCTTTGGATTGACAGATTGAGTATTTCCAAATCAGGGAATTTGAATTACTGATGTTTCCTATGGCAGGTATTGAAAACTTGAGCTTCAATATATATATTTTCGACTATTGTGGGTAAGCAGTAACGTTGGGACACGGAATTTTATAAAGACACAAGTTTGATTCCCCATTCGACGTTCAGTTTTAAACGGTTTCCCAAAATTGTTCCAGTTGAATGTTGGGATAGTATATTTATAAAGCTCATTGCTAAATTCCTTTTTGTTCATTGATTTCAGTTCATTCTCCGTTTCAATGATCTCAACGTCAATAAGCCAAAAAGACATTAATTAACTGAAATAAAACAATCAGGAATCCATTTCATGGTTTGTAACATTTGATTGCGACAGATCTGAAATCAATCATATTCTTTTCACTTCAAAACCGAAATAATTAAATGCCTCGTTGTTTTTAGGTGATGAGTATTCATGAATGTAATTCCACAGTTTCTTCACAGACATCCCAGATGTAAATAACATTCAGTTGTAGGTTTCAAATCTATAACTGGCCGTCCTACCTCTGACACAATGGCTTAGTATGCCTCCTTCGGGAGGATCCAACCAACCTTCGGGTTATGGACTAAGTTTTTAAGGTGTTGATTGTACAGTTATCAAAACAAAAGGAATAACAAATATTGTCATTTAATTACTTGTGGAAACCACAAATGCAGCGTTACAAATTTAAAGAATGAAATCCGCAGCATTTTTAATGCTCAAATGACCGTAACGGAGAATATTTTAAATATGTGCAGAAAAACTGCCTCCGTCTCCGAGCAAAACGACTCAGTTTCTTGACAAGGTTTTTTTTTATTTTATTTTTTAAATGCTGTCATCAGTCTCTAAACAGTTTTGACCTAGCCCTCCTTTCCTTCATGTACTCAACGTATCCAACGTCCTCAATCATCTGCTTCATATATTCTAATATCTGTCTCCCTCTACAATGCTTACCTTCGATTGTTCCTTCCACTAACAAATTCCACTTGTCTCAAAATATAATTAACCATTCTTTCTCCTCTTTCAATTACACGCTTCCACAAATTTCTTTCCTGGCCTATCATTTCCAAAACATGTTCATTTCGTACTTTGCGTGTCCACTTAGTTTTCAGCATCCTTCTATAGCACCACTTTTCAATTGCTTCAATTTTCCTTCTTTGCGGTATTCTTGAAGTCCATGTATCACTACCATAAAGTGATGTGCTCCACACATAGAGTTCTAAAAACTTCTTTCTGAGTCCTAGATCTATATTTGAAACTGAAAGATTTCTCTTTTTTCATGAAGGCTCTTTTTGCTAGTGCTATTCTGCTTCATACATCATTGCTGCTTCGGCCATCAGTTGTAATTTGACTTCTTCTATCGCATCCGATCCTTGTATCAAATTTGACAGGCGTGACCCATGCTGAATCAGTTGTGGTATGACTATTCGTACGTTATTCAACATGATTGAATTGGTTTCGTTTCTGTAACGAAATCAAAACAATTAGTATAGACCAGTATGTACAAATTCCTTTGGATTCAACCGTAATTCATTCTTAGATTATTTCCCATCGATTCGAAATAACATCAGTTGAATGAGCAAATTTCGCTAAGATTCTGGGAAAGCGGCGTTTTATTTGATTTTTTTTTCCCTCTCACACAAAATACATGGGCAGGAAGAGGGCCTTTCCATTAATACGATAAACATAGTCGTTTGTTTCAACATTAACTGGCAGCCCATACATGCAGGGAATATTGGAAAATCTGCGTGCCAGACGCGCAGAAATTAGCATTCGCAACTTGTCGATCTGCGCCTAACGAAGCAAACTGGGGGTGGAAAAAAACCCCGGAAATTAACAGCCTTCACCTCAATTCTGTGAATGTTCGCTTGCCACTTCATTACCAGCTCCATGCTACAAGGTGCTGTTAACACCACTCATAAAGTATTGATGAATTAGCATGCATATTGTTACTACTATTTTGGATCAAGAATAATAAATTTATGGTACTGTACAAATGAAAAAGCACAGTAACATACTTCGATGTAAGGTAGAAATAAAAACATTTTTTTCGATACTGACTTGCTTTTCAGGTGTTAATTTTTTTTTTTTGAAGTGTTGTACCTAAAATACACTTTTAATGATGGTTATTCAATGAAAAATATAAATATTAGAGGATATTTCGATAAAACACACAATTATTTCGTAATTAGTATTAGCGGCTATGCTAGTATCTTTGAATTAGTACGTTTCAAAACATATTTCTACCCTTTAAAATAGAGGACCATCTTTTGTCAATCCAATCATTCATGCATATCGCTCTATTATCATTAATTTTTTTTTTTTTCTAAATATTAGGACGGAGTGCAATGAAATATGTACGTTCTCTGTGAACACAAGCACTGACAACCTTGTACACTTGGGACGGTAAATGAGTATATACTTTAAAAGAATATAATGTTATGTGACTATTTCTGATATGCATTCCAGTGACATTTTTAGGCGGCTGGAAACCCGAGAGAATTTCATTAGTAATTACTACATTACTAGTATCTATGCTCGTCAAAAATGATGAGATGAACGCATTATTATGGAAATTTATTTCCTAGCAGTTGCTTCACCAAACAGATTTCATACTGCTCGCAACTTTGACTTTGTTAAGATGTGCTGTAAATATTTTAACACTACCTCGTTCTACTACACAATACTCTTCTTAATTAAAGTTAAATTTAAAAGAGAAATAACTTTCTCTATGGTTTAAAATTTTAATTAAAAAATAGTTGAAACACTAAAAAAACATAAGTAGATAAACTAAATTCTATAATACCCTCATTTAGGAACAGAGAATATAACAAAAGAAAAAATCTACATCAGAGTTAAATAATTGTGAACTTATCCTGACAGGGTCACCAACTGTGAGCTTACCCTGAAGTGGTAGCCATATGTAAGCATTTGATGACGGCGTGTTATTTAGAGGAGATAGGCCCAAATTCCTCTCTCTCAACACATGCAAGCCCTTAGCTCGGATTATCAAATTTAGAGATATTTTGATATAGTCAGTAAATTTTAAAAAAAAATAAAAAACCTTGTTCTTCTTGAAATATTACTGAATTTAATTAATAACGTTCAGTGACACAACTTGTAAGCCACTTATTGCATTGACACAAGCTATTTTAGCTTGTGTATGAAGAGGCTATGCCAGCGACATACAACCACCTCCAAGCGTCAAGACACCTGCCCTGCCCTGCTCTGCTACTATGCAGAAGCCCAACGAACAATCACAACCGCACAGCTGTGCTGCCCAGCCTCAAAGAATATTACACAAACTAAATAACAACAGCATAATACCCCGGTTAATAAACAAATTAGGGTCTGTGGAAACCCAACTTCATTAAAAATCAAGTTATAAACATTAATACACTTATTCCGGAGACTTATAACTAATAAATGCTTCATAGTTCAATATTAATAACCCCAACAAAATGATTTCTAGATTATTGACAATGTTACATAATCAATAATTAAAATGTGGATTTAATGGAAATACGATATTTTCTTTGTGGTTGGTTTGCTATTTAAAACGTATTGAACGATGACAGAAACAAAAGTAGTATAAGGCGCTAATTGGTTTGGTTAATGTTTGGATGTGTTTGCTAGTTTTTAGTGGACTAACCTTAAGGATTTATAAATATTCTCTTCGTGTTTTGAGACTATTGAATCTACCCTGTCATCTTGATGTTTTCCGTTTTCTTTGCCTAGAGAGTTAACCAATGTTAGTAATAAATCAAGTTGTCACCATCCATTTAATTTCCGGTACGGCAACCATTGATTATAATGATTAGTACTTTAACAAGATGGTAGCAGTTAGAAGAGCTGATGAAAACTAATTCTAGCTATGGAACAAAGACGTTTAACTGGTAAGATCGTGTTTAATATCTCGCTGGCAGTTGTGTAATAGAGAAAATACGTGACTGCTACAAGGACGAGTTCTGAGATAGCGTATATTTTGCTTCAGTTTGCATAATGATGGGATGAATAAAATCTATCAGTCTCTCGTTGGTAATAATATGGTGGCAGGCTAAGTTTAGTGGTTTAAGTGGCTGAAGATGTTACATAATACATGACTGTTACTATAATCAGTTACAGAATGGGCTGTGAAGCTATCAGGAAGACTTATATTGACGTCTGTGATCGTCATTTCGTACCAGATAAGGACAACTCTATGAGCATATCAGCGCTTTGAAGTACAGAAAACCCCTGCCGACACTGCAACACAATATCACCTCGATGTATAACGAATTCGTAGAGTCTAAATATTAATGCAAAATCCCAGTATTTCCAATAAATATAATTAAGTCGATTCCGATCTTTGTAATAGGCAGCATAATTTCTGGATTGCTATTTTAGTGGGATCTACGGACAGGAAGTAAAAACATCTCGTTGTCAGCTCGCCTGCAAAGACCAGGAATGTGAAGTCACAGCGTAACAAAGGTTATGACTCGATTACGAAACAGGCCTTTTATTAGTATTTATAATCATAGTTTGCAAGAAATAATAATGCTATTGGCTTCCGCATCACATGGCTGTTAGGTAAACTCCTGTTCTAAATAAACTAGAAATTTTATCTTTGTATACATCCAACAAGATTGTTCATGGCGTTATACGTGGTGTAACAGAGGTGCTTTGTAAAATTTTAAAAATTTCAGCAAATTTTTAACTCAGTTTGGTGAATCCGCTTCTGTGAAATTTACAAAAAGGTTTATGGATAAAATTCCATACCAAGAGCACGGATTCGAACTGTAAAAGTATTTTTATTGGGCCCAGAAGTAGTGCAAGACCAAACTTCTGAGGGTAGAGTAATGTAGGAATTTAAATTTGAGCCGGTTTTCTGACCTCGTGGTTTTACACAGGACTTGAGCATAGACACTGTACAGTGACAACGTTTCATGTCATAGGACACAGTACAGAAATTCTTTTGTGAATGGACGCAATTCTACTTTTTCAACACCCATATTCGCAGTACCTTAGTTACAGCAATTTATTTTTATTCAAAAATATTTAGATGGACGCCATTTCGATACTCTGAATAATAAATAAATAATAATAAATATTATAAATCATAACCAAAACATTGAATATCAATTGAGAAGAAGCCCACTAATAGCGCTACTGACAATGAAACTTTCTGTGGAAATTATCTTGAAATTAATAACATTTATTTGTAAGAAGAATAAAATTCAATGGTTAAAAAGTCTAATTGCTATCTGCAACACGTCGTTGTTCAGATTCTATCTATGACCAGTATTTTAGTTAGACGCATGGGACTACATCTTAGAATAAAACATTTTTGATTTGTGTTAAGAGACATACGATCATATTTCGAGCTTGATAACTCGGCCAGCACCATGCAGTATTAACATGTTGTCTCCGACAACGCAGCTAGTTCATGTCTAGTCACATTAACCGAACAACTTTCTTTTCCGGCTGTTCTGGATTACGATTTGCTGCTGTTAGGTGCGTGGGTACTGAGTTGCATCGTTTAGCCCCTAGCTAAGTTCCTGCAAACTATTACAAAGTTTAAGTGCCAGGTTTGAAATATCTGAATTACTTATTTAATTATCTTATGAATCCAACTACGCGTTGCTCTCTTATTTAAAAACCTTCAACTTTCGTGATAGGTTGCTTAATTAATTAATTAATGTATTATTATTTAGTTCAAAATTAAAGGAAAACATGTTGTGAAATGAAAAATAATTGTTTAAACATATTTATCGCATAAGTTAAAAACCTGATGAATATCGGTGCATCACAAAAATTAATGAGGCTCTCAGATGTCAGTAACTATTCCATCAACCACTTTTCACAAAACACATTACTGTGTGCATAATTAAGTCTGTTCCTGAAAAGGAAGGGACATTCCCACCGAAGCATGTTTGCTCCGACGCAGTTGAGATTAATTTTTTTTTAAAAAAAGTTAAAACATCAGACCAGTGCGTGGTGAATAAAAGTTTTTACATTTGACGGAAAATGACAGAAAAACAACGTTAATTTGAAAGCTTTAAAACATACCTGTTGAAAAGATCATTTCATAAAAACTATTGAAATTACAATATTTTCTGAACATGACGCAGCTTTATGTATTTGCCAGTCATTAGTTCATAGACTCAATACTGATGTCTGGTAACTAGTATAGTACTTTACAACTAGTTGCTAAAGTACATCTTAAATCTGTTTTTTTAACTGCGTAACGTCTCTTAAGAGCGAGGTCTTTAGAGACGGGTTGAAGCTGGGACCCAGCCTTTGAATCTTAAAAGAGACCATATTGATTCGTTATCCTTCCCACGTCGTCAACCGGGGACAGAGATTGTGACCACTGAGTTGTGTTTAAAACAAGAATATCCCATTAACGTCTCGCGAATCTACATTGACTTCATCAGGTATCTGCGCCGGTTATCATGCACTGACTTTCGAAGGAAAAATATCGGCAAAATCTTGAACACGCTAAAGAGATAGTTCACTGTTTTTCTGGCCTATCAACAACATCCAGACAAACTGAAGTCTCACAGGCGTCCTATTACCTCCGTGGCGCTCCGTCAAACTCGTTTATATTCTCGCAACAAAACAGCAATAGAAACGTGCTGTTTACTGCGCTGACATAACATGTTTATTTTTTTCACAATTTAGATGTCATCGGGTACTGAACCACGAGTCCTGTATACAGCGTACAGCTACTCATCTAGATTAGAATGACATGAAGAGGCAAACATTTACATAGTCACACAATTTTTGTATTGTTTTGTATTGTTTTGCCAGAAATCGATATGAAAAATTAATTTTCGCGTCATCTGCATTTTACAAATCCAGTCTACAAATACGTTATTTAGTGAACGACTGGACATAAATTTTCGTCTGGCCGGTTATTATGCATGGACACATATAAACGATTGCAGAGGTAATAATTATTCGAAATTATTGTTGATTGCGCAGTTATTATATATCGTTTTAACTTCGGGACGCCATGCAGTCGAGCTGTTTTTCAGCCCGCTGTCGATCCTAGGTATTTGTCATTCCAGTAACACGCAGTGCCACTGAAATCACGCCGCTATCACGATTTACGAGGCATTTCCCCGCTCAATGAGGATGGATGGCGGCTGCTAATAAAAATCTAAATACGAGCGATTTATGTCGGGACCGTGTCACATAGCCCCTGCGTTCATCTCGCACACGTGTACACCGCGCGATGTCTGTGTCACGGTAGATGCGCTAAATCAAATTTATCGAAGCCGAAGCGACGGCGTAATTTCAGAAACCAATACGCAATACGCGCCGGCGTGACACCAGAGTCGGTGCTATCCAAGCTGCAAATCATGTGTACGTCACCGTACCAATGCTCCGCTTCTCTTCAAACAATACGGGAATCCTCAAGTGTTCTCTGGCGCCTACCACATCTTCATTTACATCTGCATATACACTCTGCAGTTCACTTAATCGTGGGTGGGAGAGGGAACTTTGCACCAAAGCTAATCTCTACTCTGTGCATTCCAATCTCAAATGACAGAGGATTGGGGGGGGGGGAGGGCGGGGAGGACATTCATGTCAGCATCAATGCGGCCCTTATTTCTCTAATCTTGTATATCCCATCATTGCGACCCAAATAGGTTGGTGGACGAAATATTTCATCGCACTCGTGAATGAAAGTGGGTGCTCGCATGTTTACCAATAAGTTCAAACGATATCTACGTCGTCTGTCTACCAGAGAATCTCAGCCCAATACAAAAATCGATTTTTTAAGCTTTCGTAATTACTTTGGCAATCAGTCACCATCGAAGTAGTTCTTCTCTGTACTTTCTCTACTTTGCCAATCAATCCCATACAAAACGAATCACAATCTGCACAACAGTAGTCCCAATGTTGAAACAACCATTTAAAAATACGTATTTAGCTGGGAAGACTGGATATTAATTATTAATTTATTTGAGTTATTGAACTTAATTATTTTATTTTATTATTGGATTTCTTCACATATTTCCATTGAAAAAAATAGTGTTTAGGATTTTATAATTTAAAATTTGTTTGTCTTGCTCAAATGCATTAAAGACAACTAAAAAATACATAAACAAATTAGGATACGGTCTCTAACATTAGACAGTCACTAGTCTCTGTTAACAAGTAAAATTTTAGTGTCCTATCATTATAAAAACATACTATTAATAGTTGGGGAGCTACTCAGTAAAGCTCAGATTTAATTTTATTGCAGCCAAAAATCGGTAGAAAAATACTCTTTCTGTACAAGTTTCCTTGTCAGAACGTTTCAGGTTACATCGAAGCGCAGCAATGCATTTGAATAGTTGTAAATCATATACACCAGAGTCCCGCTAATCAGAACCCCGGTAATCCGAATGTTCGGTTAATCCTAACATAAAAAAAAAATTGCCTAAGTATGAAAAATGGTAAAAGAATTTAAACACAGTTCATGAAAATATAGTTCATACTGTATTAAATTGCGCGGTTAACTGCTGTACATACACACAATTTTAATTTACACAGTAGGGCCTACAGAACACCATTGGTCCACTAAACGGAGTTCCACTTTCTCTTTCCTGTGTAAAAATAATAATAATAATAATAAAAAAAGAGCTTCATCCACTTTGTCGTACTGGCACTGTTTCAAAATCGGCCGAATCTCAAGTGTTTTTCCCGAAGACGTCGTACAGGACTGTTCAAGCTTCACTCGGTTCTTCTTCCAATCACAAATGAATGCCTTACCAACACCCAGTTCCGTCACCAGTTTAGATACATTCTCACCATTCTCTAACCGCATCAAAGAATCCGGTTTTTCTTTGAGAGTTAACGTTGTATGTTTTCGTTTACTCATGACGATAATACAAAACACTACACCTGAATGCATACAATTCAACTGTCAAGCGTGCTAGCGATCGATAGCTAACATTAACTGAGTAGTTTGCGAGCCGGCTGACACTGCTCTGACCTTGAACAGTTCAACAAAGTGAGGGAGGCAGTGAGAGTGAGGCATTGTCCCCCCACTTGTTTCCAATTGTTACCATTGTGTACCTACTTATATGCTTGGTATACTTCACCCTAGAAACTGGTACTTGTAATTCCGGCTAATCCGAACAAATCGGTAATACGAACAAGGCCCGGTCCCAATTAGTTCGGATTAGCGGAACTCTACTGTATTACTGTTTTTGATTTATGAAAACTGCACCGCTTCTTATGTAACGTTCACAGCCAACACTCCCTCACAATACTAGATTACTGTATGGATATATCACCTCGTGTCACGTTGAAACAGCGAGGCCCTGTATGCGTCGGTAAACACAGATAAAAACATTCCAGGTTATCTGTAGTGGCGAACAAACTTTCTGCGGCTGCAACAATTAGATTCCGCACGGCGTCAGCAGTGCATCCCGTGCACCTCAAACCATTACCTGCTGCTTCTGCACCCACAACACCTCTCCTGGTTGTCCACCTTTGGTTTGCCTCCTTCGTTTTCCATCCAGGTCTTTACGCCAAAACTAGAAACACAGAAAAATGTCATTAAATACATGCATTTCGTATAGTGTTCTTATTGGCATATTCAAATTGCCGCTCGGATAATTTCCTCCAATCTTCTGCTTAACCCGCTTAGTAAGCCTTCGCGCCTATCCACCAAACAGTTCTCTGTAGCCTCCCAATTTATTCCGTTGCACATCCAGTACCACACCGCCGAGCTTTTAGTATGGATGAAAGTGAATGAATGGGCACGTCCCTTCGTGTAGATTCCGGCAACCTCAACATTCCATTAACCTGACTACCTGTCTACATTATTGCGTGTATTGGAAATCCCAGTAGATGTTCACAATGCACTAAAACTTCAAATCCAGAAGTACGCAATATATGTGTTTGTATATGCATACGTACACGGTGTGATCAAATGTAAAGGTACGAAACGACTTAAAAACGTAACAGTTAAATATTTGCATATTTAGCCATAGAAGAACGTAGCGAAACATCTCGGGATGCGATTGGAGTCTCTGACTGAGATCGGAGCATGCGCGGGGGCCCATATGCGCAGTAGAGAGCAGAGGCTCTTATCAAAAGCGGCGTCCAAATGATGCGACAGTCCGTATGAGGACAGGATGGCGTACAGGTGGGGGGATGTGTACTGTGAGACACTTCGACGCCTACGCAGGTCCATCAAGAACAAAAGACGGGGGCTGCTCACGGAGGGTGTGGTTCTGCTCCATGATAACGCGCGTCCACACGTCTTCAGAGTCACACACAAGGAACTGGCCAAGTTCAAGTGGGAGACGTTGGACCATCCGCCCTACAGTCCGGACATGTCGCCCTGCGATTTCCATTTGTTTGGTCCACTGAAGAAACACCTGAAAGGGAAGCGCTTCAACTCGGACGACGTACTCAAGGACGCTGTGAAGGACTGGGTCTTGTCACGGCCACAGGAATTCTGGGGACAAGGAATCCTGCGGCTTGTTCATCAGCGGGATTGTTGTGCTCAGGCCTATGGTGTATATTTTGAATAAATTCTTCATTTGTACCCACCGTGTCGTTTCGTACCTTTTCATTTGATCACCCCTTGTATGTTTATATGTGTCTGTGTTTCGGTATATTAAAAAATTGTTGTTAGAAATTCATTGTAATACAACCTGATGTGATGTAATGTGATAATGTATTCACTAACCAACAAACAACTGTAAGCTCGCACTGTATTTGTCATATAACTACCAATGTAAATATTGTTATTCATTTACTAACTGACTCATCTGTAACGTTGTTGTTTAATATTTAATAATTTAGCATTACGGAATTGTTACCAATTAACTAAGTGAAGCGGAGTAATATGGTAATTTCTTGCATAAAACTTTCTTAGACTGTAAAACAAAGTTTCGCCGGAAAACATATTTGGCCTGCCTCCTCGCGGGGACGGGAGATTGTGGAAGATATCCGGTAATCCACACAGCTGAGAGGCCAGATTAACCAGTAATGAAACCAGCGACACTGGCGGAAACCTTAATCAATAATAAACAAATGTATGTAATAGGGCCCATTTTAGTATCTAGATATTAGGCTGTATAAATGTGAGATAAAAAAAAGTCCGCATTATTTACAGTGTGATGATCAATTGCAGCCAAACATTTCTACATTTACATCACACTTAGTTCTTTTATGAAAGAAATGTAATTATTCGACATTTTTACTAATTTCAACATAAACATACGAGAGATTTGTAGGCTATCATCTTAGTTTTTCATAACAATTTTTAATGATACGACCTATGAAACGCAGCCAAGAATTAGCTCTGCCCACGACCGAATTAATGTGGAGGTCCTATTCCAACGTTTCTTTGTATTATTAGGTTCAATGGGAATCAACCTTATCAATAACTGAACTGCTTACTTCGTACTTCTGAACAAGCGTATTCTTTTTGTCTTGCATTTTTTATATCATAGTGTGATTTACCATTTGTCGCACCATGCCGAAATAACATCCAGATAACGTTGAATTTCTCAGCAATCGACCATATTCCGTTCTTCCCTATTAATGACCGCGAATAATCTCAATCTTGGCAAGTATAGACTAATACTTTTTGTATAATGGTTAATCACTTCGTTAACAGTCACGTTTAATTAAACTTTTCTGCTACGGTAAGGTAGGTACAGCAATGAAGATAACTCTGTGATGCAGCAGTACTAATTAACTTTTTAAAGCAATTTTAAGATGGTTACTTAGGCATTGAGCAAAGTTGATAGGTCTGTTAATCCGTATGCGATTAGCTGTATTCAAACGTTTTCTAACAACTTTATTTAGAAGGAGAACTTCTTGGGGTTCTTACCGAATCTGCACTCGTCGTTGATCTATCATTTTGGAATATTGTTTTAGTCCCAACTTCCACAAAACATTAGACCGCAGAACGATCTAGTAAATTCGCAAATAACATGAGATGCCGATCGTAGAACTTGGAATCTTGTTTTAGTCCCAACTTCCACAAAACATTAGAGCGCAGGACGATCTCGTAAATTCGCAATTAATATGAGATGCCGATCGTAGAACACTAATCTCAATGGAAGGAAGAGAAGAGGGAGTACAGGTTCAGGTTAAACCCCTGTACAAGCTTCGACGATACAGAAATAGAATCGGATATCTCTCGACCCTTAGTTGGTTACATTTGTTTCCATCCATAAAACCCCTTACTTACTTTGCTGTCAGGAGGTAACTGCTGAGCACAGTAAAAAACCATAATATTGGTATATCCAACGTTAAGTTCATTGGGTGAAAGAAAACTCTTCGACTGGCATTCTGGTTCAAATCACCGTCCGGCTATCCAAATTTTCGTTTTCTTCAGAATGCCATGTCCGATTTCCTTCCCGTTGCTTGCTTCTAATCATATGCAACCTCTCATAATCTCAATCTCGACGATGGTTTTCCACATTACTTGTGCCCAAATTCTGGTGATCAACTTTAAAATACGTGAATGATGCATAATTTCTATTTACTGTATTCCGTACTGATCTCCTCAGTTAAATCTCTAACCTATATACAGTCCGCATATCGTTTCTTTCATCATGATATGCACAACATGAAATATCGTTCAGTTTATCATCATTCTCCAAACTCATGTATGCTGGTAAAAAACAACACTTAGGCTAAGAAACCTAATACACATGCTGCAAGTGGATCCAAACCAACCTTCGGGTTGCAGAGGAAACATGACAACTGTAGGCCTATATACGTTCTGTAATACACAACGTTCCGCATATGGAGTTTTTTTTTTTAAACTGCTTAACGTCTCCTAACAGCGAGACGGGAAAGGATGGGGGGGGGGGGCAAGGAATGAGAGGGAATTCGGCCATGGCCTTTTTGAAGGAAGCATCCCGGCATTTGCCTGGAGTGATTTGGGAAAACCAAATCTGGATGCCCGGACGGGGATTCGAACCGACGTCCTCCCGAATGCGAGGCCAGAACGCTAACCGTTACACCACCAATCTCGGTCGCATAAGGAGAAGAATGTAAGAGACTGTCAAAAACCGAGGGGAAGACCAATACAGCAATGGTACAAGGACATACACCTAGTAACTGGAGTTAGTGCCATAATAACTTCCTTCACCGTTCTACCGGAAGAAGGCTGTTGAACTTCTATCACGATCCAAATGACTCTACGTCAGTGAATTGCCTGATTATAAGACAGAACTTGGAATCCGGCTGTACGCATTCGTATGACGCTTTTCTTTCGGAGATACAGAGGCCACTTCCTGCAACTGGTGACTATTTACTTGCGTATGTTGTCACCCTGTTTCCTCTCTCCGTCATGGCGTGTAGTATTGAAGAACGCCTTGAGGTACAGGCGACACGAATGATCTCCCTCGCGGGGAGTTCTGTGTTGACACTTGGCGTCTTGTTTGCTCAGCGTCCATTACTGAGTCTGCTCGCCCACTACACACGTACATCCAAGGTCCCACTCCCCCCCCCCCTCCCCAACACCTACACACACACACACAGGGGACCACTTAGGGGCGCCTTGTGTGCTCAGCCATCGGCAGGACCGCACTGGGTATTAGGCTTTTACGTGGGTCTACCAAAACCGAGATATCCCCATCCATCTAGCTACCACACGTTCCAGCGACCGTCGCATGATAGAATACTGTGCAACTGACCTCCTTCCTATCTCAGCTCACTCACCAGTAAAACAAACTTTATACTAAAAAACGATCATCACATTTCGCTCGTAACTGCAATAGGATGCCTAATACTTACTCACTTAATTTTATGTTGGACATACGATGTAGTTTCTGACCAAAATTTTTTTTTTTTTATGGCTTCACGCTTTGTCGATTTTGACGTCATTGGAGGACTGTGGAAAAGGTTCGATAAGGAATTAGTCCATGGCGTTTTGAAGGAAGAATCCCGGCGTTCTCCTGGAGAGATCTGGGGAAAACATGGAAAACTTTATTCTGGATACCAGGACGGGGAATCGAACCTGCGTTCTCTCAAATACGAGGCCAGAGCGTTACCATTCACCCACCACGCTCGGTGAACTTTTTTGGCTAACATTCAAACTGCAAAAGACGTTGTTATAGTATACCACAAAAATTCACAGTAACCCAACTTTTTGGGTTAGTGCAGAACTTTGCTTCTTACCACCAATTTAAAGTAAATCGTAATCCACTACGACAGCGTTCTGAATGACGCCATAGGATCATCTTTTTCATTCGTTATTTATAGCTATATCTGTAAATTCATATTCACTATACCTGCCAGACAACAGCTTTTAGTTGTATACGGTCCCAATCTTCTGTCACTACAGCCTCTTTACATTTTATTGGTGCCTCTTTCGCACAGTATCTGGTAACATTCAGAATAGATTGTATTCCTCACTGCTGCTACAAAATTGCGCCAGTTAGAATTGTATTCTATAGTTAAGCATTGTTAGCTACTTCGAAATTTGTGAAGTTTTAATTTAAATTTGAACACCCTAATTTTTAGAAAATTCTGATTGGTCTCTATTCTTAGTTTCTGAATATCTTTTTTATATCGTCTTTTGTATGTAATCTCATTCAAAACTGTTTTCCAGATTTTTATTAAGGGTGATTTGAAATGTTATTTAATATACGTACCAATATTGCTTTTAAAAAAGTTTCCAGTCAAAAGTAGATCAACAATTAGGTGAAAAATGTGCAAGCTGAAGGCTAGACCTGATTGAGCAGAAGTCAAACTGGATAATAGCTCAATTATTGTGGAAAGCTGTAGAACCAAACCGATGGAGACGGACTGTGCAGCTTGTGAATTGATGAATCACCAAATTACAATCCTGAAGGATGGACAGCAGAAAAATTTTCAGATATGCTGAAACGAATTACAAAAATCGTTAACCTGAAAAAACTTGTTAAGAAAAAAAATTATTTAATGAAATAAACAGAAAAACAATCGCTATATTGTGGAAATAACACATTCGTAACAGTTTGTTTTCCTAAGGCGCACTCATTTGGACATTAAATTCAACTTATTTCGAATGGTCCTTATTCCGCTGAATTTAAACGCTTGTTGTCAATGCTAATGTGTAAAAATAAAATAAAAAAATAATAATAATAAAAAAATATTATCACAACCCTGGTATATAAGTTTACAGTTGAAACATACGGATGATCATATGCATATCAATGAACAAAAAGTTGTTTGTGAATGTAATAGAAGAATTACACATCCCTACGTAAAGGGGGCACAGTCGCAAATAGGCTCAAAAAAATTCACTTTTTTTTTAGTCTTGTTCAATGCTCCAATTATTTATCTACAAAATGCCGTTTGTTTCATGCAAATTTGACTATTAGATTCAGAGTTATTAATTTTTTCGTGATGCGTGGTAATAGTGTGTCAGTTTTCTCAAAAACTAAGACTGATAAAGACATCAAACTTTCATCATCTCTTGTTAATAAAACTGTTATTAATCAAATAAAAAATGGGACCTGTCGTAACAACAAACTTACAAGTTCCAAGGTATTTATAAAAGTTATAATTTTTTGTCTTTTAGAACAAAATGTCATTACTCATATACCATTTCAAATATAGTAACAAATCCTTATGTGATTTGCAGATGGTGTTTCATCTGTATACTGAAAAGGTTTAGGGCTGTATCTCCATTAGTTTCTTCAGAAAGTGTACCTGAAGTTTGCTTGTTTTAACATTGATTTCTTATGGGAGGTTGATAGTGACTGTGTCCCCTTAGCTGATTCAGTAAAAAAAAATATACAAAAACATGCATTTGAGCCCAAAAATCCCCAGAATGAAATAAAAAAGACGATAAAACTACTTGCGAGGTCTCAGAACTAGAGATCTTCTCATATATTTGACACTAATAAAATAATTTTGCGGTTTTCAGAACGTTGCTGTTACGTCGCAGTACGAAAGGCTTAAAGATCTAAAGTGAACAAACTTATTATGAGTATTCGGGGAACAATCAGACGTGCGAACCGGTTTCCAAATATAGACGCCGTGGATGGGTTCGCAGAAGCCTCTGGCTTACCTGGCTGTGACGGGAATAGCTGCTCGTTGCTTCACTGCAGTTCAAACACAGAGGAGGGACTGTTGCGGATATGAGCGGGTATGCATGTATGCAGGCGGGAGGCTAAGTGCTCGCTCTCCCTGGCGCCTGTCAGTCCCAGCAATTATCACGCGGCATCGCCCCTCCCCTTCCACCGCCTGCCACTGACGGCATCAAAGACGACACGGTGCCAACAGACGCCTCTGAGCCCCGCTTGCTGGGTGTCAGATCGGAAACTGTGATTACGCTTCGCGTCGCAATAGACGACACAGCATTGCTCCTACTGGATACCTTTTTCCAACACCGATGCTCTGCCAGAAAATAATAGCAGACGCAAGATAGGTGAGAGCATCAAAGTTTTTTGTGGAAAGTTGCAGCCCAAACGACTGTTGTTGCAGTACCTGTTGAGAGGTGCGTAATTAACTATATCTGACCATTATTACATGCTAGTGAAAGTCCGTGACGATTTGTGAGTATCGTCACGGGTCTAGAATAGGTCCAGTTTTTATGGTCAAAGATTAATACAGGTTGAAGTGATCAGTCCAGATACAATCTCGACCTGTAATCCACAGTTAGAATGAATAAAATTTCTTAAGCCTGAAAATCTCAGAACGTTTTCGTATTAAACATGGACAGAGACGATCGCGTTATCGCTTCAAAGTTCGTGGTTGGTAGACTCGAACTTGCTGGAATACAAACTTGACTTGTATTTGACCCTAAAATTTCACTTTTGCAAAATTTGAAGATAAAGGGAGTGCGCAATTACTTCGAAAGCATCACGTTTCTTTTTTTTATTATTATTAGATCTTGTTACATCTGTGAAATATAAGGCCCTCGTGGACGAAGATGTCAGAATATATATATATATATATATATATATATATATATATATATATATATATATATATATATATTATTTTCTAAGCTCATTCACTCAACTCCACAGCTATTGGCTGGAGAACGGCGAAATCACGCGCAAAGATGTCGCTCGCAAATTAACAGCGACCAGAGACATCATTAGAACTGAGGTAACATTCATAATGTAATGCCAGATTATTAAATAGTTGAGCAACTCAGAAGAAATGAATTGCGATGTCCACTTTAGATAACCTAATAACCCACGTAAAGCGAACATAAATACAGACCATTAACGAAAAGGTCAGTAAATTACGTAAAAATCAAATAAACCGTAATGTAAGATTTAACTAAGGTTAAATTTAACCGAGGCCGGAATGACAACTGGCATTCGTGATCAGAGCAGAGACAATGAGTAATTTAAGTTTTTAAAGTTTATTTATGTTTGTTTTCATTAGCGACATGTTAATGAAAATCAGTTCTACGTTTTTTCAGCATTAAAGATTATCCATCTATTTTTAACTATGAAATGCTGCGAAAATCAAACTTAATGAATGTATAACGATAATTACTTTTGTAGCAGTTGCTTAGCTATTAAATTGTGGACATTATTTTTTTCATGATATCTTTGGTCGCTGTTAATTTGCAAGTGACGGCTGGCGTGCGACGTCACAGTTCTCCAGCCTATAGCAATTGAGGTAGTGATAGAGTGAGTTTAGGAAGTTATATACTAGACTCGTGTAACATGAATAAAGATCATCAACTAACGTGGTCAGTAAAATACGTAAAAAGCAAATTAACTGTAAACTTTACTCAAGCAGCAACATTAGCGATAGTTGTAGTTAAATTGAAATTTTACCTAGACCAGAATAACAATCGGCATTCGTGATTACAGCAGAGACCATGAGTAATTTACGTTTTTAAAGTTTTTTTATGTTGCTTTTATTAGCGACTTGTTACTGAAATGCAGTTCCAAGTGTTTTCAGCACTAAAGTTTATCGATATTTTATTAACTATGAAATGCGACGAAAAGGAAACTTAATGAATGTATTATTGCAATTATTTTTTAGCAGCTGCTTAGCTATTAAATTGTGAACACAACGTCGAACTTGTTGTAATGATGTCTCTGGCCGCTGTTAATTTGCGAGCGACATCTTTGCGCATGATTTCGCCGTTTATATTTCACAGATGTAACAAAAAGTCCACATTTCCTTAAGTATTAGACGTATAACCAACGATTATTTTTTGTGTTTAATAATTGAAATTGTCTTAGCGAATGCCATGCTACTGATATAATTACTACTTTCTGCAGCTGAATTCAGTTTCTAATAATTTAAATTGAATTTAGGAGCTCCTTGTAATTGAATACCAAAATAACGTAGCGAACAACAATTTTAATCCAAAACGTGATATTATTATCATTAATGTTGTGTGATCTTTGATGCCTATCTGTTCAGCTTAGGTCATTTATTTCATGGATTTAACCAAAAACCCACATTTCTTGAAGTGGTGGCCACATAAGAAACGACGAATTTTCTGTTTATTGAGTTAAATTGCCTTCTCGAGTGCCATATTACTGACTTCATTACTACTGTATGCAGATGAATTCAATTTTTAAATTTGAGCCGGTAGTAACGGAAAAGCCATTTGTATATTTGTCTGAAGCGATATAGGAAAATGACGAGAAATCGAAATCTGCATGATGGGAATGGAGATAAAAACCTGCTTCTTCCATCACCCATCAAGCTTAGTAGCAGTAATGGTATGATCGGAAGAAGAATAGGATTTAAAATGTTTCACTTTGTTATTTATTTTTATCGCCAGATCAGTTCGATTAACTGTGCTGGCTTCTTATGCTTATGATGACCATATAACAGGCATGATTCAAGATATGTCAAGGTCTGTGAGAAATTAAGAGACAAAGTTAGATACAAGGAAACACTTTGTCGATTCATTATGTCTATTACCCATGAGTCAATGTTACAATACGTTGTGAGAAGTGTGTTGCTATAGTCTTCTTACAGTATGAAGGTTATTTTAGTCTTGATAAAAAAGTTTTGTAAGTCTGTCATAGCTCATGTTGACCAGTCATTAGTTTAATATTATACTGATTAATTACCTTAATTACTCTAAGGTTACTTCTGCCCTTTTCGAACCACCCTTGATATTACTTAAAATGTGCTGCACTTATGACGAAATTGGAATTCTACAAACTCCGAAGCTGGATTACTTTCGTTTCCTACGATATTGTACCATGATCGAGAAATGTGTTTGTAGTTTCCTTGTTGCAGCCATGGTCAGATTCCAAAGAAGTTCTGTGTTAGTTGATTTATAATTTTATACAACAGTTTATATAATTACTTCAAGGGGTGATACGTTACAATGTTGCCTGTAAACATTTGTTCTAATAAACTAATGGTCATAAAAATAGTAACTTTTAATCTGTCCTATATTTCCTTGTTTTCTCATTCATGTTTTCGGATAGCTTGCTTTTGTAACGGCAAGGTTGAATACAACTGTAAACACCTTCTATAGAGCCTGGTACTGCATCTCTGCTGCAAAGATTACCTATGGAAGTATTTAGTTCCACGTATGTCTCAGATTCTTTTTTACGTGATGTGTAAAATACTGGAGATACAAGAAAGTATGTGTATAACGACCAGGCGTAACGTAGTTTGCTTCTATTAGTCACTGTTCAAAATTTCTATTTCGGCAACGATTAGTGGGACTACCGATGTGGTCTTGTACAGCATGTCACGAACAGCGCAGCCGATAATAAGCCTATAAACCCCCTTCCCAGCTTCTTCGGCAGCCGCAGCACTACCTTTGATGGACCGATAATGAGACGATCTTCTCCATTCTCCTTAAAACGAAGCGGTAACAGGGTGTGCTTGTTTGCAGCGAGGAAGAAGAAGAACAACGGCGAACCTTGCCTCCGGCAAAATTACAGGAGGACTAAAGATTATAGAGTGTGGAGCTGGTGTACAGCGGCGTTCGCCTTGTAGCACTTGATGAAGTTGGTAATTTCCCGGAGAGCCCAGACCGCCACGGTGGGGGGAGAGGGTGGGGGGAGCGCGACCGCAAAGTGTTTTAATGCGAAGCGCCCGAGCAGCTTCGGCGGCGACGAGAGGTTTACAGAGAAATAAAAGAGAAACAGGAAGATAGGCACACCAGACCATTTTCCCAGCAGAATTTGTGACAGAGTTTTCGATAAAAACATCGTATCTCGCACAACTAGGTCACAATATACCTCAGAAACAGAAAATTGTTTCAAACAATAGCACAAAGCCCAATAAAATTAATAGATTTTAATTTCAATCATCATTATGAATAGCAAAAAAATCTGTTATGAAAAATATAAATATTTTATTGCCAAATATTGATCTAGTACTTAAATATAACTTTTTAGAGCACAGCACTTTATAATAACGAAGCATGAACACAAAGAAGTAACATCGAAGCATTTTAAATGTGCTGTTATAGAAGGATGCTGAGAATTAAGTAAACAGATAAAGTTCGAAATTAACGAGTTTTGGAAATGATTGGTGACAAGAGAAGTTTGTGGAAGAGTCTTACTAAAAGAAGAGATAGGATGGTAGGTCATATTTTGAGAATTGCGGGATTGCATAATATGTTAGTGAAGGAAACAGACGAAAGGAAGAACCGTAGAAGAAGTCAGATATTAGAATATATGGAACAGATAACTAGGAATTGGGTTGTAAGGTGTATGTTGAGATGAAGCGGTTAGCGCATGATCGAAGGGATGGAGGATTGCTTCAAACCAGAAGAAGACTGATGATAGAAAAAAAAAAATTCTTGATGTGAAAACATTTCGCTAAGTTCGTATGAAATACAAGAACTATACATACAACAGCAAGTGCACCGAAAACAATTTAATAAACTATTTTTAATAAAAAGTTTTAAATACAGTTTTATTGTTAATACTCGGAGGTGGGAAATTAAGTTTCTTAATTTGTTGGTTTTTAATGCTGAAGACTGAGATTAATTTTTACTCCTCTAGACATATTTATGTGTGCTCTGACGGTAAGCCATAAAACAGACTCAAGTAATTTTAATTTTCTATTATTTATTCCTTTTTCTTTGAAATGAAGGTATATGTCTTTTTCACGTTAAAGACACCAGAACAAAAACCAGCTGCCCAAGCCCCCCAAACGTGACTCACTATACACGATTCTATTGACATCGCGAAGTAGATCTACAAATCAGCAGACAGATGGGAAAAAAATCATGAACCGTATAAAAAATTAATCTGTGATTTAAGTGGGACTATTTCTGATACTTTACCCTTTATTCGAATATTAATAATTTTAAAATGATTCTTTTTAATAGGCTGATAATGACTTGTCATTGTTCAAAATTAGTGATAACATTGGAATGTAGCCTTTTTTATATATAAAAAAGGATACTTGACCATAAGTTTTATAGCAATAAACTAACCGCAGGCTATTTATAGTTGTAGTTGTTTAATGGTTGGTATGGTATTCACGTCGATCATATTATCTTAATCGAATAAAAACTTCTTCAGTTACCCAATTTTATCAGATTAATTAGAGTCTAGCATTTAAAGTTTTATTTTAGTCGATTTACAAACTTCAATTTCTGACAACTCAGGAATTGGTAAATATATCGAATATGTTCTTATGGTGGATGATAAACACAAATTTCATCCTCAAATCTCTTAATACTCTATTCAAACTAGTAACTGCTTTGATAAAACGAAAAACAAAAAATTCTTTTGAATATAAAGCACACATTGAACGGCAGTCGGTATATTTCAGTGATCAAGTTTCTAAAGCCATAACCATTCAAGTGTGAGTTTGCCTCCATAACTTTACAACTAAAACAGAAAAACACATTTAATTTAGATTTTTTTAAGTGTGATAATGTGACGAAATTAAAGTGTTAATTTCATAATGGCTGGTTTCGAAGTAGTAGCCACAAATTTCTCATATAATTGAACTTATTATTATTGTTATTATTATTATTATTATTATTATTATTATTGCATTTGCAATTTATCCAAATCACCAGCGTAGCATAAAGACTTGTGTACTAAGATCAAAACTTTAACATATTTTAATGTCTCCATTAGTGTATATAGAGATATTACTGAATTTAAATAAATTACTGAAATGGAGACAAAATAGAGATTAAAACGAGATACGTGTAGAAATAAGAATTTCATGAAAGATATGAGAAACAATATCAATACACTAAATATTGAAATGGGAACAAGTCCACTTGAAGAAATGAGAAAATTATGGTACATAGGGAGGAAGATATTGGAAGGCTTTGTGCTGAAATACGTGCAGCTGAAGTAACTAATTTGTAAATGTAAGTAAGACGCAAATCCGAAGAATTTGATATTTGTTGCTCTAGAAAACTGCTGAAAAGTAAGCAGAGAGGAATCGTATAAAATAATATTCTAGGAATGAGAATTAAATAAAAAAAATTTGAAGAAATTTTGCGATATGAAGAGACGTAATGGCGGTTCGTGTTAACTGACATTACTGAAGGATTTTTTTTTTTTTTTTTTTTTTTTTTTTTTTTTTTTTTTTTTTTTTTTTTTTTTACTGAAAGGGGGGGATTTAGATGAAGGTAAAAGCTAAGTATTTTATTTTCATTAAAGCTATCGGTTTGTTGATGATGGTAAAGCTGATGATGGTAAAGTGTCAGGGTTTAAGGAACGAGAACGAATTGGGTCATGTCCATTTGCAGCAACTATTCAGGCTTACACCTGGAGTGATTTATTATGATCATGGATGACCGGATAGGGGAATGAATCCATGGCCAGGGGAAAACTATGTCTGAGCATAAATCGTCACCCAATTGGCTCTATTATAGTGAATTAAGCAGCTGAGTAGTCTGGTAGGTCAGTGGTTTAGAAGTTCGCCTCCAAAACACAAGGTCCCGGCTTCAAATCCCGGTGGAACCAGAAACTTTCAGAAGCTTTGCATTGATCATATGAGTATGTCAGGCGTTCCGTTGTTTGGATTCCACGTTAAACTATATTTCCAGCCACGAGAGGCGGAATGCGCGGCAAATCGAAACTTTGTAATGCAATTTATTTATTTTAAGGAGAGAATTCAAGACATAGTTTATAATGACTGTGTTAATGAGGATGAGAATAAATATAGCTATGCGGTAGACCAATGGAAAGACTAATGACAAAAAAAGTAAAAGATGTTGAGATCAAAAACAAATCACTCGGGTTCCTTGAAATGTCGTCTATGAAGGAGACCGAAGACTTATTGGGCGGAGATTGAAGACTGGTGTTGTGATTGCGGGACCTCCGTCAAGTTTGCCAATCATACGCATCCCCACGCATGCTCTTCTGCAACGGTGCTGATCGATTCCGAGGCCAGCCAGTGAAACGGAGACGGAGAGCGAAAAATGGTTTTCTCCGAGGTCCGCGACAGGCAGGCAATAAGCTGGGCAGGACGGCCGGTTAGTATTCAGGACGCTTCCTCGGATATCCTTCCCACCGAGTCCTGCCGACGAGGTCGCTCCCTATGAGCTCGGAAAACTACTGTGCGTGAAACCAAGTAACCAGACAAGAAAAGGGGAGTCCAGAGGACATTGCGTCAACCACTTCTTTACATTTAAATTTACTCTGATCAATGTTTTCTTTAATGACAGGGAATAATGCATTTGCAAGTAGGGTTATCATAAAAAATTATTCTCCTAATTTTCTCCCTTTTGGACATACAAAAATTTCGATACCTTCATCACGTAATATGGGGTTGTGTCATTATTTCTAATTCTACTGTTAAATGTCAGCATGGAATTTTGTTGTATTTCAGTTTCGTAACTCAGGGATGATTGTGAAATTGATACAGCAGGTAGGTAATAAATATAAGGAAGGATAGGGAAGATAACTCGCCATTACTACAAATAAAGACACTATGGCCAAAACGAACACAAAAAAAAACACGAACACATTGTACAATATTTCGGCGCATAAACGCACTTATCATAGATGCGAAACATATGGTAAAGTAAATGATGTGCAGATGCGAATTTATATTCTGAAACAGAAAACCTGAAATTAATTATGTGCTGAAGAATGTATACGAACACATTATAATTTTTTGTCTATTTTTATTGAGAATACTGAACATTTTCATCCCAGCACCGTCTAGAATTAGTAATCTGTGATATTACCTATTCTCATCAGTGAAGCGTTGCGTGAATATAAAATATGAATAGCGTTGTTCTTATGAGAAACTTTATGCTGTGGCGTCTTGTGTTAGATGGCTATTCAGAGGTCAGGAGTGATATCTATCGAGTACGCTTCTAGCTCACTTCTTTTGATACAGGTTTTATATATTCACTTCAGTTGAAGGAAGTTGGTTTCTTGCAAGTATGTATTAGTTATTTGCTATACATTTTTAATGTGAATGGAAAAAATGTCCGATATGATAAATCTTATGTAACCCTATATTCGCGAAAAGGTGTGATATATACGAAGAACTATCTTTGCGTAATTCCTATTATTCAATTTTAAGT
Organism: Vandiemenella viatica; assembly: GCA_031002005.1. Classification (NCBI taxonomy): domain Eukaryota; kingdom Metazoa; phylum Arthropoda; class Insecta; order Orthoptera; family Morabidae; genus Vandiemenella; species Vandiemenella viatica. The sequence continues at coordinate 95,023,848 of JARYHS010012519.1, forward strand.
CTAGTTTACTCGTAATTTAAGTGAACTAGAATTAAGAATTTGTGTAATGCATTCAGAAATATGAGAGGAAACAAACAATCATTAATCGATAGCTTCAATCACGTCATTATTATTTTTTCAAAGTACAGTTTTATTTTCACATTGTAGTGTATTTTTATAATCACATGTTTTGTTTTATTATTTTTTTGTCATAGTATTATAGCAGATTATATGTGCATTAAGTGAATTCTTTATATTATTGAGAAACGATTGAAGGTTGACCCCCTTTCTATAGCTTCTTTGGCATGTATTATTTAAAAAAACTAATTTTAGAAATGGTACTAATTTTTCTGATGTAAAAGAACTAACAGGAAATTCATCTGAACCAAGTACTACATAAAAAAATTATTTCGATTTTGTTAACTTTGGTTTAAATCTCATTGCTTGGTAGGGATATGATATAGGGATATGAAATTATAAAAACTCTGAATTAATTCAAAAATTTCTTTCATTGTGAGTCCGTGGGTTATAATTTTACGTAATAAAAAACTGTCGTAGTATTATAAGATAAGTAAGCCGTATAATACTGGATCCAGCACGTATTATTGATTTCATTATCTATCTAATTTCTTCAAGAGTTTTTTGATTTGTATTATTATACATCTTGTTCATAATTATTTTTTTTAATTTTTCATTGCTGGATTTATTCTAATTAGGACGTTTATGGTAATTAGTAAACTTCGTTTCGTTCTATTTTTATATTGTTTCTGACGCTACCAACCAAATTTCCAGCGATCTCATTTTTATAGATTTACTTAAAATTGAAATGTTGCTGAGTTCTTTTGCTCTTAGAGCAGCTGGCATTTTTCTAACCGGGGTTAGCTCTTCTCATTACTGACACAGCTTAAATCTTATAAGTACTGCTATTGAATTGTGGTGAAAGAAGAGTCTCCGTCTTCTGCAATAAATGTGATTTTTTTAAAAAAAAATGTTATTCCAATAGGAATGCTGGAATAAATGTAACTTTTTCTACGAAACTGCGTATCTTTCTTTACCAATTAACCATAGATCCTGCAATCAATATGAGTCAATGTCCGATAATAGTTACACTAAGTGCTCCTCAAGCTTTATTTGTTAATCAATACACTATTAACTTTGTACATCCTCTCGAAATTATTTTTGACTGAACAGACAGAATTTATTGCGATGAGCGAAAAAACGATTAAGAAATAATCTCGGCCGTTTACTGAGTAGCTTTTTGACTCATTGTGCGGTGTGTTCAATTGTGCTTTGAGAGAGACTGCTGCTACTGGACGTATTTCAACTTTCGGTTTTGAATCATAGATTGGAACATCAACACTTCTCAAGAAAGAATCGACAAAATACTGATCAGGGAGAGTTAAAACATGCTCGCAGCATGCAGTGAGGAACATATTCATTCCAGCGTTCCGTAACATGTTGGCGTTCTTTAAGGGCAATATCTCTGCTTGATTGGTTTCGCCTCATGCGGCCAGTTGTGGGTGTTTTAGTATTCCACTTGCGAAGGTCACCAGAAACGACTCCCGTTAGCCCCTGACTGCTGCCGGAGTAGGCACACCCGCAAGACGGCGCGAGAGCCAGCGCGGCATGCATATTGCGGGCAGGGAAAATTGTTAGCAGAAACCGGAAAATGTGCGTAGGGTGCGGACAGCAAAACCGTGCAACGGTGGTGGCTTCGGATATCGGGAAACGATAATCCTGGCTTCTCTCTGCCTCGCTTGCTGCTCTCGCAGTTCCACCTCATTTTCGTCCTCGCTTTGACCGACACGGAGGCGAAGACTGGCGCAACCAGGATTCTATTCGCTACAATGTTGCCACTGGTTTCGTGTTGTCTTTTCGCAGATGGCGCAGGGCAAGTACCACTAGCGATTTTCCGCTTCGTTACTGGCTCAAACCGAAAGGCAAACAACAAGGAGGGAAGGAGAGAAAATCAAATTGGTCTGCTGGATACCACTTGCGGCTGGGAAGTAAGATTCGAGATAAATTTTGGATGCAGAATAGGCAGGTGAAGAGAAGAGAAAGACCTGAAATTCCGTGCGGTATGCGACGTTCAAGACGTATTTATGGTTATGGTTGAAAGCTATAAATTATTTTTCACGGGTTAGTTTTAGGGCATAGCTTCCTGTCCAAGTTCTTATCTTAGCAGCTTTAGTGTGAGGTTTGCTATATACATATGTATATATAGAGTTTGCTGAAATGCAATACGTGTCTTAGTTTTGACCGCTTTGGGAACCAAATGGCAACAGACTGAATAAACATGTTCCGATACTATACTTAAACAAACTATCCAGTTCTAATCATAACCATTAGTGAAAAACCATATTTTCAATTAATTATTTGTATAGTTTCTTTTATTTTTAGGGAAATAATTGTGTATAATTATCCCTTTTATAAGAATAACGACTTGCAAAATGTCTTTTTTATGGTTTTATGAATGTAACTGCAGCAGCAGTAATGTGATTTCTGATCGATATACAATAAAGAACATACGCACTTATTTTTTTTCTTATGCCATTGAAATCTTTACGGACGTGTCCTCGGACTGTGTTATAATACTCCTGTAAATAATTCCTTGGATTCATTATACAGGAAAGTTTCTGTTCTTTTGTCTGTTCTGCTCATCACAACGGAATCGTGTCTACCATGCGACATTCAGTCCCCCCCCCCCCATTTTTTATCATGTATTCTTCGTACAGCAAGTTGAATCGTTGTTTTTTCTATCCTGAACTATTAGGAACTTAAATGTTCAAAATATTCGTATGGCATTGTTCGCCGGTATCTACCGTTGGATTGTTCGGCTGAAAGCTTAATGCAGCTTAATGTGGAATTCCAATCACTGAGACGTTCTGGCGTACCATATGTTACACAGCATACTATGCCAGAGGTGAAGGTCTGGTTAAGAACCTTTGAAAAATCCAGCCATGACGGGGTGTTGAACTTGTGACCTTCCGATTTCGAGTCAGGTGCTTAATCACTGTATTAAGGTTCTTCGGTGGTTTAATTACTGATTAATTAATTTAAAAAAATCCACCAAAAAAATGTTATGTTGATGTTCGTTTATTTTGATCCAAACCAGTCAGCGATATTCACAAGCATATATACAATACAGATATGCACTTCTGAATAATCGCAAAGATAATCTCTGTGAACTCAACTGAATGATTGAAACTCTCTGTAACACTGAATACTGTCAACTAATCTGACTTACTAACTGAATGAATTTCTCTGTCCAGGCGATCTGTTTATATAGTCTCCATCGAAATTACGAGAATTCTTCAAAGGCATCCGCCCGATATTTCTCGATCATTAACAATCACTCAAACAATCTAACATATTAAAAACAATCGGAATTAATACAAAATAAATTAACAACATTACAAAATGATCAGAAATGGTAATTATAGATACTTAAATACAAAATTATTTACAGACATCCTTTCAAACGGTAGAAAATTGTCCTGTAGACACCGTAACTTACATTAATACATAGAATTACAAACATTTAAGAAATTCTCTTGCATCATTCGGTTCTTAAACATATTAAATGGACTTTAAATAATTTTCTTACCTAAAACAAAGTCTATATACACTGATTTACAAGAAATTACAAAACAAACATATCAAATCACTTTCAAGCAAACTTTAGCTCACTACAAATACTTCATACAGTACAATGCTATTCAAAATTCAGGTATTAGGGCTGTTACAACTGAGTCACCAGAATGTTCTTATTTGCGCACACTTATTCAAAATATTTGTAAATATCTCAGAACCACTACAGTAATCTGATATAACTGAAAGTAATACAAATAAAAGACTAGTAGTAAATAAAAATATTATTAGATAATGGTATATTCTAATTTTCTCACTCTTTGCTGTAATTCATGTTGTTCTTAGCTTGAAATCGCGTTGGAAAGTAAAACATTAGGAAAATAAAAGCCTGCGTTAGGGTATCATACGTATTTTTCTAACGTTTACTTGGCTGTTGTTATGATCCAAATAAATTAGTGGGATAATAAATATTAAAGACTTCCATACATTTCACCTGAATGAAATACTAGAAACAACTAAACAGTCTTTTTCCTAAGTAACATGGTGTTTCAGACTCCACCTTCTTACTCTCAGTTACGAAATTTTCCGAATAAAGTGCAGGCCTTATACCTTGATGTTCTTGAAAGTCAGATGCAATCTGAAACTTACTGTTCACAGTTTTTTGTTATCAGGTCAACTAAGCGTTTGTTCTATGGCATCCACCGTTATATTTTTAACTTTTTCCTGTAAGCGCACTCCTCAGGAAGCACAACAGAAGATGAACGCAAATTTTAAATAAAAACTCCAGTGACCTTTACCATACTGGACATGGGGAGGGCGCAGGTTTAAATCTACGAGGTATCATAAAGATTTCCATAAATCACTCGAGTCAAATGCTGGGTTGGTTCCTTCAAAGGTTATGGTCGAATTCCTTTCGTTTACCTCCCTCTTCTGATAACTTCGACGTCACTGAGGAATAAAACCGGAAGAGTAAAAAATAGATGCTCATTTTTTCATGTGGAAGTAGTGTTTTATGCTTTAGGCTATTAAAACTATCCATTCTAAATGATTATTCCATTTGAAGTTTACATCATAAGTACTTAACTGATTTGTCAAAAGATTGAATTTGCTTGCAGTAGCTCGCATTTCGAAAACAAATATATGAAGTCTTAGATGACTGACACTGAAATCTATCCTAACTTTTTTATAATACATCGTGAAGTGAGATTAACTAAACGTAAAGTATGGTTTATTTATCTTTCAGATGACTATAAAAACAATACCCAATACATTTAACACGGGTATAGTTACGAGATAAATAAAAGTAAAATATTTTTAAACAAGGCTTTTAAAGAAATCTGAAAATATCAAAATCTATTTGGCAATCAACTTTCCATGGTTTTCAGAAATTTGTCTACATATTCGTATCATTTATGTTTTAGCAATGCGCTAGGAGAGCCTCCATTCTCAATTCTTAGAAAAGTAAAAATAAGATAAGATTGTAATTATAAAGTATTCTAGTAATCAGGTGATTATTGTCCAACTGTCGTATTTGAAGAATAGATTTGTTAGATTAAAGTAGATAGAAGATAGTAATTTTTATTTATACCGACCAACCATTTTCATTCGTATCTATATAGCATGACTTTACGTGTAATTACACATTCATTTTCAGTTTTCTGCCAGAAGAAATATCTAAAAAATATGACCACCCATCAAATACTTTAAAAAGGATCTGGAAAGAATTTTATTTTTAAAGAGTTAAACGCTGGTCTTTTACAAATTTTATACTAGTCTGTTAAATTCGGCTATCATATGGCTTGTCATAATCAGAAAAGGGTAAAAAAAATATGAAGAAAGGAATCGTAACTTCTTTAAAGCAAGTGCGTAGATGCCCTTTGTTATAATACTTTACGCTATCCTATCTGAATTGAAAATTGAAAAGCTTTCCTACGGTGCAGTCAGAATAGACATTATGCAACTGCGGCCATCCAATACATATCCCAGGTTCCTGAATTTCCTATCCTCAATTTCGGCGTAAGTTCACAGAAATTAGTACCAGAATTATTGACTGTTGTCGGATATGTATGTTACAAATGCACCAAATTTTGTAGTGGAATTTAAAGAGGGATTTGTTCTATTAATTTCACATGCCAGTGGTTTATTATATTTTTTGTTGTTGGAAGATTAGCTACTGCTTCATCATATAGCAATCTGCACCGACATAGTTATTACGGAGGAGTCTATTGGTCGTTATCACACTACTTTGGTTTTTTGCTACACGTGGAGCGCTTACTGCGACCACGACACTTCGTGCGAAAACCTTACGAGATTGCCTTCGCGTCGGGAAGAAACGCCAGAGCAATTACTTTCAATCGATCGCACGATTTGTATCGAAGTTGTTAACTGTTTTTATCGCTTTCAGCTCACTGGAATGGCCTGTGGTCCCGAGTTCACACAACACTGAACCTTTATGTTTGTAGCAACACTTCTTAACCCCTTTTCTCTTCTGTTAACAGGTCACCTGAGAGAGTTTTCCTGCGGCAAGCTGTACTACCGCACGTTTATGTTAGACACGAAGAGAAATTCTCTTTACGTCGGCGCCATGTGAGTACAAACATTCTTAAAGTTTGTAAGATCTTAATCTTTCACGGCGTTGTATATTAATAAATTTCTCTCGGGCTTCCACAAATGTAACATCTTAACACTGCTGGAAGTCCGAGAGAAATTTATTAATTCTTAAATTATATTTTAATTCTTCATAATAAACACATAGGTGGGCTATATGTTTACATTTTATCAAAAACATAAGACCACAAGACCTTTGTTGTATTGCCATTGTAAGAAAATACTTGTAGCATGTTTGTCTATTTTACTTCGATTTATATTTAGAAATTATTATATTAATTATGGCTGCATACTTTTATGTGTGTTCAGGAGCTTTCTATTCCTTCTTTGTTCAGGTATCGTTAATGAAAGGGAATATTTATGGAAAATTTTTCTGGTTTTCCCGTATCGTGCCTGAGGTGGTTAGGATTCTGTGCTCGTGTCTAATTCGACGAGGAATGAACCAGGTGTTAACAGAAAGTTTTGTCATTCGTGGCTTGGCCCGCAAGGTGGAAGAGGTTGTTATAAAGAATTATTCGATGGGTAGAGAATGCTTATGACGATTCGTAGGATGGGCTTTATAAACCTGACGGCAGAATAGGATTAAACGAGCATTTCAAGGATTCCTCTTTTGATCTTAGTACAAATAACTCAAAAATATACTTCACACCCACAATCACTACACACCTGTATGAACACTGAGAGTCACGCAGCAAAGCAGCTGGCAGTCGTACAACTGCAATCACGTCTAGAATAATTCCGTTTAAAAGTGTTATCATTCCAGAATCTATCGACTCCATTGTTTTCTGTATTTATTTTACCAGAAGAATGAGACATTTCACTTAACTACAAATATTTAAATTCCTTTGGCTATTATGGAATCACATGACGATTTAAATAATTTTTGTATATGGCCTAATCAATCATACAATCTGTCTTATTGAAGGCGAGCTTCTTTTGAGCTTGTGTAGAGACACTTGTAGCTTTCCTATGTTTTCTTTTCTTCTGATGGCTTTAGGCCAGGTCAATATCGACGTCATTAGGGGCGTGACAGGACTGGGGATAATGAACGGGAAGGAATTCGGCTATGGCCTTTTGAAGGACGCAATCCGGCATTTGCCTGGAGTGGTTTGGAGAAACCATGGAAAACCCTATTGAAACCTGCGTCCTCCCGAATACGAGGCGAGCGTTACCACTCACCTACCATGCTCGGTTTAAACTGTTATCGTCACAAAGTGCTTATTGCTGGCGCACCTCATGTGAATGATGCCGTTGCACTACTTTCCTCTATTTGATAGACAACTATATCCATACTAAGCAATTGACAAAAATGTCGGCGGATATAATGCTCTGAACAAAATCTACTCTCTCTTCTGAGCATTCCAGTCATCAATGTCAAAACATGTCAGTACATGGAGAGATCAGTTCAGTACTTTGTTTTTCAGATATTTTTTCATCCTTGTATGTTCTCGAATAATGAGAATTATAAAGTACGCCGTCTGCCTGTCAAATTATTCCTGCCAAGCTCTGCTGCAAGTACTTGACACTTTCATGGCAATCAATCATAAATCTTATTTTCATTATATTTTTAAGCCCATTCAAAAATATAATGCTTCAGGTAAGGCCGCAAAAGATTTTTATGAGATATCCAATGTGAACGCTTTGGAGCTTCACCTGTGTGTACTATCAATACAGACTTCACTTATTAGTGGTTCATCTTCTTGATTCTTTGTACTGCTACAGCCGCATGCCTCAAGAAATCGACTTTATTAATGTCTGAACAGCTGTGTTTTACGTTCATAGGTAACCAGCTTCTGTTTCTTCTTTAAAGGAACTACATTGGATTTTTTAAACTTTTTATTCGTTCCACGTTGTTGTATTACATTATGAGATCCCACATCAGACATTTAAATAATAATATTAATAATTTTACGAATTATGGAATATATGAATGTATTTATTTTTACAAGGCCGTACAGTATAGTAATATGTGAAAATGGGTAAATTTAAGTTTTTGTAATATGTTTTAATATGTTGAAGTTGGTAGGCTGTGTTGTATTGTTTTTTGTTTTAGCCAAGGAGAAGCAGATTGTGAGATTTTATGTTGTATTACGAGAACTGTAAATATTTGAATTGATTAAGATGTTTCAATAAATAGCAGTGATTTTATAGAGAGGATTATACAATTAAATTTTTATCTGTGAGGTGATAGCTTTAAAAAACGTGTGAGACGATATCCTGGGGGCCATACATATCGTCCAGAACGTGCTATCGATTATAGATTGCAAAAGAACCTGGAAGTATTGGTAAGACCAATCAGGATTTCTTTTATTAATGACTTACAAAGAGGATACCTCGCAGAAATGGCGAGACTTGCCAGGATTCATGTTCGAAAGAACCTCGCAACATCAATGCCGAAAATGATGAAATACCACAACTGTTAAAGGACATATATAAAAGAAAGCCTTCATAATAGATTGTTATTTATTTATCATCGTCTAATATTATTTTGTAAGACATACATGTATGAAAGAAATTAAGTAAGAAGTAAAATTGGTTATTTCATTGTTTGTCTCGTTAACGGTAGACAGCTTTCAGGGTTTCTTGATGGAAGGCCATTTGCAGTGGTTGATATTAGTTTTGAAGCTTGTACTGCAGAATCCTGTTGATGTGGTTTGTAACATTCGGTAGTAGCAAGATAGCCATTGTGATAAATGTAATGTTAGTGGAACGAATTTTCCTTGCAGATAACTGATTCGCGACCAAAATTGATTTCTCCACTGGGTTGTGAGAAATCAAAGATTTAAGACAGTGGTAGACTGTTCAAGGGGTGAACTTCAAAGCCAACAAAAATAGCTTTGTTTTCGAAGGTCTCTCAACTAGATTTAAACGGCTCCAGCTTGTTATTAAGCATTTGACGGAAAGACAGATGGTCGGAAGCTACTGGGACATGCTGTGAATTCCAAAGCGGAAACCCGCGTGTTAGTGGTTTTATGGAGTTAGAGCTAATTTATCTCAGAGAGAGCTGACATCAATCACTAAGACGGGTTTGTAGTTTGCATACAAATGGCAATAGTCTACTTTTGCATAAAAAAAATTACAGAGACGTAAATAGATCAGATTTTTAGTTGATCATATTGTGTTCACTTTTTTCAGTTTAGCAAGCGTGGAGGATAAGTAGTGAAGTTCTCGCTTCGCATTCGGGAGGACGCGGATTTGAATTCCCGGCCGATCATCCAGATAGAAGCAGCAAACATAAAAAAATCCTTCAATCATTTTTAAACTGTAATGTTATAATCCATCAGCCTCGTAAGTGATGTAATTAAAGCGCGATAACCATGCTCGGCACTTCGCAAGGGTTTAGTTGGTTCTATTTTCGGTCATCCAAAAAGAGATTAGGTTTTCTGATGTTTGGTCATCAGGTTAATAGAGATGGAAGAACCAAATTCATTTTCACTGGCTTTTGTGCATCGAAGTCGATATTTTAATCTGAAAGGCCTCCTTAATCTGTCTTACTTGGTGCGTGCAAGGAGATGCTCATCATATCGATGGAGCTACCTTGCAACTTCACAAGTACTGTTCACAAGATTGCACCTGAGATGCTTCACCATGTGACACCCTTTACATCTATTCTTCCCAAAGTTCCTTAAGAAAAACACACTACATGCAACATGCACCTATCCAATAATCCACCCATGTCCAGTGAGGCAAAACGTGGAAAGAAGGGTTGACGACAGAAGCTTTGCATCCTTGGGTTAGTGAGACCTCTTATTAGTATATGTTCATTAATAAAAGTTGCTTTGACGATGTCTGCTGCTTGGCACTGAGTTCATTAGTTCGAGATCCAATGGGGGAACAGGAAGTTAGCAGAGGCAATGGTGCACGATTACTAATGTCCGGTGTGTTTGATCACTTGAACCACACCACGACGTTCCGTGATTTGGATTCATCGACTTTAGGCCCCTCCACGACAGAGGTAGAATGCGTTACAAATCGAAATTCTGTCATGCAAGTGGTCAGACAATCCTTCAGGTTATCCCAGCCAATAATGATATACGCGTTTTTACCATTTATGGTGCTCCATTCGTCGGATGTAAACGGTGAATATTGCAGCTGCTTAAGTGTCTATTATAAGAGTTGTCCTGACTGGGCCGGTACCGACTTTGGCCATCTTATTTGTGAAGTATACCATCCACAACAATAAACAATACATTATAGTAACCCTTATGTACAGCAGGTCTCACATTTCGCTTTGTCAAAAACAGTGAAGAGCCCCTGTAGATAGGTGTTTCCGTCATACAAACAAACTAGTCTTTGGAGAAAGAAGGAAACTAAGAGGACAGTGGTCTGTGAAGAGGTCGCTAGTTCCATAGAGATTGCAACAGTACCTGTTGATATGGACAAACGGCCATAGTTTGCCTCGAGCACGTAATTGGGATGTTGCACTCCTTCTCCTTCAATCTTCCAAACAAACTTAAATACTTTTAATACTCTTCAGTTCCAATGAGAGGTGCTATTGACACCAATTGACAACACGTGTATCCACGAAATTCGATTTATTTTACAGCTTTCAGTAGTTAATACACGGAAATGTTTACTGAATAATTTTCCTATTACTTGAAAACTTTGAAGTTAAGTATTAAATCTGTTATAACTTTCATAAAGTCCATTCACACTAGCTAAAACTTTTCCCCTAAGCGCTACCGCACTATCCTGAATGCTAATGCCTCTCTTGCTAGCCCGCTATACTTATAGTCTAAGATCTGCTTACATGATTTTACGTCCATCTGTTTTCTGATTAAAATACAATTTTTATGCAGAATTATTAATAGCAGAATCAGAATACGGGTCTTCAAGGTTGCCTATCAAAATATGTCCGCAATTACTTTTAAGTAAAATTACTCACCAAACCTCATCAAAAGGGGAAGGGGGGGGCATGATTCCACCAGATCTCAAAAAGGGGGTGGGTGTCTGGGTTTCAAAAAAAAATTATTGCATCCTCCCGTACATGTCTCTCTTTGATATGAATTATAATCTATTCACATAACAATTGAAGGAAATTAAAAAAAATATTTTTTGGAAATTTTAATTAAAAGTACTGACGGCCATATTTTGATGAACAACCTTGCAGAAACGTATTCTGCTTTTAATAATTATCCATAAAAATTGTATTTCAATTTAAAAAAAAGATGGCCCTGAATCGAAAAATGCCAATTCGTACCCAACAAGTCGAAACAATAGCCCATTGTTAATTCTGAAGGCAACAATCTTTAAAAACCAAAAAAGTTAATTTCAATTTGGCGAAACTAAAATAATAATAATTAAAGGTAATAGAGACGTAGGGTGGGCTGATAAGTGGCAGCATGTCGCGAGGTGGAGCGAATTTATCTCGCCGGTGGCTGTCCAAGTTTCCAGTTGATATTCCCCGGAGAAGCGCCGCCTGTCTTCCCGATCGAGTGACATCCAGCGAGCAGCAAATCAGGGCAAGTCAGGTGGGTGAGCGGGGTTAAACTCGGTACATCGATCACCTCCCCTCACTGCCTCGGGCGGCGCTGGAGAGGTCGCGCAGACAATGAGGCGTTATCCGCCACCACGCCTCTCTGTCCCGACGCCTCAATAGCGCACAATAGCGACCGTGCCACCTCGCGTATTCAATTAGTGCAGACACGGCATCTCCAGCATAACCTCCATGTAGACCTTCATCTGACAGTGTATGTTCTTCTTCCTCTCCTTACCCTGAAGACTGGTAGGTGTGATTCCCGTAAAGAGATGAAATTTGGCGGTATCTAAATCCCTGACAGAGTGCCAAAGTGTTCGTAACTACTACTGTTATTTCAATGGTTGTGATAATACATGTGCTTATTAAAGTATGATTTTTGTGCACTATGTTGCAAACTTTCAGGAATGATGGAGAAGGTTAAATGTGTAAGGGACTCTGGCCCGGAAACGACCGAATCGAAAGTTATAAGCGAAAATCTACTCAGATTCTGCCTTACCCTCGAGCGGCAAAACTTCCGAACCCTGATCATGGCGTACAGAATTCCCACTGAATACTCAGCGGTGCACGTAATTCGATGTCAGAGAGACCGAAAATCCTGAGTCTACGGCACAGTAATAATGAATTCCATTTACCTGTTTAAGTTCCACAAGCTGCTACACTTACAACAGTTTGTAACAGCCCTCAAACCTAAACTTAAATGGAATGGTATTTTATGAAGCATTTGTAGTAAGGTAGAGTTTGGTTGAATATGATCTGGTATGTTAGTTTTGCAATTTCCTGTAAATCAATGTATATAGACTTTGTTTTATGAAAAGAAATTATTTGACAAGAGAATTACTTAAATGTTTGTAATTCCAAGTATTAATGTAAGTTACGATGTCTAAACGACAATTTGTTACAGTTTAAAATGATTTCTGTGGATAATTTTGTGTTGAAGTATCTTTAATTTCCATTTCTGACCATTTTTTAATGATTGTAAATGATTATGTATTAATTCTGATTGTTTTTAATATGTTTCGATTGTTTAAGTATTGTTAATGATCGAGAAATATCTGTCGGAATCCTGTGAAGTGTTCTAGAAATTTCGATGTAGCTTATATAAAGCGAACATCCGAGACAGAGAAACAGTTTATACAGACTCAATATACGACTGCGAAGGACTGTATTGTCTTAGGAAGGAGTTTTGTATACAATCTCTGGATTGTATGCTTGTAATGTAACCAGTATCTTTGTCGTCGTGTTTACTTTGAAAATAAAAACAAGTTTAAAGTGAACTGTATGGTGGACTGGTTATTTATCAAATTAATTAAACCACTAACAACCAAAGCGGTGTTCCCCAGGGTTAATGGCACCGTCGCTCAAAGTTCTGTCGTACCCGTTTTAATATCCCCGGTGTCGTTTGAATAGTGTCACAGGCAGCGAGAATTGTAACCAGGATCTTCTTCAGTCTCGTACACAAGACTTTTCACATGGCCCCACAAGAAGAAATCGGGTGGAGTAAAATCAGATGAACGTGCTGTTCACGGAACAGGATTTCCTCTTTCTATCCACTTTTCTGGGAATGACCGATCCAGGAGTTCACTACCCTCATTCCAAAGTGAGGCGGGTATCCATAATCACATCCGTTGGCTAGTAACAAGTGGGATATGTTCCAGGATCCTACGTAGTATGTTTCTGGTAAATAACAGTACACCACGCTGTCAGAAGTATCAGAATAGTTATCGCTTATAACTTTCGACTCAGTCGTTTCCGAACCTCAAATTGATATATTTACTCTTCTCCATATGCCCTAAAAGTTTGTAATATAATCACGAAATCATCCTGTATAGTAGCGACAAATGGACGCAAACGCTTTGCCAACTCCTTCAGCCCGTGAAGTTTAACTTCCCCACCAGACGGGAAGGTTCTTATCATTAGTGCCATATGCTGTTTCAGCATATACAGCTCGGAGAAGTTTTATATTTAGTCTACGACTTTCGAACACAATCTGGAGATTAGGGATCGTGCTCAACCACCTCTCCCATCAATCTCACCAAACCCTCGCACCATCTAAACTGGTGTTGAACGCCTGTAACTGCCATCGAGTCACATTCAGCTCGTTTAATAGACACTTGCAAAAAATAACATACGATATGCAGATCAGATAATAACATAGGTTATCACACGAATGATTACAAAATGAATTCTCCATTGTAATTTTGGGGAAACTCTTTTTCTGACGAAATGAAACATAATAAATAATTCCATTACTTCTCTTCGATATTTGAAAATATTTTCACGTCATCTATCGGTTCTTGTGTACAAATGTCCACTAATATGTGTTTAAATCCTTTTGATACCTTTATAGTAGGAGCTTGGCAAACTCAGACTGGATGAAGTGCACTCCAAATAAAAATGTGGGCCGCCCGATTCGTGACAGGTATATATAGTTGGAGGGAAAGCGTAAGTGCGATGTTGAAGGAGTTAGGTTGGGAAGACCTGGAACACCGAAGGCGTTGCTCTCGACGGAAGCTAATTGAAAAATTCACGACAGATGTATTCCGGAATGACAGTCAGCAAATATTGCTACCAGCAACATTCATATCTCGAAATGACCGTGAAAATAAGATAAGAGAAATCAGGGCCAGAACCGATTCATTTCTGTACTCATTTTTCCCACGAGCGATTAGGGAATGGAATAGAAAGGATTTACCGGGCGAGTAAACTTAAAATCCGACAGGAGTAGCTTTCGATAAAGCACTCCAGCCATCCTGATCTGGGTTTTCCATGGTTTTCCCAGATCACTCCACGCGAATGCGGGGATGGTTCCTCACAATAGCCCATGGGCGCCTCCTGCCATATCCCTTATAACCCTTCCAAACCATAACCCTTTTCGATAGGTGCTATGCACCCTCCGCCACACACTTTTAGTGAATCGCGGAGTAATAATAATAATAATAATAATAATAATAATACGTAAAAGTGGACATAATCATGAATGTTAAACACATTTCTCCGGATGGCAAACCGTTCCGTTATTAATGATGACGAAAACGAATATTTCGATTAGCAACATAACCGTTGCTAAATTTGGCCGTTCAACGGACTGTCACGTGGGTATACCAAATATTTATGTAAACAACAGTCTGAAAGAATGAACAATCTTTAACAAAAAGGAAACAGTTTGTGTTGAGACAGTATTACGTTCAATGCTTTCTGTCGATACAGGTTTAAGTTTAAAAAAATGGTGGTTGGCTCTGATCGATATTTGAGCCACGCACGAGAAGAGACAAAGAGGAAGTCTTGAGCCTACCATCATTTCCCCGCCTGGCGTAGGCAGCACTCATTAAAATGGAAGACAAAGTGAACCGCTGAGCTGTTTAGAGGGGCTTGAGACCGACAATAATTCCTCTTCCCCTGCCATCAAGCGCACCTATTGATCCTACTTCCCTTCACTTCACAGTCAATCATTTACGAGCTAAAGCTGTTACGGATCCGTTTGATGCGTCCCCTATACGTGTCTTGGAACATTTTTATTCAAAGGTCACTCCGGAAGTTCGTAAAGAAAAGTATTTGCGTTAACTGCTTGAGTAATGAACGGAATGTTTTGCTGCGAACGATACAAATAAAACGTCGTCCATTGGATTACACAACGATGCCCGTAACTTCCCATGATTTTTTTGCTGTTGTATATCTAACCGTAGCTGGTTATAGTAGTTGCATAAGTAAATTTATGTGCCACCTCTGCGCCTCTTTAAACAACAATTGGGTTATGTATTACTTTTGGAAATGTGAATTGGAACGAAGACATGTGCCACTCTGCTTAGAGTGTGATCATTATTTGAAATCCTGTATCATAGTGGACTGAACTGCTTGAATTAGCATTCAAAATCAACAACTACAACTACTTTTAACATTTCTGTATCAATTATTAATCAGCGCTGTGTGCTGATGTCGTAAAGCTCTTAATCACCAGGGAGTTAAATTTAATGACTCATTATATTTTTGTCTTCACTATTCTCTTCTGGTTCTCGAGTTAACCTAAAATAATCATATGCAGTTTCACAAAGACTTACACGTGGTTCGGGAACCGCAGGAAAAAGAAATGAAATAATGGTAGATTAGCCACAATTTTAGTCGGAAAGTTGGAGCTAGTGGCGAGATGCTCTGTTCCCTGCTTAGGCCAACACACGAATTTCATGATGATAGCAACCCCTCCTTGTCACAGGTGTTCACATTTGTGTGACCCCCTCCTATTGTGTGATGTCACTTATTTTTGCAATTTTAAAGTTTTAAATTATTAAATTAAAACAGCACTTTCAAAATCATTTATCTATTTGCATTTAAAATATTTTTTTCATAAAATCGTCACTAAAACATGGAATTCGAACTTATTCTTTTACATTATTTATGACTGCCATAGCAAATACTTAGTTATTGATTTGGATAACACTAGGAACATTCGATGTGTCAACATCTTCTTCATGCAACCATATTGTATCGTCATCTTTTATCAAACGTAGAACTTCCCTGTCACGTCTTGCTGCAGTTATTTGAGAATGAATCATCGTGACGGCCAAACCTTTTGTTGTCTCTTATGTGACTGCTTGTGTTGGTTATTGGCTTTGTATGAAGAAAGATATAGGCCATAGATGCCACCCGATCTTTAGAATAAGTATGCGGAAGTGATATTTTGTCAAAGCCTCAAAGGCGCTGTTTGCATTTCGGCGTATGTCAAAGGTATCTGACGTATGACACTGTAGGTACAGCTAGCGTCAATTCGTGCGGCTACCACGTGCCAAAAAGTTATACAATAATCAGGAAGTTTATGACTTCCCCCTCTCCCCCTCCCCCCCCCTCCCCTTGTCACACGATGTAACACTTTGAGGACCCTCTCCGTCCTCCTTAAGATGTGACGTAATTTATGAATGGCCCACTAGCGAAGTAGTGTGTTAACATGTGTGCCGACTAGTGTCCTGTTTCAAGAGTCGCATCTGATACTATTAGGGATTAAAATAGCATCTATGGTTTGCTCGTATGTAATTTTAAAACCAGGCAGAAGTCTGTAAGAATTACGCTGTATCACTGTATTTGTTGACTGTTTTGAAATAAATTTACCGGTACCTGAGTGGATACAGATTTGTAGGGGCATTCTGAATACCACGTGGCTGACATGGTCTCAAGGGTCCCATACTATTCCGGATGAGTCAGGTCACATAAACCTTGAGAAATGACTCTGTTAGCTCTTAGCAGCTCTGCCAGTAAACTCTACTTCCACGTCAAAGAAGGTGAAAGTCTCCTGAGAACCTGATCTTTCAGATTTCGGTTTTCAATGATTTCAAAAATTACTAGAGGGGAATGGCAGGATGGTTCCTTCAAAACGTCATGGCCGAATTATTTATCGTTTCTTGTCCGCATCGCCGCTCACTTTTAATAACCTATACATCGATGAGAGGCTAAGTCGAAAGTAATATACTATGTTGGATAATAGTAGTTATAAATTGAAGTATAAGTAAATTAATTCTAAAGGACTGGGAAGAGCTTGTAAAGAATAACCACACAATACCTAGGAAACCCCATACGAGCGATTAAGCGAAATCGGAAACGAAATAAAGTTGCCATGCAGTTATCAGGGCACGTCAACTGTAGTTTCGCCCATCACATTTCGTTATCTGATGACAGAACGCATTTAATCATCTTTTATTTAAAAAAAAAAAATAACAGCCAACCTAGCCGTCTTATGGTGGATATTATGTTATGGTTGTTATTATTTGTTCATGAAGAGAAGTATAGAATGCAACCTACACCATCAACTGAGTATCACTTCAGTTAATCGAATATTTATGTAAAATTAATATTTTTTTAGCTGGAACAATTTCGTTTCCCCTTAAATAAAAACATAAAAATTTCCATCTTAATATTTAACCAGGTAATATACGAGTATGTACATAATTTATGTTATAAGCATTATAACTATGTAATTTCTGCTATTCTTGGTAAGGCATTTTTACGCTTTTTCGGTGTCAGGGTTATTAGAGGAAGTAAAGAACTGGGGACACAGAACGGGAACAACTGTACTATGCACTTTCCAGGTCCCGTCAATCACCTGCAGTTATTTTGGAAAACCATGTAAAACCAAAATCGCAGGATCCTAGAAACAAACAGAGACAAACTGAATGTCAGGCCCTCAGCCGATAAGGATATCTCCGTAAAACAGTAGTATTACAAACAAGGAATGACAGGTATATCGAATCCGGCATTAACATTCGTTCGTTGGAAGGGGATGTTAAACTTGGCGGAATCTGTTGCTGCTCCTTATAAGAATCGTAAGACGCGGTACATTGTGAATACACCACTGTTCCTTTGCCGTTTCATTGCAGGGCTTCCTTCCAAACGAGAATAACTTAATTTATCAAAATAAATTTCGCGTTTGTTTCATTCTTAAGTATTACAGATACCAGGCACTGTATTATTATTAATGTCTGTAATTATAACAGAACAGTGTAAGTAGATTATTTATGTTTTGTTTACATACACAGACGGAAAAAAAAATCCCAACACCAAGAAAAAATTATTGTAGAGTAATGAAATTTGGACAATGCATTTGTCAAGTTATCATGTTTAATTGATTAAATTTTCAAGATCACAGGTTAATTTAAGCTCAAGAAAATGCATTTCAAATGTGAAATACTGTTAAATTAATAGCCGGTGTAACCTCCAGAATTTTGAATGCAAGCCTGCAAACGTGAATGCATTGTGTCATACAGGTTTCGAATGTCACTTTGTGGTATGGAGTTCCATGCTTGTTGTACTTGTGCTGTCAATACTGGGACGGTCAGTGCTGGCTGTGGATGATGCTGGAGTTGTCGTCCAATGATATCCCATACGTGTTCAATTGGAGACAGATCTGGTGATCTCGCAGGCCAAGGTAACATGTCGAAACTCTGTAGAGCACGTTGCGAGACAACAGCGGTATGAGGGCGAGCGTTATCCTGTTGAAAAACTCCCCCTTGAATGCTGTTCATGAATGGCAGCACTACAGGTTGAATTACCAGACTGACGTACAAATTTGCAGTCAGTGTGTTTGGTATAACCACAAGAGTGCTCCTGCTGTCATAGGAAATTGCTCCCCAGACCATGACTCCAGGTGTAGGTCCAGTGTGTCTAGGCCGCAGACAGTTTGGTTGCAGGCGTTCCCCTGGCCTCCTTCTGACCAACACTCGGCCATCACTGGCACCAAGGCAGAACCTGCTTTCATCAGAAAACACAACAGATCTCCAGTGTTGGTCAGAAGGAGGCCAGGGGAACGCCTGCAACCAAACTGTCTGCGGCCTAGACACACTGGACCTACACCTGGAGTCATGGTCTGGGGAGCAATTTCCTATGACAGCAGGAGCACTCTTGTGGTTATACCAAACACACTGACTGCAAATTTGTACGTCAGTCTGGTAATTCAACCTGTAGTGCTGCCATTCATGAACAGCATTCAAGGGGGAGTTTTTCAACAGGATAACGCTCGCCCTCATACCGCTGTTGTCTCGCAACGTGCTCTACAGAGTTTCGACATGTTACCTTGGCCTGCGAGATCACCAGATCTGTCTCCAATTGAACACGTATGGGATATCATTGGACGACAACTCCAGCATCATCCACAGCCAGCACTGACCGTCCCAGTATTGACAGCACAAGTACAACAAGCATGGAACTCCATACCACAAAGTGACATTCGAAACCTGTATGACACAATGCATTCACGTTTGCAGGCTTGCATTCAAAATTCTGGAGGTTACACCGGCTATTAATTTAACAGTATTTCACATTTGAAATGCATTTTCTTGAGCTTAAATTAACCTGTGATCTTGAAAATTTAATCAATTAAACATGTTAACTTGACAAATGCATTGTCCAAATTTCATTACTCTACAATAATTTTTTCTTGGTGTTGGGATTTTTTTTTTCCGTCTGTGTATATTCCGTCATGTGTGGGTTACGAATATATAGGCTGCTTCCAATTTCTTGTTTCTCAGGTGTTTTTTATTTTTATTTTTTCTCTTTTTTTTCCCCTCGAGAAACCTATAACCTAGAAACTAGTCTACACTAAGATTTGGACATAATGAATCTTGTTAATTCTTATATTATTAAGTATTTTTATCTTATAACCCAGTAACGTTTCTTCAGATGTATTTCTTTTAATGTCTTTACCAGAAACTGACATTTGCAAATGTGATTAACAACTACCATGAGCCTAATAGTATACAAATGTTATCTTCTGACATCGCGGATTAATTTGTAAGAAACTGGAATTTATAACACTTGCACCGGCGGCTATCTGATAATTTAACAGTTTGAATTACGAATAGGGTCAAATAATTTAATATTAATGGAATAACTAATGGAAACTTTTTTTTTGACAGTTATTTTCGTTGCGCTGTCGATCGGTTCAGTCACAGCCATTTTCGTGCTGACGTTTTACGTCCTTTGCTGATTCCTACACGCTGTCAGAGGAAAGCTATTAACGAAACTGTTTATACACAGCAATTGGTATCCACGTCGTGTTTTATTTGGTGCTGAAATTGCGCTGTCGACTTCAGTTGAGAATAAAGCAACTTCGTGGGTTGCCAATTGAGTCATTTCAAAGGGACTTGACCCAGAAAACAAACCTGTGCTAATACTTTAAGCATTGATCGCGCCCTAAATGAAAGCTTTTCAGAAAGACCAGGTATGGATCAATACTCCATTTGAGCCAGTATTTTATGTGCTTTTGTTGTTAATGCAAGACATGACCTTCTTACCCCTTATTTATCTTTTTCCACAGGGACCGGGTATTCAGGCTAAACCTGAACAACATCAGCCTCTCTCAGTGTGAGGTAAGTATCATCAACCAATTTTGCTTGATCAATACACTTTGGCAAGTGCTTATCGTTTGTTGAATATTCAATGATATAATAACCATAATTGTTTTTTCAACTGTAGAGGGTGCGAATGTGTAAATTATTCTTGTTGCTTAGTACCTTCCAATTTTGCATTCTAATGTCACATAGGTAATTGTTCCACTCTGTATCTCCTTGACTACAAATAAAACCTTCAAATACCATGTGTTTAAAATTTAGTACCATTTACAGCAAATGACTAGCTTTAATTTTAGTAACTTAATCATATTTGTATACCAAATAAGTTTCTCTGAAACTCCTAATATACGATTTATAATTAGCTTAAAGTATTTCATCTGATATCTATTTCAGTGTATACTGTTTCATCACCACCTAATAGTAAAGCGGGTCCAACTATGATTTATGCTCACATTCTGTACACGAGTCTGTTGTGAAATAAGCAATTCTGAAATTAGAAAAATTGATTCTCAAAATTACAATACTTAGTAATAATTGCTCTGATGTACTAATAAAAACCTACAGCTTAATTAAATGAAAAAGTACATTACAAGAATAGACTAATGGATGGTTCGTTGTAATACGCTAGCTAAACTTCTGTGTCCCGACGTTGGCTGACAATAAGTGTAAATAAATAAATCTTGGGATTGGAAAGAATAAAAAAATTCCTTGCCGTAGAATGGAAAAACGCATCAGTCATCAACTGTTTTCGTCATTTCCCAACCAGAATCAAATTCAGCTATTGAATCTGCATAGGATGTTAAGAACACTATTTTAATTATAAGGCGAGTAGTGACCAATGGATTGGAGAGGATGGAAATGTCAACAACTAACAGATCTCACTTCCGTAAGACACACAAAGCCAAAATTGTTTGGTAGAGGGAAAATGGTCTTATCGTACATGAAACGATTGTTTAAAACATGGGGCTTTGGTTCAAAATAAGATAGAAGTCTTCCAGACTAGTCAGACCCACCGGCTGAAGCTACCACTAGACACTATAAGACAACAATCTGTACACTTTATACTCCACAAACGCGCGAATGGACTCAGCTCTACGCTCTCAAGTATTCCTTATATGGAACTGTGATGAGAGGCCTGTCAACTTTACACGGTATCTTTGTAATGTGCTTATCACTATTTCAAGTCCTTGGTTTAAAAACTCTGTAATATCATCAAAACTCTTACATCTCTTTAGACAGGATATAGCTTCCGAATTTCTGTGAAATCAAACATGAGGTGTATTGGAATATATTACACTAACTATTGTAGGCCCGTAACCGTTTTCTGCGTATCGTAACGGGTCTAGAATATTTCCAGTTTTGTGGGTCAAAGATTATAACAGGTTGACCTGATCTGACCAAATACGCAGTTGACCTGTGTTTCACTCTTAGGATGAATAAAATCTCTTGAGTTTGAAGTACTCAGAAGTATTAATAGATGGACAGGAACGACCGCGCTGTCGTATAATTGTTTCAAAAGTCGTAGAATCGATCTTCCTGAAATACAAACTTGTATTTGACTCTTAAAGTTCATTCTGCAAAATTTGATTAATTCCTGTTTGTTTTGAAAGTATCACGTTGTTTTTTATTGCGGCTGGGTATTCATAATGTAATAGTTTGTCACAGTGTCTGTAATGGCCAGAGAACGTAATGCACATTTGAGATTATTAAACAGATGATCAAGTTCAAAGAAATGAATTGCCAGAATACTCACTTCGGTAACATATTTGGTCTGTTGTCCTTTTTAAACGACCTAATAACTCAGGTACAGAGAACATGAACAAAGACCATTAACGAAAGTGGTCAGTAAAATACGTAAAAACTAAATAAATCGAAATGTGCAGGGCGTTCGCCGGAAAACACTACCCTCCCAGTCTGTTGCCGTCGGCAAATTGCTCGGTCAGTGGAGCGAGCAACTCCCGCCACACAGCACCGTGAATCACCGCACTCTTTAACACCTCCGCTGCCCCAACAGTGCAGTGACGCAGTATAATGGGACCCTTACATTGTTAAGAACTGTTTCTTTGCATTGTAGCTAGTTTGTGATTTCAGTCTCTTATTAATCAGTGTTGTGAATAAACGTTTCTTTGCGGTTTGGCTGGTTTGGGGCTTCATACTCTTACTAATCTGTACCTTGTTTGAGTGTGAGTAAAATTATGGTACGTTACAGTTTGCAACAAAGAATATTTCTCTACGATACATATGTGAAGAAGAAGTCGTTTAAAAAGTGTCGCAGTAAATTTCGTCGCGAATTTCCTGGCGCTTTACTGCCAGCTAAATCAACAATTCTGCGTCTGGTTAAAAAAGTAAGAGAAAGGGGTTCATTTTTTAACAAAAAGAGACTGTTGGTCTACCGTATTCTCACAGAGGAGATAATTGACGATATCGCTTTTCGACTAGAACAGTCGCCCAAAAAATCATTAAGTCAGTTAGGGCAGCGTGTGTCTCGAAATATGTTCAGAAGATGTGAAATGTGCATTACACAAGAGGGTCAACACTTCCAGAATCTTTTATAAGGTAAACTAATGAATTACGTCACATTTAAATGCTTAGCACATACAAGTTTATGAAGTTTATGAAGCGTAATTATTATGAAATAGTCCGCGGCCGACCGTCGAACAATGCCGGAAGCTGACCGCTCGCTCGCCGCGAGCAGTTTCTTCCTTGTAGCGCTAACAGTGGGTTGCGTTTCCCGGCGAACGCCCTGTATAAACTTTAGTCAATCAACAAAATTAGCAAAAGTTTTAATTAAATTGAAATTTAGCCTAGGTCGGAAAGATATTTGGCAATCGTAGTTACAGCAGACACCATGAGTAATTTAAGGTTTTTATGTTGATTTCATTAGCAACATGTTACGAAGAAGTAGTTCCACGTTTTTTTCAGCTGTAAAGTTTATTGGTATTTTTTAACTATGAAATACTACGAAAAGCAAAACTTAATGAATGTATTATGGCAGTTAATTTTGTAGCAGATGCTTAGCTATTATATTGCAGACATAACCTGGAATGAGATCTAGTGACTATTCATTTGCGAGCGAAGGCTGACACGTGATATCATTCTCCAGCCAATAGCTATCGAGGTGGGTGAGTGAGCGAGCATACCAAATTATATAGTAGAAGATGATTCATTACAGAGAGAGATTCGTATTCACAAGCTGACATTTCCTGGGGCCTACGTTACTTAGAATGTTCTGTGATTTAACGAGCACTAATTATCCCAAAAATTCAATAGCTGCTGATTACGTATCATTAAAAAACACTGCTTTGTAATAGCAGTTGAAAATGTTACAAAACTAGGTAATTATCTACGTAAGTTTTTATATATATATAACTTTCTAGTTGAGATATGTACCTGCTAGTAACAGGTTGAACTGTAACAGTGATTGCTGCAGCCAGGTGCCTGCCCGGTGCAGTTCTTTATAAGCAATTTGGTGAAACGGCACCGTTCAAATAATTCTGATAAATATCGCCCCTGCAAACAGGAAGGACAAAGTTTACACACCCCACAGCTGCGCTTCTCGCGAGGTAAACACGGCGAGCAATCCTTGTTTGCAGCAGAACACAAAAATACACCGGATAAAATACTGCCCTGCATTGATAGGTGGCGTTCGCTAAAATAAAATTGCAAGGCAGAACATACAGGCTGGCGGCGACAGAACCTGAATGGCTGCATTTCCATGCTGAACGAAATTTATCTGCGCGAGTTTTCTATCTGCGACCGGCTCCTGTATATCTATAATAAAAATTCCTCCATACTGCCTGGTGATTGTGTGTGAGAGAGAGGCGTTACGGGGTAGAAAACGACAACTATGATGGGTTGGTGCGGTTTGTTTTGAGGGAGGGTCGGCCTGTAGGGTTCGATACCGGAGGAATCGTTCGCTCCAATGCCGGTGTCGTGCACTGCGAAAAAAAGCCACCCGTTGGCGCTACAACGGTAGCTGATGCCATAGGGCGGCTGTAAAAGGACCTTCTGGTGGGGGGAAGAGCGGTGGGGTGGGGGTGAGTTATGGGTGCGTCGGATATATAGCGCGCGGTCGGCCGGATTTTCGGCAGCGCCACCGCAAGGGTTAACACCAAAGGGCAGGCCGAAAGGGGGGAATCTTCATTCCCCTTCGCCACCTGGAGGGCCGAAATAGCCCCGGAATCTGCCCCCCGGGGTGCGCGAGCGACGGATGGCCTGAGGATATCGGCGAGGTGAGGCGGGGAGATTTGGTTCGGCCCGGTGAGGACATAAAGATTCCGTTATCTGCCACGCGTGGCTACCTTAGAGTCAGCAGCGAGACCATGCTAGGGAAAATATTCCTACAGGGAACAGTGTAAAGAAGCCAGCGAGCTTGTTCCTATACTGATGGCCAAGATCAAGATTGCATAACAAACACCACTTTTTTGTTCAGGATTACAGCTTGCATTAGAATTTATAGTAGGTGATATTTCGCCCATGTAAACAGAGGATTGCGGAAAAATTGTAAACAAAATTGACATATCGTTACGGCCACTGGAAGTTATACTTAATGTTGATGCTGCAATGTTTGTGCATGATACTAAATATGGTGTTATTAAATATATTTCGCTTTTATTACTACATTCTGGCTGAAGTGGTAAATAGATTACGATAAATTTTATAAATAAAACTCTTTCTAGAAACAACTCTTGTGATGATTTTTGCTTTTTTATTCCCCAGACGCGTATATGTATACAGGGTTATGTAAAATAACGTGGACAAAATGACATGGTAGATCAGTCATACAATAAGAATCAAAAATCGCATAGGAACAGAGGGTTGCAACTGCGATCCCGAGCCGCTACAGAGCGTCTACAATAATCCTGGCACAAAGAGAAGAAACAAAACCATTACAGATCATTTTATTCATTATTACTCACTCACATGCGACTAATGCAAGCCAAATGTTGAGCCTACAGCTGATTCTCAAAGTTTTTGCCAGATGCATCGATACAAATCCTACATCTCCATTGTATGGAACGGCGCACCTTCTCAAAGATACCAGGTGTGTCTCGAACACATCCGGCTGCCGCAACGATTCTTCCTACCAAGTTTTCCGGCGTTTCAGCAGGTGTTTCATACACAAGTCCTTTTAAAAATCCCCACAAGAAAAAATTCAAGGGAGACAGGTCTGGTGATCGTGGTGGATCGTGTTTGTATCGCAACGCCCTGTCGGGGCTCTAGCTACAGGCGTTTGCGACCGTCTGTTACTATGAGATTTTTGATTCTTATTGTATGACAGATCTACCACGTCATTTTGTCCACGTTATTTTGAATCACCCTGTATATATATCAGTTACCTGTGACTTCGTTCGTTTGGAAGTGTGCTGTAGTGTAGGAGTTTTGGATACTGTTCAAAGTACGACAAGCAGAAAAATTTCTCAATTGAGGTTAAAAATATGGTTAACTGCTTCTTCTTTTTACTCTTCACGGAAAAGTGTACCTCAATGCCGGGAAACAGGTAAAAAAAACGTAATTTGCCCCGTAAGATACAGTTACGCACATTACTCAGCGGCTATAGACGAAAAAAAATGTAGTGTTGAGAACTAATTTATATTTCTCGCTCCGGAAGTATTAGTTTATCAAGTGCATTAATTTTCGTATTTTTAAACTGAACACAATATTGAAAATGTTGTAACGTTCTTGTTTTGATTACTGAAAGGCAGTGTTTGCGATTTAGGCAGGAAACAAAGAGAAAACGTGGCAATATCATTTATGAAGTAGGAGATTCTTTGGTGAGGCAAATAGTTAAAAAGTCCGTCCAGTCAAACTTACACATTTATATATAATGCTTTTTTATGTGTGTAATAGTTGTGATCATACGAAAATAAAAACATACATTTACAGCCACTGATGGTGTCTCACATCATAGCAGCGAAACGCGTGTGAGGAATAAAAATAACGTTCATCACAACAGTTGTTTGTAGACGAAATTTGTTTATAAAATTTATTATTCAACAACTTCAAAAAAAATGACCTATAACCACATTATGATTACAATAAACATTGTAAGTAGCTAGAGACATTACAGTGTTGGAGGTAATACATCCATAATTCAAATATGTAAGCCAGCTTAGTAAACTCGAACGTCAGAGATACGTTCAAAATTATTATCCTTCGAAAGTATTTTCTTCTCAGTGAAGACATTCTTTATTCATACTTTGTCATTTATACTATAATAAAATTATGCATTGGAGGATTTATAAATTTCTTTATTGGGATAGAGTATTTGAAAGGACAAGAAACAAAAACAATTGTTACTAGAATCTCAAAAACTAATGACAAATTTTTCAGGATTTCTAAAGTTTATAAGTTTGGGATCTGATTTAAAATTGTGATATGCCCTCTGATGCTATATCACCTAGTGATGGTGGAGCAGAATGTTAAAATCTGTTCTTTACATTATACTCATTTAAATAATATATGGTATACATTAGAAATCACACAACGGATATCGATGGCGTTTCCACATCTTAAACGACTACAGTCTGACTTAAAATCTAAGAGGTATACAACAAGCTAAGCAGCATTCTGACAGCAGAAAGTTAAAATCCGAACAAAACTTTTCTGAAAGATACATAGTTTTTCATATATTTTCACGAACAGTATGAAGTTTCGGGAAATATCGGTAGTGAGAAAAACATATTTGCAAATAAACATGAAACATATTTACATTCCTATTAAACTCAAACGTAGACGACGCTACGATTTTACTAATATTATTAGTATTGCCGTATATTTGTTGCTTTCATATTTTGGATATAAATAAAATGTTACTCACATCATTAAATGATTTTACTTAAATTACAAATGCTCTTTCGCTTGAAGTATTTCGATTATACGTTTAGTTCTGATTATACTGAATTACGTTGAAGGATACTATTTCTTGTGCATCTTAGAGATTCTGTTAAACGGCTGTCGATTTTGCTATTAACATCTGAAATTATATAGGAACGAAGTCTGAAACATCAGTAATTAGGGACGTCCACATTCGTACATTTACTTATCACTAATTGGTCATTTATCAATTAAACCAGTGTTACAGAAAATGCAGAGCCGGTAAAAGTTTATGTTTTTACCGGTCTTAAAATTAATCTGCTAGTTTTACACTTTAACACTATACACCTTAACTTCTGCGAGTTTTTCAGTACCAATTTTTATCTGAGGTTTTGATTTCTTAGACAATTCTTATCAAATCACTGTAAATTAATTGTTATAAATGAGAGCCGACAGAAAAACGACCGTAAATGTTTCTCCAGTCCTTGTGTATCAAATCGTATAATGTAACCTTGTTAGTCTGTAACCCAATGATCAGGCGGATAATGAATTTAGAAAATTAAATTGTTTAATAGCAATCCACAGATTCTGCTGAAAAGTAATTTATGTTTCGCACGCAAATATAAACGTTAAAACAATTAAATGATCAACGCTCGATCAAAAATTCATTTCATTTACAAAACAGAGACACAGAAAGTAAATAAATACAACTATTTTTTAAATTCACAAAACTAATTTGCGTGGCTTGTTCAGTTAATTGGAGAGGTTTGATATAGTCGTGACGAGGGGACAAAATGGTTTTGGTTCTTATCTTCGTTGTTTTCAGCGTTAAATAGGTTCTAGTAATCCGTTACATATTGCCTCGCGAATTCTCAGAGAAGCTGCAGTTTCCTGTGAAGTTTAGGAATACCACTTTACTCTTGATCGTAACAAATTTAGGATGAAGGTAATGAGTTTCATCAAATAATTATCTTTAATCAGATACAACTTTGTCAGGTTGTTAAGTTCACAGGACTTTGAGGGTGTTAAATTTTAAGTGTTTGACGAGCGTAGTGTTATTTAGTGCTATAACTTTGCTTTATGTCTGGTAGTAGAGTAAGGAAAGTAGACTTACCTGTTATAAATTACCACTTGACATGGAAGACTACGACTAAAACAGTAAGGGCTTCTCCTAATATTAATGTCAATTTAATTTGTGGTTTGTTGCGGATAGGGTTACTTATAACAGTCGTCTTTCCGCATTGTTGGAAGAAATTTTTTGAAATTCATTTTGAGAGAATTAGAAAAGCCTTGAAAAAATGTGTGAGAATAGTCTAACCAGTGTATTATTTCGGGTTTCCCAACGTCTTTGAGAATTTTCGGTTGCCCCGATTCTTTTTATTTTTAATCCCAATTTGAATAACTTTATACTTTTGCTATACATTACCACCAACATAGGCGGCCACAGAACAGTTTTAGAATATCTGAACAAACTCTTTGAAATAATCTTTATATCTTTTCTCATAAACAGAGCTTTTAACATTGGCTTCCATTTAATTTTACGTTATTTCGAAATTTACATTTTCCAACATTTTGCCTGTGTATTCTTTGGAATTATCTTTACCAACCGTTAAAATTTCAGGTGTTCTTTACATCTTCTCAAATGTTTCTGTCACAATTCTTTTCTTAGAATCAAGTAGCTCTAGTGTCTGTATTATTTCTTTCAACACAATGTGTTTACAAATTTCGTCTTCAGAAATGAAGACTATCATTAAATGGTTAGCGTCGAAACAATAGTGAAGAATAAATTCTGTTTTATTGAGAACAGTATTGCGAATAATGTGTAGTGTGTTGTCCCAATTCGAAGTTTAACCGGATATTTAAATTTCCGTTATTAATCATGTGTTCCCCATTCCCAAACACCAAATCAGGCCTTAGTATTCCAAATTCGGAAGCTGAACAAACTATAATGAGAATTTTATGCTGGTAAATGATTCTGTCATTATGGGACAGTCGTAAAAGTCCTCAAATATAATCCTTTGTGTAGTCAGTAAAAGTATCCTTCCCCAAATAAGAGTGTATGAGATTGAGTATACACTTTAGTGGACTGCGGAGTGTGTTAATATCAAACCAGTGATTCAGGTCTAATTTAATTCCAGTTAGGCTATAACTTTGTGTAAGTTATTTATTTATTTAGCTTTTGGTGCTTCGTGATACTTGTGGGAACGTATGAAATGGCACTCAAAGTATCTCTTCCTTCAATCTACGAACATAATGATATCAAAAGAAGATTTTTAGTAAACTTTATTTAATTTAAACTCTTGGCCTCATAATATAAGAGGAGCTAGATTTTTTTTGTTAGTTTCTAGTTTTTTACATCAATTACAAACAGATATTCATCGATGATTGTGCCATGCTGATCGCCTTCTGTTTGTTGTTGCAGAAAGATTCCCTCGTTTTGGAAGCGAGCCATGTCGCGAGCTGCGTATCTAAAGGAAAGTCGGAGGTAAGTCAGGCTGGTATATCAACATACTGAACTAGTGTCAGTTTGGTGGGTTATATTGATTTGTACAGCTAATTGCTACTTTAAAATTTCATTTACGAGATACTATAAGTTTCTAAAGTTCATTAAAGAAGATACTTGAAACCGTTGTAAGCTCTATTAATATATAAAATATAGATCACCTAAAAATAATTAATAAACATATCAAATTCAGTTAAAAATGGTAAATCACATCATTCAATTTAACTTCTTAGAGAACAATACAAAACAGGATTAACAGTACTGAAACCTAACAAAATGATTGATCCACACGTGAATAAAATGCAAGATTTCCTTAAAAAATTGTTTATAGTTTGTAAGTGAATAAAAATTTCGATCAATATCAGAGCATATTTTTGTTGTTGTAAGTTACTTAGGCTATTTGACCCTCTTTGTCTAGAAATTGGTGACGGTTTTTATGATGGTGATTAGCTTTTTTTTTTTTTTTTTTTTTTTGCTGCGATCTTCATTTCTTACGACCTGTAAGGGAAGTTGTTGCTTTTATCACATGACTCAATAGGGTAAGATAAAAGAAATTATATTAGCTGTGGTGTTTCATATCCCAAATTCCTAAATTGGGTGTCATCACATTCCAGTTAGAAAATACAATTCTGCCACATTATGACGAAATTTTTGCATGCATGGGCAGTCTTTTAAGTTGAAATTATTGTTTATTAATGGTTAAAAAAGTAACATAAAAGAAGTGATGTATACAGTATTATCTCTCAGCATAGTAACCCTTATTTACACTTTCGCTCCTTTTTGATGATTGATAAAAATGACTGACAGAGTTAAGAGCCATTCGAACTCAAGTGTTCGATTTATTTAATAGAGGCAAGTTGAATCTTCTGCATATCCTCCACAAAGTTGAAATAATGTTGAGCACTTGTTTGTTTACTTAGGTTTCGTGAGATTTTGATCTGTTGAAAACATAGAGAGTGGCTGAAAATAATCGTATCCGTATCTTTTAACGATCTCCAGAATTTTAGAGCCTCAAATATTTCCGTTATAGAGAAGAAAGCAGCAAGCGGTTGCGTGAACATGCTGCTCTCTCGAATTGCCTTGAAAAGCGCTTCAAACACCGTTGCGCAGATCTGCTCAGATCAGTGAGTTGAAAACAGCATCATCCTTTTTACTTTCTGGTGGACACTCATTAACGTTTACCTACGAAGTAATAGTGATGCTTCAGAAAGGTTGTATAAAACAAGTATTTTTTGCGTTGTTTATGGAGTCTTATGAAATCAGAATATGCCAGTATTTAAGAGAAAAAAAATTATGGATTGTACACAGTATCCTCTCCAGTCAGTGTTCTTAGTTTATTAGTATGAGTATGTGTTAATATTAGCCCATCTGATTAGAGATACGACGTAGAGCATTTGTTTATTTTATTGGACCCCACACATAGAAAAATCGTATCAGTCTAGTTATGGTGAAAATGTAATAAATTTTACTGTTGTCTACCTGTTGTATTAATAGTTCTATAGATCTTAGTTCAATGTAAACTACAAAGTATATCTCTTACCTCTTTCAGTATTTCGACTGCCGCAATCACATCAGAGTAATCCAGCCCATGGGAGACGGGAACAGACTGTACCTGTGTGGAACCAATGCACACAGTCCCAAAGACTGGGTCATTTACGTGAGTACTCTTATTTTTTTTCTGCTGTGATAATTAAGATGTTTGGTTTGTCACTGGATTTTGTACATTGTTATAGGCTATTCTTTTATTTATCCTGTGAATGATTTTTTTCATAATTACGACGTCGCCGATGATATTTCGAAGGGAAAGAAAACAGAATTTAAGGGATAAAATATATAGAAGTTTTATTTTGTACTGTCATGTTTTCGTGCTTTACTAGCACAGTATTCATTATGGACTCTGGATAAACCTACGTGATTTTATATCATTGTTTAGGTATCGTTTGTCTTCCGGGACAACTATTTGGAAGGACGCTCCGGTTCGGAAATACAGAATTCAGTCTACCATGATTTACTGAAATTAATAAACGTAAAAATCTAATTAGGTTTTTCGAAAAGCAATGGCTAAATTCATTTCCGCATATTTTAGCAAACATCTTCTCGCCCTAATGACCTAGATGTAGTAAGAAAAAGAGTGTATTTTAAGTAGCATTTATACTAACGCTGTTTGGAGGAGACTTTAGCAACATTCTGATTTAATTTTGAAATTTGAGACACTGGAAGAATGTAGTAAGTTACTTCAATCTGATCAGCAAACTTTAGTAAGTTAAATATTTCTTAACAATTTTTTTGAAAAAAAGGATGCAATGACAGGGATGGGTGTGCCCAACCAGTTTTGGAGATAGACCACAATTTCGATTCGAAAGTAGCCTGCGGGCCACAATTTCGATTCTATGTTAGCCTGCGGGCCACATAATACTTGTCTATAGTTACAATAGATATTTAAATAAAACAAAGATATAAGTAACACAGTTTAATTATAATTAAAAAGTAAAAACCATCAATGACACCTTCGCAGAGGTTTTTTTCTTCTTTTTTCTCTTCTTCTTTTTTACGTATTATAATAAAAAATAAAAAAAAAAACATCAGTGAGATCTTTGCAGAGGTTTTTGAGCTAGAATATTATAGACTACTTTTGTTGACGAGCAAATTCAAATACGCTGGCGGGCCATTTCGTGGCTCGCGGGCCTGGTGATGGGCAGCTTTGCTGTAGTGTATTTGGATGAGACAGTATGAACTGGTTTCAGCATTTGGATAAACTGCTCTATCAGTAGCGAAATTGTAAACAGAAAATCAGTGAATGCATGTTTAACCTGTTCGCGATACTAAGATGTTATTTCATCTACCTTGGTGTGCTTACTGAAGTCACTGTTCAGTGGTGAGTGGCTGGCATGTACTTCTGGTCTTGTTTTCTCAGTCTAACCTGACACACCTGACGCGGCACGACTACGTGCCCGGGGTGGGTACGGGCATCGCCAAGTGTCCGTACGACCCCGCCGACAACTCGACGGCTGTTTGGGTGGAGCGGGGCAACCCGGGAGACCTGCCGGGCCTCTACAGTGGCACCAATGCAGAGTTCACCAAGGCGGACACAGTCATCTTCAGAGCCGACCTGCACAACCTCACCACAGGCCGCAGGGAGTTCTCCTTCAAGAGGACGCTCAAGTACGACTCCAAGTGGCTAGACAGTGAGTACCAAGAACAGTATACAATCAACAAAATTATACATGAATTATTCATGCTTTTCCATCAATAAAACTATTCACAAGGATACAAGTACAGTCAACGAGCTATATTGGACGGGGTCACCACAGAAATTAAATGAAGAGTGTCCACACATGATATAAAAACTAATTAATACATTCTATAGTAAAACTACTAAAGGGGATACAGATGTGTGACCGAGCGTGGTGGGTGAGTGGTTAAAGTTCTGGCCTCGTATTCTGGAGGATTTCGGTTCGAATCTCCATCCAGGTGAATGCCCTGACGCTTCCTTCAATAAAGGCCATGACCGAACTCCTTCCAATTCCTTGCCCCCCAGTCCTTTCCCGCTTCTAATGACCTCGACGTAGACCAGGCGTAAAACCAAAAGCAAAATAAAAAAATAAAATAATAATAATAAAAAAAAAATAAGCAAGATGGTTGTATGGGAGAATCCACAAACAACTTTAATTTGCTCTTAATGGTCTACAGCAATGTTTCTCAGCCTTTTTCAACCGGAGGACCAGTAAAATGTAAAAATATTTGTGTTAACTTTTACCTTACATGGGAATAATTTTTATCTTTGGATATATTGTTAACCAACTCCACCAATCGTTATCTTCAGGTACCATCGTCCATTAAGTCCTAAACATACGACGAGAACCTCATAGAAATGTCATTAACTTAATCCTTAAAATAAATCCAACTGGAAACGTATTTTATTATAGTAACATTGCAGTCGTATCCTCATTTACTCGAAATACCAGATTTCTGAAATATTCATTGCTTTTAGAAAGTTTGGTTAACAGGTTTATGGCTTACACTTGTGTATTATTACAAAAAATTTATAAAATAAATATATGTCAGGTAATACTGTTACCGCACAATCTTCAAGATTCTCATTTGATGCTTGCTCATAATTCTTTCTCAACCACGCGGATATTAACCTAATACACATTAACATGTATGTACATCTCTGTCTGTTCTACGCAGAGCCGAACTTCGTGGGTTCCTTCGATGTGGGCCAGCACGTGCTGTTCTTCTTCCGTGAGCCCGCCGTCGAGTACATCAACTGCGGCAAGAGCGTGTACTCGAGGGTGGCTCGCGTCTGCAAGAAGGACACTGGCGGCAAGAACATCCTGTCTCAGAACTGGGCCACCTTCCTCAAGGCCAGGCTCAACTGCTCGCTGCCTGGAGAGTTCCCCTTCTACTTCAACGAGATACGTGAGTACCAATAGAGATATCAGAGACTATAGGGACGGAGAGAACATCCTGTCTCAGAACTGGGCCACCTTCCTCAAGGCCTGGCTCAACTGCTCGCTGCCTGGAGAGTTCCCGTTCTACTTCAATGAGATACGTGAGTACCAATAGAGATATCAGAGACTATAGCGACGGAGAGAACATCCTGTCTCATAACTGGGCCACCTTCCTCAAGGCCAGGCTCAACTGCTCGCTGCCTGGAGAGTTCCCCTTCTGCTTCAACGAGATTCGTGAGTACCTATAGAGATAGCAGAGACTACAGGGACGGAGAGAACACCCTGTCTCAGAACTGGACCACCTTCCTCGAGGCCAGGCTCAAATGCTCGATGCCTGGAGAGTTTCCCTCCTTATTCAACGAGATACGTGAGTACCTATACAGTTAACAATGACTGCAGGACTGGCTATAACTGTGTTAAGACTTCTTGTCACCTTCCTCGAGGTTAGACTAAACAACTAAATGGTCAATGATATGTGTGTCTATGGAGCTGGCTTATATATAAAACTCTATTTATAAATGACAAACTACTACAATGTAACATAACTCACTGTTTATCAACACTGATGGAACATACCGTTCCATGAATCGAAGTGAACAAAACTATATTTAATGGCCATAAACTGCCACTCGGCATTTTGTGCTATGTTCTTAAAAATTGGCGTGGTGGGTGAGCTGTAATGCTCTAGCCTCGCATCCGGGATTCCTGATTTCGATTTTCCATGGTTTCCCGAAATCACATTAGGCGAATACCGAGGTGTTTCCTTCGAAAGTCCATGGCAGTATTGCTTTCTGTTCTTAGACCCAAGTTATTCCTCTAATAACCTTGACGTCAATGCCATAAGGAAAAAAAACTGGATTTATTTTCTAACCTTTATTGCCATAAATCTTTTTTTTTAACTTACTGATTGATTTACGATTATTTGTTTGCATGGGAGAACTACATACTTAACCTAATGCTATTGGAAGATAATAATTATTTTTATCTTAAAAGGTAAACTCTTTATTACTACTTTCAAACTATTTTAAATTACTAGAATGATTGGATCACTTACATCTCGCAGAGGCGGCTAGTGTTCGGGAGATCTAAAATTTCATCTTATTCATTTTCAATCGCAGGAGATGATGAAAATGGAAATAATGTGGATATCTTGCCGGATTGTATGTCGTTATCAGAGCTTCATATTTAGAAGCATCAAAGAGATGTCACTTTATCTACGACACGATAGTTGAGTAGTTTCGTTTGTGCTGTTCTGTCGCGTCTAAGAAATTGATGTTTGGATTTTAAAGTAGTCATAATAGTGGAACCTGTGGGTATGTCGAAATGCAGTCTAGACGAGAAATATTTGCTAAATATTCACTCAGATTCACAGACGTAAAGAAAATAAAAATTTCGTGAACTGGTGCCCACCATCTCTCCATGAATCGCAAAAAATTCTGGTTTGCGTTTTTTGTGTTGTTCACTATGTCAAACGTGTAATGTTGAGGTGAACTTTCCAACCATTATAACCGGGTTTAAATGCTTTTCTTGCAGACCGCTATTGAATAAATTAAAATTTATAAAATGCAAACAGAGATAAATGTCAGCAACAATATTTAAAGATTCCAAAGAATCCAAATATCAAAATAGGAAGTCACTTATCATCAAAATTCAATGATTTACCAGAAGAATATTTTATAAAAATAATTTTACTGTGTCACAAATGACGAATCTTTACGCTTTTTGGAGTATTAATCTTTGAAGTAGTGTATGACCTCTTAACTACATTAAGATTCTTTGGAATCTTCGTTGTCCAGCCTCTCAATTCTCCGAAGAATCTGTTGTGTATATCTTTTGAGGTTAA
Source organism: Vandiemenella viatica (assembly GCA_031002005.1). Lineage (NCBI taxonomy): Eukaryota > Metazoa > Arthropoda > Insecta > Orthoptera > Morabidae > Vandiemenella > Vandiemenella viatica. The sequence continues at coordinate 95,059,948 of JARYHS010012519.1, forward strand.
GAAAATATTATTATTTCTTGTTCCGTGATCCTATTATGTAGGGTAATGATACATACCGCATATTTTAAGTTAGATTTTATGTTTTACAATAATGAAAACTTAGTAAAGATCCGTCTTTTGGTATATTCGTGACATCATGACGAAGATATCTACGTATACAGCCTGCTAAAGGTTTATATATCTGTGTGCAGAGATTGGTGGACATCTTATATGAAGATAAACAGGTTATATTTGTAACATCAGCAGACGGAAGCTAGAAAAAAATTAAGAAAACAAGGATTATTTTTCAGGACAAGATTAACTTCCAACCCCGAATATTTTTTCGTTTACCAGTATACAATCAGAAATTATACATTATGTGTTACAGCTTACACGTAATGCTGTACCTGTATGTTCCTTTTATGTAGTAGTGTGTCAGGCAACAGTAGCATTGGTGGATTTTGCGGAAAATTGAAACTCTGTTTTTTGGCTATCAAGCTGTTGTTGGGGATCTCCAGCAAACAACCTCCATCGCATATATCATTTTTCGTTTCTGTTTGCAACAGACTGCAGACAAGATCCGCTTTTAAATTGCGCCAATCTAGAGGAGGAAATGGAAATGCGAAGGCTCGGACCGAGTTTCTCGGTGCGTCCAGCATTTCACAGCGATATGTGATGAAGAGCTCGTCCGGATATTGTGACAGCATAGTGGTGTTTCGTGTTCTGCAAACAAACAGTAGCGGCACTCTATATGTAAATGACACCACACACAAAGTGGTTTGCGGCGGTGTGTCTGTTTACTACTGGTCTGGTATCGCTGTGATTGGACTGCTTCTGCGAGCGGAGTCGTTCTGCCAGTATTTAGCAATTCACACAGCAAACCAACATCAAACACTACGGCCATATATTTGTATGTAGTGCAGTTTTTTGGTTCCTCATAGTACACTTCTCGGATACGGCGAAACTTGTTGTATCCTATTATATTGATTTATTTTAATTTTGCGTATGATGCTGTATGGCATTTACAATATTCAACAACAATTAAACTGTATTAAATGAACAATTTTACACACATATATACAGATAATTCAGCGGACAATGCCCGCAGCCCGCCAATGAGACAGGATCTCCTGTCACGACCACTACAACGTGACGTCGAGGCGCTCCAACCAAGCCACCGCCTCCGGCGTGGCCAAATTTAAATCTTCCTGACTACCAGGAAAGGCACGCAGTGGGCAGTCCTGCACAATGTGTAACACAGTTTGTAAAACCTCACAGTACGGAGAATCTGCCCAGCTCCAGGTGTGGAGAGTTGAAACACTTCTTCCCGTACCACATATAATCCGATTTAGTTTACACCAAACTGACTGTGTTAAGCTGAATCCTGGACGTTTTGAGCAGGGATTGGTAATTTGCACTATGCACTGTGGTTGGGCGATGCTCATTCCGCTGTCCAGCTATCTGTATGGCTGAAGGAGTTGGATGTTAGACTGACAGCAGTCTTTCAACCAGGGCGACGTGACTTCAGCCGTGTTTTGTACTCCCTACCATCTCCGTGGATGGGAACAGCGTCATTGGTCAAAATTCTCGACTATAGTTTTATTAGAACCTTTTGCCTTCTGATATGAGGTGGTGGGATGTTGCTGAGCACTAGAAGCCACTGAATAGGTGTATATAGAAGCGAGCCAGTTGTAATGCACATTGTTTGGTGAAGCTGAACGTCCACCAACTGGGTGCGAGAGCTATTAAGCCATATGCTGGAGCAGTATTCACCTGTGGAGTAAACCAAGGCTAGGGCTGTTGTTCTTAATGTATTTGCATCAGTCCGCCATGAAGTTCCTGCCAGCCGTTGAAGTAAGTAGTTCCTACTATTAAGCTTGGCAGCTGTATTCTGAAGGTGCAAGTTTGCGAAATGTGTAACTATACTCTGTGTGTGGTAAAAGTATTGTTTGCTTGTGAGAATGTCTACTTTATGAGGCGGAGATTATGGACCGTCCCGGAATTCGTTTTGATGGCTGCGAAAAACTGCCTAAAACCAGCAGACAAGGATGGTGTTAAATCGGGTCTTGGTCTCGTGCCCGTTCCCGTCTTACCTCCCCCATCCAGTGTGTGGTGCCTCAGAGCACTGAGTTACATTGGCGTGTACACCGTATAATATTTACTAGGTACAAATTATATCTTTTCGACATTAATAACCTTAGCATAATTCTTTCGATAGCGAAACGTCTTTTCAGAGTTATCTTCCATCCAGATATTAATGTAGCTTAAACAACTCGTGAAACCCTGTTGCTGGGTCTGCCGCGTTTCAAGGCTCGATGCTGAAGGGGTTACCGTCATTCGGGACTAGGCTCGCAGTGCGCCATTGCTATCACCAGATTGTGTACCAAAGTCGCAGGGAGTGCATACGAATTGAGGGTATATATCCTACTTTGTGTGGTTATTCGGTCATCGGATGGAGGCGTTAATCTTGGTGGCATTATGGTATCATTCAGAAGAGTTGACCTGAATTAGCAGGAACATGATTTCACTCACTCCCTTATTTCACCTCTCACCCAGAACCCAAACCACGTATTAGAATGAAAACACACATTAGTCATCTACAATGAATGGGAACTACCATAGGTAAGATTCCAAGAAGTTGCTTATTATGGAGAAGTAAAAGCCTTTATATCAAAAACCTAAGCTTTGACGTGAATAGGACACTATATTGCTACCGACAACAATAACAAAGGGACTATGAAATTAATACGCTCGCTCCTATAATTTTATATTTGAAAAGCAGTAAAAATCTTGTTAGAACTAACGGGATACAGGCATAGTATCGATTTCCTAAGGTTTAGTTTGTGAGACCATCAAAAATATTTCTGCTGTTGGACAGGAAGGCATTTCATTGAAAACTTTGTCTTCTTCTTTCAGCAGAAGAAGAAAAATCAAATAGCATAATTCACGATTATCTGGTAAAGCAGGAGTTTGATATGGAAGCAATTTTCTCCAAATTAATCACCTATAACGTAAGGATTTCAGTCTGAAAATGAAAATTTCTTTCAGTAATCACATATACTAAAACTTTAATAGTTGCAACACTGCTATACAGACGGCGTGCAACGGAACCAAATAACTTCGCGTGTACCACACGTTAACAAATATACATTACCTAAAAGCGAATGGATTATCCCATACCGTAACATTTTATTTGGTGCATCAGTGTAGCTATTATGAAAGCCCAAACCCTTATATTTTCTCGATAGGGTTTGTTAGCTATTTAAATGTCGTAATAAGATAATATTTAATTATCGTTAAAATAATACCTCCCCTTCTTCTTTCTGCATGAATTATACTCATTTGTTGACGGCATAATATAAGATAATTAGTTTACTATAGACTTCATAGGAACATCAGTGCCTGGCAGAAAAAGTAAAACAAAATTGGTGAAACTACTCAAATTTAATTACAGATTTCTTCTTTAGAAGTAGTAATGTGTGACAATTTAGACGAAGACTGCGGAAACCGTGTAGGTGATGACATGATTTGGCTTTTGGTTCAATTAGATCGTAAACTCGTGACAGTTAAGTTGTTGCTGATGGTTATGTGAAAGCAGGGAAGAGACTATTATTGTTCTTGGAGAAAATGTTTACATTTATCACTATAAAACTCTCCAGTGCACGTGTGTACGTCCTATTATGTTCCATTCCTACGACAGCGTTTCACAATAATGTTAATGACCGTCGTAGCTAGCATATATAGATCACAGTTACCCAATGTAAAGTTACATGAAAATTTTTCAGTATTAACAACGGATTTATATGCATCAAATGTAAATACAATTTAATAACATATGATACCAAACTCAATTGAGCAGGACACATTCAGAGTCCTTCAGTTCTTATAGAGAAGATAAGGGGATATACAAGAGAAGTAAGAGAATACGGTTACAACACTTTGGTGACACTATTACTTGAGTATGGTAATGCAGTAAGGGACCCACGTTTTTAGTGTCAAATACAGGAGTTGAAGTGGATTCAGAGATGGGCTGCCTGATTTATCTCTGAAAATTATCGCAGAACACAATCTATAACTGGTATATTTAATGGGATTCATTGGAAGACAGGAGGAGGGTGAAGTGAGCAAAGGGAGTCTACAAGGTATATGATGGTGACAGGGCGAGAATGATAATAGTGATGGAATTAAAACATTAGCGTGGTAGGTAAAAGATGACCATGTATGAGAAAATTCTCTTTCGTAGGTAAGGGGGATGAGGGATTGAAATAAATTACCATGAGAAATGTTGAATAATATACCAAAAATGTTGAAAATCGAAAAGGAAAAAAGTGGCCGGATACAGGAAAGTGGAAAAATAGGTGTGTAAGGAAATTTACAACTTAGCGTGTGCTCTGCTCCATCGCAATTAAATTAAATTCCACATTTGATATGCGGGACCCGAGTTTGCACCTGTGTACGCCCTATCACTTTATACAACCTCCAACAATAAACAGTGAAATAATAACAAAATGAGTTATATGTTAATTAAAAGATTTTTTCTTTATTAAGTAATTTATTTCAGTCGTCTTTTCCTTTATTAGTGCTTTTCGGTTGGTTGACGACGAGATTATTATAGTCTGGATAGTATTGCGGCTTAGAAAGGGACAATAAATGGCATTTATGAAGAAACCATCGCGACACTTATCTGAAGTGATTTCGAGAAAATGTGACGATTATTAAATCCCAAGATCCCGACAAGGGAAGTAATACGCGTTCTCCCTAACTCCCGACACAAACAATATCCTATCCCAGTAGCGGAGACTTAAGTGTTAGAAACCACTGGCTGACCAATATCTGTTCATTCTTTCATGCTGATTATGGGTACGTTAAAATGTTGAGGTTTTATGGGATTATATTTTCATTATTTCACTTTCTATGATTGCCTTGTCCGTTTTCGAGCGCATGTGGATAACGTTTGGGATATTTACGCATCCATAGGAACCGAACCTCGGGGAAAACGAATTAAGGTGATTTTTCTTTACCTTCTACTCTATGCAATGTTCGTAGGTGTTGTATGAATGGATGACTGTGAAAGTTTGTGTGTTCCGCATAATGTTTGGGATTTAAGCCAGGTCTTTGGTACACAATCTGCTGATCAGGAATTGTACACCACCACCTCTCCTGCCCTGCCGGCCAAGTTTTGACGATGAAAATTTCGTTCACTACCACCACCACCAGGTGTCAGGGCCGAACACCATCACGGTTCCGCAGCCAACTGAGCAAACAATGGGGCACTTCTTCTTTATTGTTGCGATATTTTGCGTTCTTGGAAGCATAGTGTCAAGATTTCTAACAAAAATTCTTTTTTTAATGGGGTTCTTTGGGACCCCGTTTATCTATGTTAAAGTTTAGCTAACGGTGTTGATTTTATTTTATCGTTCAGATTTTATTTATTTATTTATTTTTCCACGTTCTTCACGGCTTGTCGAGGTATTTAGAACCAGGATAGGATGGAGAGAAGGAACTTTACATGTTTTATTATTAATACGAATGGAAAAGTTACTCAGTCATTTGTTTTTAGTTGTTGTTGAGAAAATATCTGTGAAGAATCAAGGAACATCTATGTGAAGTTATCTCTGGAGTGGCAGAGTAGAAAAAGAAGACGGGAAATGAGTGTGGTGTCAACACGTATAAAATGGCAAGAGTGCTGAAAAAGTCTTTAAAATAAACCTCGATACATATTTTTATTCGAGTGATTTTAAACGTACCTAAATTGTAAAATAAGTTGATAGTACTTAGTAGAAACTAAATACATTATTTGTATTTCAATGAATTACATGAAGAGTCAGAAAAATTAGTCAGTTTGTCTCAACCTGACAAACATGGAGTAATTCGATCATGGCTCTTTAAATGAAACTGTCCTGTATTGACCTGGAGTGATTTTGGGAGACAATGAAATATGGATAGACAAACCTGAGTACCAAGCCGGAGCGTTACAGCTCACCCATCAGGTTGGTCGTAATTATTTTTACGTCATACGCTGATTAGTTGTACTGTACTGTACTGACATTACTGTAACCGCTGACATTTCCAGTTAAGCCCGTTCAGTTAACAGAGGCGGTTCAAGGTCAGTCTGCTTTGTCCCCTCTCCGCTGCCCTTACCCCTACATGTGAAGGGGAAATTTGCTACACACCGGATCCTTCCATATACCGAAAGACATGCGTACTGAAGATCAACCAGTTGGCGTGTGGTCGGTGGGCGGTGGCGTTTGGAAAGGAATTAGTCAAAGTGAGACGCGTATACACCAGCAAGAGAGAGCTAGACTCGATAATATAAGGAGCAGTGGTGGATACAGGATTTTGGGTTCGGAGGGGTTTGAGCGGACTTTGGTATGGGGAAAGGGAGGGCTTGAGTCGGGTAAAGGGTAGCCGTTATAGTTTCCTCAATCCTCGAATTAGTAACGCTAAAAAAAAAAAAAAAAAAAATCGCCAAAATTACAATGTCGGGGGTGGACCTAGATACTTTTGTGGGGGGGGGGACATTTCCCCCCTAGCCCCCCCCCCCCCACCTCCCCTTGATCCACCCCTGATGAGGAGGTAGTTGTTTCTGGCCAATTCAGTCTGGTTACAAGCGGAGTCCAAACAGTTTCACTCTGCCAAACAGTTGTTGGACACAGCATTCAGCACTTTGAGGTAAGAAGGTAGGAGCAATGAGATTTGGAACGGAGCCAGGCGAACATGGCCTTGAGCAGCAAGTTGATGGTGAACACCGTTGTAGTTGTTGCTACGGTCGACGTTTATACTGCAGACCCACAATTTTAGCTTGCTTCCAGTAATCTCCCAACAGGTCTGTACCTCCCCACAGCGCGCGTTGCTGCCACTCCCATCTTTCGCAGTCGGCTGCCCCTCGCCTAACACAGCCGGTCTTTATATATTTCCATGCCGCCCCAGTCTCGCGCCAGCGGAACAAAAGGGCGCCCCCATTCACGAAACGGGCGGTATACGACGTGGGCGGGCAGCCAGCCAGGCCTTATGTGTGTATCACATAATGAAGCCCTTAGCGGGGCCAAAATGTAATTCGTGTTGTGCGTGCGGGCGCGAAGTTTCGTGGGGGTTGATCCTCTTTCGTTCCCTTCTCTCTGCCGCGCTGGGTGCTGCCATTGTTATTGAGCTCAGAACCTAGAGTGGAGTCACCATGGCAACAGCAGAGTAACCATAGATATCAGACACGCAGCTAATCCTTGTCCTTGAACGTTCTCATGATAAGAATTTGAGGCTAGCGAATGTTTTATTCGCGGGAGTCCAATGTTGTATAATGCTTAGGTAAACATAGCAACTACAATGAGTCTTTTCCCGGCGTATTGCTGACTAAAATTCTTCTCGGGTATTCTGCCGGATAAGTTCTTTTACCCACAAAGTTTCAGCAGCAACCTCCGCTGACTTCTTCAGGTGAGATGTCATAGCACCGCTACCACACTCTGTGGTAGCTTCTGTATGACATCTCACCTGATGAAGGCAGCGGAAGTTGCTGCCGAAACGTCGTAGGCAGAAGAACTTATCTGGCGGAATACCCGAGAAAATTTTTTCTCAAAATGAGACTTGTCAGAGTATTCCATGATAACTTTAGTAATTCCCTAACAGACCGACAAAGACTACAGGTGTTTGATGGCAGATAGAATCAGATATCGAGTGTCGAGAATCAGTCTGTCTGGTTGCCTGGTTCAGAAAAATAATATCAACTGTCCGAAATTTGTTCTCAAGTTTAATTTCGAAGATATCTTCGGAATGCTGGAAATCCACAGGAACTCTTTTCGATAAATTCGTCTATCTTTTGGCTACGGAACTGGACTGCAAATTAACATCACGAGTCTTCTAAAACTTGCAGATCAATCTTTCTGCAATAATATGGAGACTATAAAATCTAGCGATCACATGGAATAGTGAGTAGCACACACCATATAGTGGTATAATATGCTTGCCATCAAAATTTGACTAAGTCGGAACTGCGATTTGATAACTACAGATATTTTTCACTTAGATGTTACGGCCTGAAATTGCGGAGAAAGTTAAAAGTTTATCCTTAAATCAACCCAAGGAGTCGGAAAGGTCAAAACCTGATTCATTAACAATAGTGAAGTGAATATTAACAATAGGTAAAAATAACTTACTAACCATGGATTTTCTATACAGAGTTTTTTTGTGTAGCAAATGTTTAGAATATAACTTTAATGATGCAAGATATCTTACAGGTTTCAACTGCACATAGTGAATAGATATCGAAAAAAAACTTCTGTCGGTATACTTCCAATTTTTGACTAAAATTAAGTAAGTTCCAATTAATAACTTGATATAACGACTTGTATTCCTAAAACCAATTACAGAATTAAATTTTAATTCTACCCGTGTTAAAACACAGCTGTTATTTTGAGAATGAATTGAAGGGAATCGGTACTTTACTGCACTTGGAGGAAACTTGCGACTGTCAACATTTCATAATCGCATACCATTAACTTCCTAACCACTGTATCTAATTATGTAAAAGAATATTGAGTATAAATAACACCATTCGTAGAAATACCATTTTTTCTAGCAAAATTGCGCAAATAAAACATAAGTCGTACATGTTAGTTGACTGATTTGCAAATCGCTTCTCTTTCTTAGCGCGTGTAGTCTCTGATGAGCATAAGCGTTAGGCCATATAAGAAACAAAAACACCTCGCGATGCTGTTTCTAAGAAACCATTTTTAATTCTTCGCTGGCCTTTTTAATACTTGCCATTTTACACAACTCTCTTGTGAAGATTTTTTTACAGCCCATTGCTGTGTTGTGGTGTAGAGAGGAACCTCAATCATGGCTAATGAGGTCGTGGGTCGTTTGGGACGTATTCACGACAGTAGCAGCAGCTGTACTTCTCAGAACTGACTCGAAAAGCTCGCTCAGAAAGTTTAAAAGTTCTGCTAATGTTCTGCTATGCTTCTACGTTCAGTTGTTTAACTTATAATTGAAATGAAGATAAAAATTACAGTATTTCTTAAAATATTCTGTCTTCAAACATCATAAGAAATTGTGTTCGTTTTACCAGATCATTAAAAAAAAAAAAACAAACAAACAAACACACAACATCAAGGGAAACTTTATTAAGTTGACACAAATCAGCCATTTGAAAGAAAACGTAAAATCTGAGCTACTTCTATAACTTAAGGACTTGTGTAAACTAGAATGTATGTGAATGTAGTTTTCTCCCTCTCATGTTATAAGATTTATTAATAATCTCTGACCCTCACAACTACATTTATTTAGAAAGTGAAATGGTGAGTTACATTCATGAACTTAAATATTCAGTTTATTTTTCTCAAGGTCAATGCCAGGCTACAATATTGTTCTTGAAATCTCAAATTTGAACTCATGCAAACATGTTGAAATCATCGAGACCATAACTTAATTATAAACTTATCTGAGCTCCATTTTGCACCAATATAGGGAGATCTTTGAGCAAAGTTAAACATGACATCAGTTTGTAGTTAAATTTATTCCTGATTCAAGACGGATGATTCAACGATACAAAATGAAGGAAATTGTTGAAGATAAAAATGACAGACGTTTTGCTAGAAACTAAATGAGTAGTAATACAATGCTATATTTACTTTACAACATTTCGACTCAGTTACGTTAATAACATAACCCTAGTAACATACTAATCCGCACTGAAAGTTCAGATGGCTGCGGCACTGACGAGGGATTATGTACTTCCATTGCTAGTGGCGGAGGAAATTTTCATCATCAGGACTTTTTTTTGACATTTGGAACAAGGATGAGAAAAGCTGAGTTAGGCAATTACAAGTTTCTGGATAACTTTAATATGACTCTCGGCCACTTTTTTGTTTTGTTTTTGTTTTACTTATGGTTTTACGCCTCGTCGACGTCGAAGGCATTGGAGGCGGGATGGGACTGGGACACAGAACGGGAAGGAATTCGGCCATGGCCTTTTTGAAGGAAGCATCCCGGCATTCACCTGGAGTGATTTGGGGAAACCATGGAAAACCCAAATCTGGATGCCCGGACATGGATTCGAACCGTCGTCCTCCCGAATGCGGGCCAGAGCGTTAACCACTCACCCATCATGCTTGGTTTCAAAACTTCTCCGAAAGGGCAGGAAAGGTGGTGGGGCACACACCATAATCACCAGATTTTGAACCAGAAATCTGTGTTATATCGTAAACCTCTCTGCAATGCTTATGGTGTCAGGTTTTACGATACTGTTGGTGGCGATTCCTCAGTTGGATGGGTACTTTAAGATTGGTGACCAACCGATGTATTTCGGAAGAATAGGACTGTACGGCCTGGCACCGGGTTTAATTCTCTCCGTTCTTTTATCTTTTATCCACCACACAAAAATCACACTACAATGAACACACCGAAATTCGCAGTTATCCAAACATACGAAACACTGTCACACAGGGGAAGACAGCGGGAAAGAACCCCAGTTCATCTTCCTAGACATTACCATGTAAGGGTAAACATCCCCCAAGGTATCGCATACTCTCTGACAGGGGGAGGGGTATACATAACCCGTTCATTTCGAGCCTCCATCTTGTTCCGTTTAATTTGTAGAGCCCTTTGACAGACGGACATTCAGACAGGTGGAAGGTCAGACTGAAAGCGACATGAAAGAAAGTAGAAGGTGAGATCCGGTGCCGGATTAGACACATCTGCTCTACTGAAAGGCACTAAAATGGTATGGTGCCTTATCCGACGGCCAAATCAACAGCGTTGCTTTCCATCACTGCGCAGTGGCTTGGGTTTTGTTTCAGATATATGGCACACAAAATGGTGATTAGGAATTATCTTGATGGTCAAGTAGCGAAAGGTGGAAATCTATTCACCACTAGTGATCAAAATAGGTAACTACGTCCCCGTATATATGCTACTTTGGTAGTTCCTCATGGGACACGGTCACGAAGAGGTTTAGCAACAGAATAAAACTTATGTAATCGTAGATTTTCCCGTCGAATCTGCTGTTTGAAGATCTCTCGGGCATGTGGCTAGATCAATTGGTCGTTGTTAAACCAATTTTCGACAGCGTAACGTGCCACCATCTTCAGGTTGCGTCTGCTGAGTGGCGAGAGGAGCGCAGTCCGGGACGTGATTGCAGTGCCGGACCCGCTGGGGTGGTATTTATACCCTTGGATCCATCCCCTCCACTCGCGCCACGGCGCTCGAATAGTGGTGGTGGAAACGTACGCATTCGGATTGCGCTCCTAACGGCGGTCAGCAGACGCAACCTGAAGATGAAGGCACATTACACTGTCGAAAATTTGTTGAACAATGACTAAATGATCCAGCCGCATGCCCGAGAGATCTTCAAGCAGAATAAAAGTTAATAAACTGCTTCATTACACGTATTTCTTATAACAGCTAAAGTATACTTGTATTAATCCTCGTTTTGAGAAAGGATAGTGGTCTGACAGCTCTGACGATAGCTGCAGTTTATTTACTATATGAAATGCTGGCAGCAAGTGAGGTGACTATAGTCGAGTTGTGATATACTTGTTCCAGAGGGCGTGTACCGCAGTTCGGAGGATGCGACTCGCTTCTACGCTGTTTTCACGACATCGAGCACAGGCCTGATCGGCTCTGCCATCTGCTCCTACACACTGTCCGACATCCAGCAGGCCTTCAGAGGCAGGTTCAAGGAGCAGGCGACCAGCAGCTCGGCGTGGCTGCCCGTCCTATCCAGCAGAGTCCCGGAGCCCAGGCCTGGAGAATGCGTCAACGACACTGAGACGCTGCCAGGTGAGATAAAAATGTCGCTCATCATGTTCTAAAAGCCAGAAAGCACACCATCCTTGCTCTATTTCAGTATTTCATACAGTGTTTTCATTTAAAATCTCTCCTCTACGCTCCTTTGACCACCTTGCCCATCTCCAACAACTTCGTGATGATTTTGGATCACCTAGTCCAGTCGATTTAGTGCTACCTACAGATTGTATAACAGGTACTCAAATCCTCTTTCAGAACAGGATGTTTCGAAAATGAGCGTCCAGAGCGGTACATTTTTCCTTTGACCACACCATCTCCGTTTTAGTGCCAAAGCAATGGCGGGATCATCAGGATAACAATAACTTTTCTCTTTAACTACGCTGTACATGATTTTGAAGTTCCTCAAATCGATCCCATTAAATTATTTGTTGCCAAAACCCAACAAACGTGAGCAGTTCAGCTTGCTTTAGAATTTTTGAGTGTTCTCGCTATTATCTACCACCATTTTATTGATTTCCAGAAGAAAAGGTTCAGTAGTACTTATTTAATAAGAACCGGGACTAATAGATCTTTCCGTAACCCGTCCGTAATTATCTCTATGTTAGCCAATCCTTATATATCGACACGACATTATAATTCGTTGTCCTTATTCCCTATACACTAATCATTCCTTTCTATTATTTATCTTCTCCGTTTATCATCCGATAGTCCTCATTTTATGTCTTTTAGCTCAATGGATATGACGCTAGATTTCAAAATTCCTGGTCCCAGCGTCAAATTTTAGAGCGGTATGGAATTTTATCTTTCTTTGTTTTGTTCATACGAGCTACTCCCGGTTAAGGAATCCGTGTTATACTGTGGGTCATGCAGTAAATGGGTTATTCATGGTTTCTACGAATCACTGCAGGCAAATACCAGGATTGTTCCTTCAAAATTCGATGGTCGAATTCCTTCCCATACCTTGCATTAGTCCATTCCCGCCTATAATGACATCGACGTCGACTAGGCGTAAAGCCATAAGCAAAAATAAGTATGGCCCAGTTATTATTTGTTTAGTATTTGATTTTTCATGGCACTTATAGAAGCTTATAAAATGGAACTCAGACAGCAATTATAGTGTAGTTATTGAACGATTTTTTTTTTTAATATTTACGAAATTGAGCGAATAATGCCCTCAGTTGGTAGGTGAATAGGCCGCTACGTAAAAAATCGCCAGCCTCTACAAATTTGAGATGTTTAATCTAGATCACCAATCATAAACATGTTTCCTCAAAACTAGTTGCAAAAAGTATGTCCTTTTATTTCAACTCACGCTTTTTCTATTTCCTTACAGAATTGCGTTTCTGACTTTGTTTTTTATATTTATTTAGGCGGTAATTGTGTGCACCTTCTATGCCACAGATACGGTGCTCAACTTCATCCGGTCGCACCCTCTGATGGATTCGGCGATCGCCCATGAGTTCGGAAAACCCGTATTCTACAAGAGGGACGTCGTCTTCACCAGCATCGTCGTGGACAGGCTTAAAGCCGAGCTGGCGCCATCTGGGGTCTTCACTGTCTACTACGCGGGAACAAGTAAGTGCACATACTTCACGATCGGCCGTATTTATACTTTAAAATCTACGTGTGAAGTGGTCGTCTTGCGACCGAAACAGCCACTACCCCTGTTCCTACCAGTTACTTCAGTTAAAAACGATACTATACTACTTAATAAAAGTAATAAGTTTTTATTAGGAAATTATAAACAAGGATCTTACGTATCCTTTGAATACTGTCTGAATGGCAATAAAGCTTTTGTTTTTAGGAACATCAACATAAAAAACGTGGTTGATTGCAAGTTTTAACTTGATGGCTGATAATTGCTTTGCAATTTTATAATTTTTATAATTATCAAGCAGTTATGTTTGTTCGTGATACACACAGGTCAATGGAAATTAATGTAGATATTTATATTCAGAATAATTTCCTTACTTTCCTTTCAGGCTCTGGATCAGTGTATAAAGTAGCGCAGTGGTTTGACCCCAACTCGGGCGAATCTTCGTCCAGTCTCGTAGATGTTTTTGACGTCATGCCTGGAGAAACAATTCACATCATGGATATATCACCACAGGTACGTTTGTATTGGTAGTTGCGGGACTTTGAATACATCCTTCTATCAACAACGCTCGTTTGACAAAATATTTCTTTCAAATGCCACTTGATAGCCTTCCAAGCTTGGAAGGTGATCAGTAACGTTCGATTGCCAGTCCAGCAATCCACATTGCAGTTTTGCAATTTTTGTCCCATCACTTCAAGCAAATACCAGAATATTTCCTTAATAAATTCGTGGCCATTCCATTCCGTTCATTTCTCTGTCTCTAATGACATCCTGAGCTGTAAAGACCTAATTGTAAAAAAATTAGAATTCTCAAGAAAATTATTTCTTGTCAATGACAATAGGTTAATGATTAAGTAAACTAAATTTGAATGAGCGACAAGATTTAGAATTGCTTTAGCTTACAGAAAAATTGTCCCAATCAACTGAACTTTGCCTTCAAATTTCACTGGCCAAGGTTTGCAAATAGGTGTTAACGATTTCTGTTTGGATAATAAGAGGTGATTTAAATAACAGAAATAAACCAGAAATACGTTAATAATTGGAAAAAAAAGAGTTATTCCATGGAGAAGCTTTTTTATATGGTCATTGATCATTATTTCAATGCCTTACTAAATATTTTTGAATTATTTTCGGATTTTTTTTTTCAATTGTTTACTCTTCTTTTCCAGTAGAAAAATGTGTTCGTACTGCACAAATATTACAAGGATATCAATTAAATCTTAAAATGTAATAACAATAAAATCTAAACCATGAAGTTTTATCACTCACAACAATTTAATCACGCGCAAAGAGACACGTATCTTAACCGGCGAAGTGAATGTGATTTACCGGTGATATGTTTTGAGGGAAATAAACTCGGTGAACCTATGCGAAATAGATGCTGAGTAGGATTTTAATATTTATAGAAAAATACCAGGGGTAATAGCACAAATTAAAAGCAATTTTTAGTAATATGAAAGGTGTACCAATAGTATAGAAATAAGACCAAAGGACAGTAAGGCGATATCAAGGTGGCTAATTCTAAAATTAAAGTATGTATTTTATTTTAAATCATTCTTATAGTGTTTTATTCTTTTAGAAATGTTAGACACCAACATTAAAATACGATACAAATGAGTTTCAGTTAAGTTTACCGCTAAGGCAATGGCTGTTTATACAACGTTCCTTGAAATTACTGGTATTAGAGTGTCGATTTTTTTGTTCGAAATGTAGTCAGGACTTACCTAAACTGCCATTCTTGAAAGAAAAAAGTAATGACGAAAAATAATCGACAGTGAAAGGAGAAATGAACAGAGGACAGCCTTCGAAAATAGTGTCTGAATGGCAGTAATCTATGTTATTTTTTCAGTTGTCCTTTGGTCGAAGCTAGGCAGAGACCAGAATCGCCACTACGCAATCACTGTGCTAGCAGTAACAACTTGTCTGACTTTAAAACGCCTCGACAACTGCTTCTGACAGGCTGGTCACGTATCTCGTAACTCAGGGTGTCGAATAATTCATCGTGTTGACGTTAGTGGTGAACCACGCTGCGGGAGGCGTCCAATATTAGCTACGCGGAGCTGTTTGCCTCCTTCAGATGCCACGAGGAGCCGTCTTGTTTACCAGACTCCCAGCCCGTAATATGCTTGCTTTGCTTCTTCCATACCGACCCGAAGTGAGCCGAAATTCCTTCGCCACCAGACCCTAAACTCCATCTCCCGCCGTGAAAAAAATGAACCTGCCACGCGTAGCCAAAGCTTCTGGTTTTACGGCTGTTTACTGTATCATTTTTTTTTTTACGTCCTTCTCTTTGTGATGGGGTAAATCAACGCTCATAGTGCGTATGTTTGCGCCACACGTGGAACGGTGTCGTAAAAGCATCTTTCCGCCTCGCATACTGTTCTCCATTATTACGCTTCCTACATACAAACACCTCTGGGATTTCTGTTATTTCATGGGTTCAGTATAATGGACATAGGCAATGTTGTCCCTGAATACCCATATTCAGTAATTTTTGTCCACTGGAATACATAACGCATAGAATTTTACAGAAATAGGAGCTATACTGATCTTAATTTTTCTCAAACCTGGCAGTTTCGTCAGAAAGTCTCATCTTCACTGTTCCTAACATACATTCGAAACTTAATGTCAATTGCGATCGAACTACCGTGGCAATGTACCTACACTCCCACCTACTTATGTCTTATTTTTTTCTTCAGAAATTATGAGTTTATTGATCTGATATTAAATAAAGTAAAGTAATATCTGTTTAAACGTTTGTCGGGAAACAAACCTAGTAATATTATTATTGATGCACAATATTTCGGCGACATAAATCTCCGTCCCCATCTTCAGGTGCAGTTGTAAGTCTGTCTTGTGCGCGTTGTATGAAAACTGGCCAAACAACGCGCTAAAGGTAGACTTCAAGGCTTACAACTGCACCTGAAGATCGGGACGGAGCTTTATGTCGCCGAAATATTGAGCAACAATAATAATATTACTCGGTTTGTTTCCCGAGAAACATATATAAATAAACAACGCCGAGAAAAATTGTATTCATTTGTAATATCTGTATTTACACAATAAAGTATGGAGCATTTTCAAAGATGTTACTTACGGCTTTAATAAAACATCGTAGGGAACTTTATAAGTTAAAAGCAGCCACGTGAACAACAAGAATTTATTCAAACTTGAACAGCAAGTCATTTAGATATGAGTAGTATTTTTTTCCGATACATAAAAATGCTCACGTTTAAAAGAAATTAGTTTGCTGTTAAGTGATGCTATACAATATCACCAAACGTAGAACGAAAAAATAAATAAATATATATATTTTGTCTTGGGAGAAGTGTTGTACTCAGAGGAATAACCATTATGTATGCGATGCTAATATACATCGGAAATTGTGCTGTGGGCTATTATTAGTTCCCTTGTTTTATAAACCCGCTCGCCAGACCTTAATTTATCGCTACAGCCATGATTTTAAAAAGTATTTATGTGCTTGTTAGTTCTCCACAGAAATTTTCTTTCTTGCCTCTGGCTATCTGCAAATAAGACTGCAGTTACCGGAATAAATTATAGCTGCAGACACGCACAAATTGCAATGTAAAGTATATATATTTTTTTACTGGCTTCTAATTAAAAGCATTAATATATTTTCTACGCAGTGCCCAGCGCTTTAGGAGCGGTTATGGAAGACGAGGCAATGAAAAGAAGAGTCTGCTGTATTTTTGACAGTTAAAATTCTGTTAATAATCCAACACTCATATAGTTCACGTAACGTCTGTTAATATTGGAACTTGTTTCAATTTTTGATACTTCGGTATTTTCCGGAATTTTTTTTTTACTTATTGCTTTACGCCTTGTTGACGTCGAGGTCATTAGAGGTGGGATGGGAGACGGGACTGGGGACAAGGAACGGGAAGGAATTCGGCCATGACCTTTTTGAAGGAAGCATCCCGGCATTCGCCTGGAGTGATTTGGGGAAACCGTGGAAATCGTGACTTACAACATTCCCTACGGTGATGTCAAATTTTCAGATTTGAAAATTTATTCACCACCAAGGCATATAACTGCGATTCGCTTGTCAAGCACCATCTTCACCCATGGTGCAAATAAGTGAAAAACGACATCCAAGCACCCTATTCATCACCGGGGCAGATAAGAAGAAGCTGGTTGCCAATCACCAGATTCTTTATTGTTACAAAAAGCTGCAAGTCGCTGGCATTGTGTGATCTTAAACAACAGGGCCACATAACTGCGAGTCGATTGCCAAGCACCAAATTTTCACCAGGACAGATAACTTGCGTGTCAGCTGGGAAGCATCTTGTGAACCAGCAGGGTAGATAACTGCGAGTCGATTGCCAGGAACCGTAACCACAATCGCGGCTGAAAACTGGAGACGACTGCCAGGCGTTGCATTCACAAACTGATTTGATAACTTCCGACCGATTGCCAAGCATCTCATTCACCACCGGGTCAAATGACTGCGACTCTATTGCTAAGTGTCACATTCACCAACGAGTTTATTAACTGCCAACTAATTACAAAGCGTCGTATTCATCACAGAGTGGATTACAAATAATCGAATTCGCCAACGTGGTGAATAACTGCGAGTCGCTTGCCAGACATCGCTTGACTTCAGCTGATAACTACCAGTCGATCGCCAAGAGTCGTATTCACCGCTTGGGCAGATAACTGCGATCCGATTGTCAGGGACCGTATCCCCCACCACGGCTGGTAACCGCTTGTCGGTTGCCATGCATCATATTCACCACCATGTTAGATAACTGTGGGTTGATTTCCAAGCGTCGTATTAACAACCCTGCAATATACTTGTAGTCAATTACCAATCATCGTGTTCATCACTAGGGCCAAATAAAGCAACCTATTCATCACAGGGATAGATAAAGTGAAGCCATTACTAAGATAAAGAACAGCTAGTCACAAATCTAGTATCACTTTTAACACAGGGGTTGATAATCGCGAGTCGATGGTCAATCCCCATATTCCCCAAACGGGCATATAGCTGATAATTTTATTGTCATGCAATATTGTCACGAGAAAGGATGAAATTCAATCATTAAACAGTAGAAAAACAGCTTCTGACAGTTTATAGATGGAAAATAGCTGTCACGGAATTCAAACGGATTGAACGTTATGTCCTGATGCTTTTTAATCCTAGAAGTCAGAAGAAAAAGTATCTAATGTCCGCCCCTCCCCCATTTCCCAAAGAAAAACTTCCATATAACTCTGTATGTAAGATTCATTTAATCAGAAGATGTAGAATTTAATCTTTTACGCACATAATGCAAAAAACTGAAAGATTTTTGTGGATCACAAATTCGTGTAAATTTCCGTAGATGACAGTATTTGCGTTAAAAATAACTTTCCAGGAAACTGATGGAATTGATCACGGCTGATATTTATTTAGACTTACCCGTAATCGGCTAGAGTAGACCTTGGCAGTTCCCAGAATTAAGAAAGGTTTGGACTAAATACTGCCTAGATTTGCATTAATTATTACAAGTCCGGTGGCAAAGATTTTAGTGAAAACATTAGCTTTTAGGTTTTATAAACTTACACGTGAATGAACTACCAACCTTATTATTTTTCATCTCTTAATTTTTATCAGGATCAGACAGAAAAACAGTGAGGAAACATCCAAAATACACGAAGGTCCGTTATTTCGACCCATCGATGTTGAGTGCATGTTTAACATAGCATGATTTTATACTTATACATGGCTAATTTATACTTATAAAGCTATAATCTATAATTATAGTTGAGAATCCTGTATCATATTCCCAAGCGATAGTACTTGCTTGAGACGTTGACATATATAGAAAATCCATTACGAGTTAGTAACTCCTCGTTTTGTTGTTGTTGTTGTAGTAGTAGTAGTTTTGTTGTTTGTTGTTGTTTTGTTGTTTTTTTGTTGGTTTTTGTTGTTTTTGTTGGTGTTGTTGTTTTGTGTTGTGTTTTTTTTTTTTTTTTTTTTTTTTTTTTTTCTGCCGATGCAGCGTGCTGTATTCGTAACTGGATGTTCTTTCTGCTTGCAGTATAAGTCACTCTACGTGGCGTCAGACGATCGCGTGGTGCAGGTTTCCCTGGAAGACTGCTCCAGGAGACACTCCAACTGTCTCCAGTGCGTTACTGACCCGTATTGCGGATGGGATCGTCGAGATGGAGTCTGCAGGAGCTATGCCACTGGGTGAGTAATAACTCAGTCACTTTGTTTGGTATTGACTACTTCCTCACAACACCATATCGTGTAGGGACTGGGTCTGCATAAGCTACCCAAGAGCGTAGCGTTAATTCACAAAAACTCCAGCAAGATCTACTCCAATAATCAGCTGTAAGATGGGATCTACAGGTGCCACATTGCCAGTTGACGTTTTTTATATAGATTTATTATCTTATTCTGGAAAAGGCAGCCGAGAATACGGGTACCGAAACAAAATCCTGAAAAATAATCACAACAGGTTGTACGTCTTAAATTCCAGTTACAATCGTACTCACTGTCAAATTCGTTGAGATGTTAGGGGGATGTATACATACACCTTCATGCCTCTCATCTTCACACGCAAATCCTGCGATGCATTTTTACCCGCTTAGCAAAATTTCATGTTTTATCTTCTGGGAATAAACATTATGACAATGACCATTAACTGCATTTGAACCTGGGAACTTGAATTCTTCAAGCTTTGCATTTTGGCTATAGTAGGTTTGCTACCGGTATATTAATTCCATGGATCTGTTTGTGGCAGGTTTTGTAACTAATATCTACTATTAATTTTTGTAAATAATTGGAGTACCATGCGTAGTGGGTGAGCGGTAATGCTCTGGCCTCGCATTCGGGAGGACACTGGTTCGAATCCCCGTCCACCCATCCAGATTTGGGTTTTCCATGGTTTCCCGAGATCATTGCAGGCGAGTGTCGGGATGCTTTCTTCAAAAAAGCCAAGGCCTAAATCCTACCCTTCCTTGTCCCCAGCCCTTTCCCGTCTCTAAAGACCTAATGTTGACAAGGCTTAAACAAAAGTAGCTCATGTGGGCTCTTTCTAGATAATTTCTTTTCCTTTTGCCTTTACGATCCGTCGACATCGAGCTCATTAGAGGCGGGAAAAAGGAACGTGATGGAATTTGACAATGTCCTTTTGGAGGAACCATTACAGCATTCTTCTGGAGTGATTTTGGGAAATCAAGCAAAGCTGGAATGTGGATGGCCGGATCGGGATTTGAACACTCGTCCTTCAGAATGCAGGGCCCCAGCTTTACCACTCACACACCAGACTTGGTCGCCTGTATCTCCTGGATGATTCCTTCAAGCAATGTTTTACTAAGCTTTCGTGGCACAGACTGTGTCCGATTATTTTCGCTCTGTTTTTATGCTTCTCCAGAGAGTATTACTTTAGCCTGATCTGTGATAAAATTCATCTTTTCCTATTTTGTTTTCAAACTGATATTTGACATTATTTAAAAGAGATTAGTCTTTTTGTTATCATTATTTATCGAACACATTTCATATCTGTATAGGGAAAGATTTAAAAAAAAATTTATTTTGGTAACGTTTTTCTTGTTCTCCAACTGTTTCTTGATGTTAAATGCGATTTTACCTGATAATACAAGAATTAACGCAATGTAATAATTTTCTTATGCTGTTGCTTAATAATTAGCTTCAGATTATGAAGGAATGTACTCGATTAAATTTAATAATAATTATGAAAATAGTAAAGAATATTGACAGCTCTCGCAAATTTAGGGTAGTGAGGTGGTTATAACACTAGATAAAAGATAACATCGGTACAGTCATCAAGTATTTGTATGAGCGCCTGCATATAGCGAGTAATACGAAATAGGTGCAACCACGTTAGCCTAGTGTTTGACGTGGGAAGAAGGAGAGATAGTAAATGTTCCGTTTTTCTATATGTAGGGTTAATTCCAAGTTTTTGATATTGGGTGTTTGATCTTCATCCGGAATTCTTGTTGATGATACACAGTATTCGAATTGTTGCCATGGAGTTGTGGAACCTCACTTTCTCTGTGTAAAATGTGAATTTAAATTGTTAAACTTAACTAACCGACACTAATGCAAGCTATTGAACTATACATCTAGAATTAATAATAATAGTTGTTATACTGAACATGGAAGGCAGAGATAGTAAACACTCGAAATCGTGTAGGTTGGTCTTCCAAGCAGAATGCTTCTTCATCTATGGCTCTGAAGGTGACTGTAGGGAACTAGCAAGATTAATTTTAATTTAATTTAATTGCAATAGAGCACATGCTCCGGTTGCAATTTCCCTGCACACCCATCTTCCCCCTTTCCTGTATCCACCTACGTTTGCCCTCTACAAATTTTTATCCCTATATTCTTTCAACGTTTTTGTTAAATTATTCATCATTTCCTTTGGTAACTTATTCCAATCCCTGACACCCTTACCTAAAAAACAGAATCTTCCCCCACACCCTTGTGCCTGAAATCGAGTGCCAGCTTGTTGTCATGGTCATCTTTTCCCTTCTAAACCCTAATTTTAATTCTTACACCAATATCTTATTAAGCCTCATCGCCAGTATACGCCTTGTACACTCCCATGACTCTCTTCACTCTCCTCCTGTCTTGCAAGGAATCCCATTCCAGCTCTTTTATCATATCAGATACTGATTGCATTCTGCGATAATTTCCAGAAGCAAATCTAGCAGCCCCTTTTTGCACCCTCTCGAACTCCTGTATTTGATACTTAAAATGTGCCATACTACACTAGATTGCGGATTATGATTTGAAATGTTTTACTGGGAGCAACGGAATCATTGCCATTGATCATATAATCATGCGACATTTTAGACTATACCGATATTTCTATTATTGATATGTTCCTTCCCGTTATGCTCATTTATCTTCTAAGTAGTGTAGAGTGCAGCAGTGAAGAATAATTGATTCACTCAATACTTTGCCTAACTGAAGCAAACTGAATATGAGAATTTTCTCACGAAAACAATGTCTCCATGTAAAATAGCATTGTTCAACGAAACACTGAAAAAATTTTTCCGTGGATGAAGAAGAAAATATATATGATGCCCAAAAGTAACTGCATGGTAATAATTTGTTTAGATAGTGTTATACGTTCATTAAAACCGTTTTTTTAGTTTCATTTTCATCCAGAGTATTTGTTCAGCGATAAAGAAAATAAATTGGCTGAGATACCTAGCGCCACATTAACCAGTCCATTACTTACGTTGATTTTTAGACTGTTAGTGCAAGATCTACCTTTAGTACCGAATAAATGTATCGCTGTTGCAAAGCCAACATCTAATCTCGGCTATAAATCCACCTGGCCCACCGTGCTTCCTTTTCCACTGCTTGTAATTTTGTATAAGGCTCGTTCTGCTTTTCTTCCGACTCTATTAACCTAATTAAATAAAGTTGCTTTGAAATATGTCTGACGTTCAGGCTTTCGAAAAGTTTTATCTCTAAATTCTCCTCATGGGTTATCAGATGACACAGCCAACACCACAAATGTTCAGTTACGATGGACAATTTTCATTGAACTTTCTTCTGGCAATTTCAAAAATGGTACCTAATTAACAATGGATCACAACGTAAAATTAAACATGATAAAAATATGTTCACATTGTCTTGTTTGTTTACCGCGTTTCATGGTTACAAGACAAATGTAATGTGTTCTTCTAAATATGTTTTTGTTGCATATCCATATTAGTAATGGATATTATCCCGGTTCCTTCAATATTGATATTATTATTTAGTGATTTTCTATGTGAAATTTCTGAATCTCATGTCGAGAAATTTCTTTATGCATCCCTTCTTACGGTATCCGATCACAGGTAGCAATGCGACTGTTTAATACCACATATGCTCTACTGTAAAGTGGAATTGACTGTAATTTTGAGTTGTGTGTGTACATTGCGTTCCATGAAGAGCAAAATTCCCATTTCTACCACGAATCTGATTGTAAAATCTCAAATATTGACTGAATATTCCCGAAGGGCTACCACCTAAACGTTCTAGGCAGAAAGTAATTCTAGGAATTGAACTTACTGCCCGTTCAGCTCGTTTCTTGAAACGTGTTCGTCTATCGCACTAACATAGACACTATCTAGTTTCGTCACTAAGTAAAAAATATGACCATTTCACATTTCAGAGAAGTCGATCATCACATATGAATATGATGGTGATTAGGTGGTGCTAATGGCAAGAAAACTCAACAGAGTAATTCTTGTTTCTCAAATGACTATCTCGCTAGCTTTGAGATTAGAGAGATGCAGTTTGTATACTGAATACACCTTCGTTAAGAATATAATACATCAATATTCAGCTTAGTCATTCTTCAATTTTTTCAAAAAGAAAATCACCTTTTTTTGTAAAATCATTATGCGGATCTCATTTAGTAACATTACGCATGATTCTTCTCCATCTCCGCTTTTAAAGTATTCTACTCAGCTTATTATTTGGCACACTGTGCCGTTTACTTGTCACTCAGTGTTGTTTTTCTCATTTCGTTAGATGCACTGTTACTAATTTATCTTTGACTGACAGTTTTTGGAACAGCTTGAAGACCTCGCTTCAAGCCTTGACATTTAATGGCTATTATCTTGTTCCCTAACACAATGGATCTGTGTTTTGCAGACGTGATGCTTATGGTGAACATTACTGTTTCTGAGCCCGTAGCGATGGCGGCCAGCTCTACCGGACTCTCTCCGTCGATGTAAACAAGTTTATTGTGCTGACCGGACTATCTGCGTGCGCCAGCTCGCATCAGGAATTTTTGATCTCATGAATAAATTTTCATATGAATGGCCGTCAGTGAGGCAGTAGATACATAAAACGTCAGACTCTTCTTTGTCTTTCGGTTCGTAAAGAAAAAAAAAGGAGGGTAGGGGGGGAAACAGAGAAGGATGTGAGGGAAATAAGTGTAGCAAGGCTCCTGTTTCGATCAGCAAGTGAACGAATATCAGGAGGCTCATCTCTTTCTCCAGAGCAGAGAATGAGTCCGTGTACAAACTATATATTTGTTATAGCTATGTTGGCTAAGAATTCAAATCAATAATCCTGAGGAACTTTCCGAAATGGTTTCTAGTAGGCTTCAGCGAGATTAAGGAGAAGAGTCCTGAGAAGGACCAGAGCAACCAGTGAGAAAAGGGGTCGATTAAGATATTTCATTTCTTCTTAACGCTTTTCTCATGTGCAACCTAAGGGGTTACTAGAGGGGGTATTTATCCCTCCATGGCAACGTCTGGGATGTCCCAGTGTGGCAGTTTTCGTAAGTGTTCTTGTAAGTATGGATGACTATGATATTGTGTGCGTTCATTGTATAGTGTTTGTTTTGCGGATGAGAGATGTAAGAAAGGAGAGGATGTAACCCGGTCTCTGGAAATTCAGGCCTACTCTTCCGGAAGACACAAGAGGAGCCGCCAAGCTTAACTTCCCAATCAGAAGAACAAATCACCATCCACAGGGTCTTATACCCTCACTGCATACACACTGCGGAGAATAAGAACGGATACTTTCCCGGCGTATGCAATTAGAGCTCCTGAAGTGGGGGAAAGACCCGGCCCCCGAATGGAATTCCAGTATTTTCAGAGTAATCGGCCCATTTCTGTCTGATATATTCAGTAAATTATCAGAACAGCGAAAAGTACCTTCAGACTGGAAAATCGCAAAAGTAACTACGATTTTTAAGACAGATGATCGAAGTGATCCTGGAAACTATCGTTCCATATCTATAACACCTGTAGTAGAGTTATGGAGCATATTATATGCTCGAACATCATGAATTTTCTAGATGAAAATAATTTGCTTCCAACAAATCAACACGGGTTTCGGAAGAAAAGATCATGTGAAACACAGCTGGCCCTATTTGCACAAGACATAATGAAAGTTATTCATGCAGGTTCACAAGTATATGCAATTGTTTTTAGATATTCAGAAAGCCATTGACTCTGTGCAACACAACCGCCTTTTAGCGAAGCTTCGGACGTACTCTATATCGGATCAGCTTTGTGAATGGTTAAAGGATTTTCTAACTGGTCGGTCGCAGTATGTCGTCGTTGAAGGAGAAAGTTCTTCTAATCTAGATGTTACATCGGGTACCTCAAGGAAGTGTAGTAGGACCACTTCTTTTCTTAATTTTTATAAACAATCTCGGAGACAATTTTTAGATTGTTTGCTGATGCGGTTATTTATAGGGAAGTAAGGAATTTGGCCGATTGCTTAGAAATTCAGCGTGATCTGGACACTATTTTGGCATGGTGCGCTGAGTGGCAACTTACACAAATTTGTAAAAAGTGCAAGACAATGAGTATAACTAACAAAAAGAATCCAATTGTTCAAAAATATGAGTTAAACAATTCAGTTATTGATATGATCGATTGTATGAAATATTTGGGAGTAAAAGTACAAAGAAACATGAAATGGGACATACACATTACTTCTTTAGTAGGTAGAGCTAATTCTAGGCTGCGATTCATAGGTCGAATCTTGAAAAATTTCAATGATCAAACATAGGACATAGCGTACAAATCTCTTGTGCGTCCACACTTGGACTATTGTGTTGCCATTTGGGATCCGTTTCGTAAGGGGTTGATCGAAGGTACATATAGAGAAAGTACAGAGAAGAGCTGCTCGATTCGTGACCGCTTGCTACAGTCCTTACGAAAGCGTCACAGACTTGCTTAGTAGACTAGACTGGGAGTCTCTGGTAGATAGACGACGCACGTTTCTTTTAAACTTATTGGTAAACATGTTTACTCCAACTTTCACTTACGAGTGTAGTGAAATACTTCTTCCACTAACCTATTTGAGCCGGAATGACAGGAAAGATAAGATTAGAGAAATAAGGTGCCGCAATGTTTCTTATGTGAATTCTTTTTTCCCCTCGTACCATTAGGGATTGGAATGCACAACAAAGAGATTAACTTTGGTGCTGAGCACCATCTGCCACCAACAATTTTGTGAATTGCAGAGTATGTATGTAGATGTATACTTGAAATGAAGTCTTCACGGGTGTACCGCCGGATAGTGTTTTGAAAACACGATATTTCAACGACTAGCTCCGTCGTCTTCATCAGGTATCAAAACCCCAGAATTTGAGCACTCTCTGGTGATTGTGGGTTGTGCACCGCCACCTCTCTCACCATGTCAACCAAGCCCTGAAGATTAAAGTTTCTTTAACCACCAGGCCCCAAACCACATAACCCCGTGTTAGAACCAAACTCCATCAGGGTTCCGTATCCAACTGAGTCAATGGGGCGGGCGTCAAATTTAGTTTATACACTCCTGGAAATTGAAATAAGAACACCGTGAATTCATTGTCCCATGAATGTGAAACTTTATATACACATTCCTGGGGTCAGATACAACACATGATCACACAGACAGAACCATAGGCACATAGACACAGGCAACAGAGCATGCACAATGTCGGCACTAGTACCGTGTATATCCTCCTTTCGCAGCAATGCAGGCTGCAATTCTCCCATGGAGACGATCGTAGAGGTGCTGGATGTAGTCCTGTGGAACGGCATGCCAAGCCATTTCCACCTGGCGCCTCACCTGGACCAGCGTTCGTGCTGGACGTGCAGACCGCGTGAGACGACGTTTCATCCAGTCCCAAACATGCTCAATGGGGACAGATCCGGAGATCTCGCTGGCCAGGGTAGTTGACTTACACCTTCTAGAGAACGTTGGGTGGCACGGGATACATGTGGACGTGCATTGTCCTGTTGGAACAGCATGTTCCCTTGCCGGTCTAGGAATGGTAGAACGATGGGTTCGATGACGGTTTGAATGTACCGTGCACTGTTCAGTGTCCCCTCGACGATCACCAGAGGTGTACGGCCAGTGTAGGAGATCGCTCCCCACACCATGATGCCGGGTGTTGGCCCTGTGTGCCTCGGTCGTATGCATTCCGGATTGTGGCGCTCACCTGCACGGTGCCAAACACGCATACGACCATGATTGGCACCAAGGCAGAAGCGACTCTCATCACCGAAGACGACACGTCTCCATTCGTCCCTCCATACACGCCTGTCGCGACACCACTGGAGGCGGGCTGCACGATGTTGGGGCGTGAGCGGTAGACGACCTAACGGTGCGCGGGACCGTAGCCCAGCTTCATGGAGACGGTTGCGATCGGTCCTCTCTGATACCCCAGGAGCACCAGTGTCCATAATTTGCCGGGAAGTGGCGGTGCGGTCCCCTACGGCACTGCGTAAAATGCGACGGTCTTGGCGTGCGTCCGTGCGTCGCTGCTGTCCGGACCCAGGTCGACGGGCACGTGCACCTTCCGCCGACCACTGGCGACAACATCGATGTACTGTGGAGACCTCGCGCCCCACATGTTGAGCAATTCGGCGGTACGTCCACCCGGCCTCCCGCATGCCCACTATACGCCCTCGCTCAAAGTCCGTCAACTGCACATACGGTTCACGTACACGCTGTCGCGGCATGCTACCAGTGTTAAAGACTGAGATGGAACTCCGTATGCCACGGCAAACTGGCTGACACTGACTGCGGCGGTGCCCAACCGCTGCGCAGCTAGCGATCTTCGACGGCCAACACCGCTGTTCCTGGTGTGTCCGCTGTGCCGTGCGTTTGATCATTGCTTGTACAGCCGTCTCGTAGTGTCCGGAGCAAGTATGGTGGGTCTTACACACCGGCGTCAATGTGTTCTTATTTCAATTTCCAGGAGTGTAGTATACAATCCATAGATTTCTATTTTCGGTCGAAGCCATCAGAGGTATAGAACTAACAGTCCAGAGGCAGTTACATGCCGTGAGTACTTGTTCTGTGGGTGGAGTTGTACCTGGATGAGGCGCAGTGAGTTTATCTGCCATGGAGTTTTGGTTAGAATAACGGATTATCAGATAGAGAGTGCTAGAAGATCTAAACTTCAACTGTTTGAACGAACAGTTGAAGTTAGTTATATGTTCGCATATATCTAAATTTATGTAAAACTTCAAAAGTCTATGTTATTAATTAATCCCTAAAATGATAGATTACGTTGGTAGAAAAGAATTATTTAAAACAAAAATGGCGATAAATACAGTAATTTAGGTATACTTTTTTTAAAAACGTTTGTAAGTAAGGTATATTAACTGCTCTGTTTTAGGAACGCAAGCAGACAAGAAACAAGATCTCTTTTATAAATGGTATTTTTTGTTTTTTACGTATTTCTGTAAATAATTTTAGTATAAAAATTACTATTTTTATTTCTATTTGATTTGGAAGTATGCTTTATTACTTTATTCAACAGCATGGACTTCAGTATGTCATACTCGTGGAGTATTCATCACTTATATTAAGCTTTGACCATGAAAGCTCGTGTTCTTCAAGTAAGAATTATTCTGTAAATGGCGGATATGTATAAAAGGACAGTTCCCTCCAACAACCATTCTAAATATTTCAAAATCTCACGTATTTATAATAATACATCAATTCATTTTACTAACGTTTATTTTTATATGTCTAAACACAATTTGGCATCTTACAGAATCGGAGATTTTATTAATATTAGCTGTTTAAATTATTTAAACATTTTTTCACAGCAGCCTGTAATCATTCATACTTAATAAATTCTGAATCGAGATTACGAGCAAGAAGCTTCATAAGAACAGCTTTGATCAAATTAATAGGGAATGTGTCATGTGTATAAAGGAAATGGAATCAATGATTTCTTTTGAATAGCAGAAAATTTATTGTAAATAGCAAATTTATTTCGTGTTTACGTTTGCAAACAAAACCCACTTTCTGCTAATGGAGCTGATGGTACTTGTAGGGACAACGACGCGTATTGAAGGTTTAAGACAGGACGAAATTTTTCTTAAATGTAGTCTCATGTTAAATTCCAATGAAATATCTTTGATTTTTTTTAATGTAAAAAATTTCCAAACAAGAATTATTTTATAATAAATGTTACAATCAAATCTTTCAGTCTTTTTTAACAGAATCTTGTATTTGTTATTCTCATGTTATTTGAAATGATACAGAGAATTATTGTTTAAACTATTTTTCGCTTGGTGCTAAAATCTAATTGACCTATTCGTTCACAGGCGGTGAACATTTCAGTTGGCTTGTTGTGCTTCCAAAAGTACTTCACAGATGATTTTACCCAGAGAGAATGCACCGATTATGAATCCGCACAACGAGCAAAAGCTGCTACATTTCGAGATTATTTTGGTAATGGAAAGCT
This sequence comes from Vandiemenella viatica, assembly GCA_031002005.1. Lineage (NCBI taxonomy): Eukaryota > Metazoa > Arthropoda > Insecta > Orthoptera > Morabidae > Vandiemenella > Vandiemenella viatica. Next base: position 95,089,453 of record JARYHS010012519.1, read on the forward strand.
GCGGGGAAGCTAGAAACCACAACATTGGAATTGGAGAAACAGTACGCTCTCCTTTCAACTGGCACTGTAATGAAGCAGATCGGATGGATGTTGTTATCTCAAAATGTTTCCTTCCTCAATAATTGTTGTGTAAGTTAGCTACAAGTTCGGTTTCTGATCACCTTGGTGTAGTTGTCGTAATAAATAAATGAAAGAAAGGAACTAACTGAAAGAAGTTGAAAACAATCTCGTTGAATATCATGGACGGGTTATATTGCCTCGAAAAAGACACAACAGAAATTAACGAAATTAATTTAGCCATCCATTTTGGAAAAATAAGAGATATCCTCGCATATTCAGATTGCCGTTAACAGATATTGTGAAAACTATGGAGTCATCTGCCTCAAAGTAATGTTTTCCCACGGAAAGTAATAATTAAGATTTATTAGTTTCCAGATTACTTCAGCGGAGGATCAGATTAAAATAATTTAAAAATAAAATTTACTACTACAGATTTACATTTACAGTAAAGAATATGCTTTCACGTCTCTGTTCGGAGTGTAGCTACATGATAGGATAAATATCCCGTCATTGAATTCTTTTTATAAGTAAGCCAGAAATGCGCATTACAACCATATCTTAAGAACCTACAAGCTATAACTTCCGGGACTACCCTTCAAATCTCTATTGTATCTTTAAAAGTTAGACATTGTGCCATACTCAAATTATAATGAGGAAAAAAATATTTACATGTTTTATGGGTATAAGCGAAAACATATACGTGTACTCATGTTTGGATGTGTGCATTTTTTGCTGATGATGCACTTATTTATAGGGAAGTGAGGTGCTCTGACGATTGCTTAGAAATACAACCCGATCTGGATGTTATTTCGAATGGTGCCGTAAATGGCAGCTTACACTTGACTGTAAAAAGTGTAAGGCAATGCAAATAAGTAATAAAAAGACCCCGTTTGCTCACGAGTACAAAGTTAACAATTCAGTTGTTGACACGGTCGATTCCCTGAAGTATCTAGGCGTAACAGTACAAAGCAACATGAAATGGGATTTGCATATAACTTCCGTCGTAGGCAAAGCTAATTCTAAACTACGTTTTATAGGTCGTATTTTGAGAAGTTGCAATGCTCACACAAAGGAAATAGCGTACAAAACACTGGTGCGTCCGCATTTGGAATATTGTTGTGCAATTTGGGATCCGTATCGCAAGGGATTTATTGACGCCTTAGAGAAAGTACAGAGGAGAGCCGCTCGATTCGTGACCGCTAGTTATAGTCCTTACGTAAGTGTCACAGAGCTGATACGTGGGTTGGGCTGGGATTGTTTGGAGGACAGACGACGTCGTTTTCGTTTGAATTTGTTGGAGATTATGCGAAAATCTTTAATTTACGAGTGCAACGAAATACTTCTTCCGCCAACCTATTTAGGTCGCAATTACAGGAGGGATAAAATTCGAGAGATAAGATGCCGTACTGATACATTAATGTATTATTTCTTTCCTCGTTCTGTTCGGGATTGGAATACACTAAAATAGGATTGGTGCTTAGCACCCTCTGCCACCCACAGTAATTGTGAATTGCAGAGTATAGATGTAGATGTAGATGTAGATGTAGATTTAGATGTACAGATTATTTTAGCTGTGTACCTTAATATTTTTAGGACTGTGAACAGATATCACGTCAGTTGACTCAGATTAGTGAATGAATTGAGATTATTGAACAAAAATAAGGGAGGGGTACTAGATGTTTGCGTAGAACCAAAGGTGCTGAGTAAACGAAACCACTCGATTTAATGACTGAAAAGTAACATAGTTACTCAAATATATATATATATATACACATTCATGGTCACATTTTTGCTATGTAGACCGTAGGCGCTTGCGACAGCTCAGACACATTAATCTTTTTTTTTTTTTTTTTTTTTTTTTTTTTTATGACCTGGTGAGATATATTGTGTTTGTGTGTGTGTGGTTTTTTTTGTGTTTTTTTTTTTTTTGCTAACCTCCTTCTTTCAACTTTGGTGAGCGGTGGGTATGCTTTATCTTTCCAAATATACATATCTTGCGAAAAAGGAATTGTTCTTTTTCATTTCAGCTTCGCTAAATGGTATGGACTTGCTTTTAGGTTGCTTCAGGACGTGACAAATCGGTCACGCGGTGCCTGCGAGACGAGTGTACCGAAGAAGAAACTGACGGTGACGTGGGGCCAAAGTCTTCACCTGGGCTGCTTCAACCAGCAGCAGACAGCGCCAGAGGTGCTTAGCGGCAGGAGCGTATCCTGGGTCCACTACAGCGACGCCCGCGGGAGATACCACATCCTCTACAGGTACACACAACATGCTAACTTGACTCTGGACACCAAATGACGCCTCCCGACACTCCTCACACTCTATAAATAAGCATTTACGAAAAGTAAAACTCAAATATCATAGAGTTTTGATTTGATAACCGTTTGACTATGGCACAGATACGTCCGACGTCATAATTAACAGATGAGACCCATCCAACTGTACAGCCAGTTTGTCATCATGTGAAAAACGTATTTGCAGCAAATATTAGGTCATTGCAGGTCCGATTCACGTATAGAAGAACAAGTTTGATAAATCGTGCAGTGTTTAGAGTACTAGTGTTTCGTGGGATATAGAGTAGAAATATTTTTACGGGCAAGTTGTTGGTATTAGTTTAATCATTATTATAATCAGTATTAATAATAATAATGGCGCTTGTAAATACTTTCTTTGCAAGCTCCCAAGGTTAACTAATGGTATTCTATGTAATTATAAAAGAGATTCTTTTATATAGTGTTACTATTGCATACAGCAAGCTGTACATCCTTCAAGAACGTATGATAGCACATAGTTTTTGTGGTGGCGGGAGCTTTAAAAAATAAGTAAACTTCACATTAATATAAATTTTAACTAATTACGATGGAGTGTATACACTATTTCTCTACACATCTACTTCTATGTTAAATCCATTTCTATTTTAAATTATACCACTGCTTGATACAAATCACCACATTTCTGTGCGTTTTGTACCTTTTGAGCCATTCTTATTCTCCGTTTCGCCACTAGATGTCGGAAGGATTTGATTTTACCTTTTTCACAGCTCACCAAATAAAAATGTCCAATCCTGGTGGATGATTGGAAGCGTCCGAAACAATATCGTTGTTTTTTTTTTTACTTATTTCTTTATGCCTCGTCGACGTCGAGGTCATTAGGGGTTAGACAGGACTGGGAAGAAAGAATGGGAACGAATTCGGCCATGGCCTTTTGTAGGAAGCATCCCGACATTCACCTGGGATGGTCTGGGGAAACCATGGAAAATCCAAACATGGATCCCCGGACGGCGATTCGAACCCGCGTCCTCACGAATGCGAGACCAGAGCGTTACCGCTCACCCATCTCACTCGGTCACCGGCTCTAATAATCTTACTGTTAACCAATGGTGATGTCGAAATTGAAGTACATAATGAATACACTTAGCATTCTTTCATCATACCTGTTTGTGCCTAAATAGGTGGTGATGAGTTTGTGGTGACCATATTGGAAAATAACTATTCAGAACCAAAATAAATAGGAACAGAGCGGTAGCTATCTATGCATTTAGACATCAAGTTTTTCTCAACTTTATGTTTTTATATGGAAAGTAGCTATGTGGTTGATGAAAATATGATTACAGCCAACTAACCACAGTTCTATTTAATTTCATCATAAATACGAGTTGCATGAATTCTTTCCTTTGAGTGATATGAACACAAGTAGGCTATTATTAACACGTTTACGTATTAATAGGAAAGGTTCTCCAAACTTGACATCTCAGGCCGAAACAAAAGTATACAACACATTCGCTGAGTGTTTTGGAGGACGTGGGTTCTAATCCGCTAACCGTGACTTATATATCTGTTTTCCAATTTCCCGAAATAGCTCCATGTCAATGCCGGAATGGTTTCATCAAAAATACGAGGTCATATTCCTTCCAGTTCCTTCCCACCGCAATAAACTCTACGGTGACGAAAGGTAAAGCCAAAAAAAAAAAAAATTAAATAGAGAACACTATTAGGGTAATATGTAGCTTCGTAGGTCACCTGTCACAACCAGCGTTAAAATGTGAACCGAAGGAGACATTTACTGTAGCATAAATGAGATGATTGTTCTGATCTATAACAATCTATACGCCGAGCTTACGTTGACTGACTAATTGTGATTATGAAAGGGAGTGGAAATATTTTGTGCTGTAGTTAATAAAAAAAAAATTAAAAAAATAGGAATTTTGACAAACGAGTCAGGAGGCAGTAACAATTCGCGAGCCGTCTCCGCTTGGAAGCCGTGCCGTGTTCTAGAGCAGTAGACGGACAGACAGCAAGACGAATGTCGGGCGCACCGCAAAGTAGCCGCTTCACGGAGATCCGGCCGTGTGACAAGGGCCTGATGAATGGAACCAGCAGGAGCCCAGCCGCGCTCCTTGTGCGGGCGGCGCCACGCACCTGTTGCTCAGAACTTACTCGCCGCTCGATACGACAGCCTCACTGTCCTGCAACTCAAGACAGCTGCGTTAGTAGTTATCCTTTTAAACCCTTTGCTATAGTTGCATGTACTTTAATATTATAAATATAGCTTCAAGAATAAAGGGTAACGAGATTCAGACGTTTCTGCTGCAATTTTTTTGTGTAATCTTCATCTAGAATCCTTGTGACCCTCTTAAAGGAAATTGAGATGCTCTCTCTCTCTCTCACACACACTCTCTCCATATATATATATATATACACACCCTTAAGTTAATAGATCATGTAGATTATATAAGTAAAAAGGTAGCAAAAAAGGTAAATTTAATATACAAATTAGGAAAAGTGTTATCTAAACCTGGTTTACAGCTATTGTTTAAAGCAATTGTTCTGCTTCACTTAAGATACTGCTCCACATTATTAATCATGTCAAGCAAAAGAGAAATTATGAAATTGCAAAATAATTTTAATAAGGGAATGAGGGCTGTTCTAAACAAAAGTCGAACTGAAAATGCCAGTAATATGCTTAAGGACTTGGGATATTTACATATTGAAAATGAAATAATTAGAGATGTACTGACTTTTGTATATGGGTAGGAAAGGGTATTATTACCATGATATGTGACTAGATTAGTACAAAATAATAATAATGTACATAATTATAAGACAAGGCAGGCAAATCATTTCCATTCAATTTATAATAAAAGTAGTAAAGCACAGAAAACAGTTAACCACGGTTTCGTGGGCAACTCCTTGAAATGAATGCTAAGAGTTGTAATTAAGTTGGATTTATTGTAGAAAACTTGAGAAGGAGCATACAGTACATGGTTGATACACTACAAAGCTGTTTTTGAATGCTTTATGTCTCAGTGGTACCCCTAGAGTGAACGGATGATAGATCGGTGATGTAAAATAGTGGTAGTTGCCTTCCTAAGCTAGCGGAGGATAAAACAGTGATGGAACTGGCCTCATAAGCTTATTACTCCATGAATATTGAACTACTGCTCCAAAATTCACTTCACCAACTGACATCAAGTCACAGTCACGAAATAAAGTTTGACTTTACTTCCAGCTTCTGGGCAACATTCGTGAAACAAAATAAAATAAATAGTCGGAGTGGTGTGTTCGTATTTTGCATATGCTCGCTGTGTCCCTGCTGTTATCCACGGCTAGGAATCCTCCGAAAGATGAGTTGCTTGTAACTTGCCACAATACTTCCCAATGCTTTCGCGGTTGGCTATTCAAAATGCTTCCATTTGTATTGGCGACCGCCCAGCAGGTGTGTTGACGAATGGCCTACAACGGGGCAATTCGCTGAATTTTTTTTCCCTCGATCGTCCCTCGGTGCCTAGCTTCGGGAACGTGACTCATTACAACTTTTAGATCCTTTTCTGATGCCTTTACCACCACTCATCCGTTGCTTGGTCTATCGAAAAATAGTGAGTATCAATTGACCGTTCAGGAAAGCGTCAAAACCAGAACTGAAGCGATACACCGTTGTGAATCTGCTGGTAACTCCCGACAAGGCAGATATGCTTTCTAAAGTAGTTCATGCGTATCTAAAAAATCAATTGTTGGACGTTTCTTGCTGGTGCGGTATATTCTGTGATAAATCCCCAATGTTGACGTATTTCTTGTATTTTAGGCCCGAGAAGTACATCGAGACGTCGGAGCACGGTCTGGTGATCATCGGCGTGACTGAGGCGGACGCTGGGCGCTACGACTGCTGGTTGGCCGGCGCTCTACTCTGCTCGTACAACGTCACAGTCGACACCCACCGCTGCTCGCCGCCGGGCAAGTCGCACGACTACCAGAAGATATACTCCGACTGGTGCCACGAGTTCGAGAAGTACAAGACCGCCATGAAGTCCTGGGAGAGGAAGCAGGCGGTACGTAACTCCACATAACCCACCAATGGTTCTCTTCCTCCTTCAGTAGGGTGGCGATTTTGACGAATGATATTTCGTCCCATCTTCTATCACTATTATTGCCTTTGTAGTTTTTGCTGTATATGTTCCATATCTTTAAGTCTGAAATTTACCATTCAGCCACACAAATTTCGTTGTTTTGTTATGACAGTACTCTCCTTAGTTTGTCTCACTTTCGTATGTTGTCGACTTGCTTAATTTGGTCCAGTTCTTATGAAAATACTTGCTCGTGTCCAAGAGTAGGCGGTTAGCATGGGGGATGTTTAGTCTTCCGTGCTAAAGTCTGTGAAGATAAACGGGGGTAGCTTTTTCGTTGCCTTTCTCAGTTGACAATGTTCGTTAGTGTTGTTGTAAGTGCGAATGTCTGTGATAGTGTGTGTATATGTGTGTAGCATGTGTCGTATTGTATTGTGAATGAAAGATGAAAGAAGGGAGAGAATTAAATCCGTTGGCGGCCCGTTGAGTCCTACTCTTCCGAAAGTCACCTTGAGGTCATCGGAGTTAAAGTCCTCATCAGGTGGACAAATCACTATCAGCAGTGTCCTATGCCCCCATTGCATTCTCATTGCGGAGAGGTCTGGGATTTAACCTAGTGTTCTGATGGACTATCTGCTCCTCTCTACCATGCAGACCAGGTCGCGATGATGAAAATTTCTTCCACAACCGTGTCTCGAACCAGCTAAACGTACCAGTGGCACACACCATCTTGATTCCGCAGTGAAATGGGCCAATGGCGCGAGCTCCAGTCTCCCTCCATTTCACTAAGGGACCTGTTAATATTTTCTAGGTACCGACGAAGGGTTGGTGGGTTTGGCATTCGATAGGACACGGGCTAAAATTCCCGACCGGGCATTAAGATTTCGGATTTCCATGGTTTTTCCAAATCAGTGCAGGCGTATTCTACGATGGTTTTTTCAGAAAGCAATTGCCCAATTCCTTCCCAATGTCCTCTATGTTTACAAACATCTATTTATGTACAGGATGTCTAGGAAGCGAAGGATAATTATGAAACCGCAAATAGGTAATATCATTGCCTGATATATAACATCATTTTATTTTAGTATAAGCCTCACCATTTTTGAGATATTGATTAAAATTTCTTTTTAAACATGTGACTTTATTCAGTTTATTCCATGGCAATTCTGATTTTTTTTTTTTTTTTTTTTTTTTTTTTACTCAAAGTATTTGAGTCATCTAAAATCATGTTCTTTTTTCTTAAAACTTTAACTTATAAAAAATCTTAAATGGTATAATTATTTTATACTTCTTTTAAAATGAATTTTTATGGTAGTTCTCTCTGTTAAAGAGACCATTGTGCATTTTAAACATGTAGTATAAAAAAATTTGATAATGATTTTGCTAGCCTTAAATCTTTTAATCTTTTAATACATAATATTTTTATTCAGCAATCTTTACGATTAATGTGTTCCACAGCTGTATTTATTTCCTCAAAAAAAAAAAAAAAAAAAAAAAAAAAAAAAAAAAATCCAAGGTATTTAGGTCCGCCGATCTAGAAGGCTATAAGATAGGGCCAGTGCGCCCGATCCACCTTCTTGGGAACCATGAATTAAGGTGGTCTCGGGCGTAGTGTGCTAGGCAGACATCGTTTCGCAACCAAATTTTTCCCTTTCCTGCGAGCGGTTCATCCTGCAAAATTAATAATAAATTGAACTAAGTAACATGTTTCGAAAAAATCAATATCTTGAAAATGATGAGACTTTTACTAAAATAAAACTTTATTATATAGTGGGACATGATGTGTCATATCTGTGGTTGCAGGATTATCCTTTCATTTCCTAACAACCTTTATAAATTCGGTCATTGCCTATTTTTTCCCATGATGCTCATTTTATAAATTCGTTCTCATATACTTTTGTTTCAAAAACTGTGTCTTGCCCCTTTAATTTTTTATGGAACGTCGTTTACTTTTATATAACAGGAATAGAAGCTAATTCGTATAATTTCTTTTTTTGCTGTTCTGCAATTTGGTGGACGTGATATATGATTAGCGTCGATATCTCTTGCTTCACGGTTTTAATAATTTAATTTTCATACGTACTTAACAGGGACTAAGTTACCCAAAGTTTCCTTCAAAGTAACCTTCTGCAGGTTCTAATTTCCTTATTTATCTTCTTTAGACGGTATATAACATTATCTAATCAATTATCTGAACAACCTTCAGTGATAAGAAATATAAAAATACTATAAAATTTTGATTAAATATGGCACTACCTTTTAACTGTATTAAACATTTTAGTCTAACGAAAGAAAGTAATAGCTTTCGGCTCAGAGTTTTTAATTACATCGGTATTCAAATGTTTTAAAAAATTTTCCTTTTTATTAACCGTTGCTCCTTGTTAGTAGCACGTAACTTCACATGTGACGTCATGAACCTTTATTAAAATTTTGTCGATGCACGCAGTATAATATGGTTAATTTTTTAAAACCTCACTGGAAACTCTGCATTTAATAACAAAGTTTTCTTCCGCACAATAGTTTCTCTTCTGTTACTGTGCTTAAAGCTAAACTGATCTCTTTACCGGGAAAACATGTCAGTTACCTTTAATGCATACAGTTGGTAATTTATTGTATGAATTTCCGTAGTTGTATAACAGTCATTTCCGAGAAAGTTTGTTATATACTGCTTCTAACTCACTCGCAAACTTCACAGTTTTGTTATTGATTTGCTGGAATCACTCTAGTTTTCTGTATGTTACCTTTTAGTTATTTCTTGGCCAAAGTTTGTCCAAATAAAGGCTGCAGCACCTTCTAAAACTTTCGTTATATATTTCGCCAACCATAACGAGCCAACTGACTATCCATATAGCTAAGGAAATCGTTAACCAGTATAATGCCTCTTTCTAACTTTCACTTCTCATAGTTTACATCATCAGACACTTAACTAATTATCAAAATGAAACTCTCCACAGAGAACATTTATTCTTCAGATCCGACAGTCGAACAAATAACAAAAAATTCACAGCTTTCGATCTCATTATATCTGTTCTAACTAGATGTTTGCTTAGATAAGAAGAATATTGGGAAGATGTGAAATTTTCTTCTATGTTAAGAGGTGAATAATCAGATGAATTCTAGATACACACTCTGTTTTGTCAATTTATATTTTAGGTTACGGTGTGAAGGAATAATACTTCATAGATTAATCATACAATATAATACTCTTCCAATTTTCTGTTGCCAGTGCTTTAATCTGGTGTTTATCTCCTCCTATGATGACTCTTTTATCAATGTTCACGATTAGGTTTTGATACTAGAACAGAACTAACACACGCGATAGCATTTTTTTACATGCCTGAGTGACTTTACTGCACCATTAGTACATGATTAATAGACTTTTGGGTTATGCCGCGTTGTTTATTCCATTACCTCAGCTTTCGGTTAGTATCCTACAGCCTTCGTCAGAGATACTGTTTATGTTGACATAGCAACGAGCTCCTAGCATCGCAGAGTAAGGGGCCGCTATCTTCGTTGATGTTGTTCGTATTTTTTAAAATTTCTGCTGCCTCTTTCATACATCGAAGTGGTTTTCTCTCCACAGCAGCCTCGTGTCTTGAAATTTTATTTCGTGCCCGGTGTTAATGGCATGGTGAATTACGGCGGATTTGTCGCTGATGTTACATTTATAGTAGAGGATATGTTCCTTAAGTCTCTCCGCCAAAGAACGGCCTGTCTCGTCGAAGTAAACACTGCCACAGCCACGAAAAAACTTGTTCATTGACATTACCACTTTCTTAATTGGTATAAATTTCACATTCAGTTAGTTTTAGAATGTTTCAAACAATTATATAACTTCTGATTTATACTGCTCGAAAATTATCATATAATAAGTGACTTACACAATGTACAATCGGCGAATCTGCTAAGCGCAAAATGTATTCTTTGTCCCATAACAACGTTTTTCTTCTTCTTCTTCACAACCTTTTGCAAGCATTTTGAGGCCAACTGCGTTCAATGAGTTTTATTCAGCATTGGAATGGTTAAATTTGGAGTTACGGTTTTACGGCCACATGCCATGCTGACTCCAAGCAATTTCTAAAAGGTGTTTCTTTGGCACAAGCCATATCTGCCTTCATACCTGACCGAAACCGATAAATAAGATATCGTTTTAAAGATTAAGGCCTACACTGTGGTCACATTATATTTTAAGAAAGGAATTTTTCTGAATTAAACCCTGAAGAAGCAAACATATTATTACTTCTAAAATGTGTTTTTTACTCACGAGCCATGTATCTCCCTTCGTGCCTACCTGAAATCGATAAATAACGAAACATTTTAAATGTTATGGTCTCTGTTTAATGTAAATATAAATTAAGTAAAGAGTTTTTTGCAATTCGATCCATAAAGGGCAAAAGTATCATTATTTTTTTTTTTTTTGGTAATTTACCATTTTTCTCTCTTTCATACCTAACTAAAAGCGAGGTATAATTTTAATCATTAATGTCTTCGATTAAGTAACATTATAAATTAATAATGAAATTTAACAGAATTTAACCCTTTAATGGCAAAAGTATTAACTATCAAGGTCACGCGTATAAGACAATTCAGAACAACCCGTTAGGCTGGCGTCGCTAAGGATTGATCTTGTTGGCGACCACATATCACAGAGACATCAGTAAACGACTGATCACGTGACTGCTGTACATAGCAGCATCATATATTATTTATCAAAAAAACTTTTTCGCTGGCGTCGACAGCGAATGATTGCTTTTTTTCCATATAGCAGCACAATAATCACAGAGATAGCAATAAAAAGTGCGTTTTTTGGTACAATAAGTTGTTTTCCGACGGCCTCGGTAGCGTAGGATGCTAAGCTCCGTGTGCCGAACGTCACCGGTTCGAGTGAGGCCGCGGGCATGGGTATTTAAGTGGTGTGTCTGTCAATGTCATGTCCGTCCTAAGATACCAAAAGCCACTGACAAGAAAAAATATATTATGTTAAGGAAATATTTGTGTTCTGCTGTACAAATCCTATCAAAACATTTTACTCGCGAAATTTGCTTACAGTCTAAGATCGCATAACCGTGAGATTCAGTAACAGATATCACAGATATATTGATATACTGTGTTTTGGTCAGCTTGGTTGTATTCAGGGGAAGCCTATGACAGTTCAGCTTCCGAGAAGGGATAGCTTCAGGTGTTTACGTATAAGTAGACCGCTCCAGGATAGCATACATCAGTTAAAATAGGAAAGATATTGCTACAAATAAGCCGGTTCTTCTTTGAACCTACTACGAACCACCAACCTCACTATTCATCACATTTTATGTTGTTGTTGTTGGGGTTTTTGTTGTGGTTGTCGTCGTCGTTGTTGTTGTTTTTGTTGTGGTTGTTGTTGGGGTTGTCGTGGTTGTCATGGTCATGATTGTGGTTGTTGTTGTTGTTGTTGTTGTGGTTGTGTTGTTGTGTGTGTGTGTTTTTTTTTTTGCAAAATTCTCGCACAGGTTTTATAGTTTATGCCTAGTGCCAAATCGTATTAATGGGTAAAGTGAAACGTTGCCATCTGAATGTGAAGCCAGTAACTATGTTCTCTGACCGCGGTTCCACGCACCAGTTCTTTTCCCTTCTCACAGGACTTGTGTTTCACGGAGGACGCCGGTTCGAATCCCCGTCCGGGCATCCATTTTGGGTTTTCCACGGTTTCCCAAATCACTCAGGCAAATGCCGCAATGCTTCCTTTAAAAAAGGACATGGCCGAATTCATTCCCATTCTTTGCCCCACTTCTTTCCTGTCTCCAAAGACCTCGCTGTTAAGAGACATTAAGCATTAGAAAAATTGTCTTTCAGAATCGTTGCAATACAGTTCTCTGGAGTTTCGCTTTCTAAATTTTACCAGGGGGCCTGAATTATTCGTTCGGAGTGATCAGAACGGCGTGTGACTCACTGTCCTCCAACTGTGATACACTATAGTAATGACCTTACTTCTTTCTGTTTGTTACAGCAATGCCTTGCCCGACAGAATGAGAGTAACCAGAATGCACATCCGAACGAGATCTACCACGGATCCCTGATCAGGTAACGTGTCTGCAGTGAGCTGAGAACTGCTCGGCCATCATCGACGCTGCCTCAATGAGGCCAGGGCAAGAAGCCTCTGAGATCTTCCAGTTCCTCGCACTACGGTGACGACCCTCTGTTTTCGTTCGTGGCGTTACCACCAGTAAAAAGACTTCGTTTCCAACCACCCAGTGGGATGGTTTCTTCAGCAGATAAACTACTTTCCGACACGTTTTGAACACTGTGTGAAAATCATCAGTGACGGTGCCCTATTCCGAACTGTGTCACACTTCCAATAAATGCTCGTTCACAGGCAATTCAGTGATATTTCGTTGTAGACATGACTACGGTTGCGTCAGCAATAGATGGTGACTGGTTAAAGTGGTGAAAACAATAATCGAGGCTAAGTTGTTAGTAGTTACAAACTATGCTAAAACCATATCATCTTATCGTGAAGGTAAATAAGGTGAGCCGCATCATGTAAAGTTCAATTTCTGTCTTTATAATCTTCATCTGATGAGATAAGTGAATAAAACTTTAACTAGAGCAATACGATTGTTCAAGAAAATCGTCACCACTGAATGAGTATGAACGAGACGCACGCTGGTGAAGATTACTTTATGCTATGGCATGTTTGGTTAAAGATTACAATCAAATGTGGCTGTGGTATAATATTAGTAAGAATTCTGATGAAAACAAGTATTGATAACATGTTTTTGAATGTTATGGATTAGTAAAATATATTACTTCTGTGTTTCTTTACTGGAAAATATCTACTCTTCACTATTTCTGTCAGTCTGAAGTATCGTATTAAGGAGTTACTTTCTGTGGCTTCTCATTCAATTCAGTTCGTAAAGTTTTTCCACTGTTACATATTTATTTGATAGTATTTTCTGATGATCAGTAAATAATCACAAGTATATTTGAGTGCAACATTTGTGACTGGAAGAGTTTTAACAATTGATGAAGTTATATCATAGGAGTTTCTCGACTGTTAATTAAATATTATAATAAGTTGTGGCCTAAAGGAAGCTTGAGTAAAAATAGTGTGGAATAATCTCTACACTAATCAAAGAGTCACAAACAGCCACAAGCTGACTTTCCATTTCTTTGACTTAAACATTGCTGAATCCATATTCCTAAATGTAAACCTGGCCTATGGAAGCACACGTGCTACGATAAACTGACATAGTTCATCACGTTTGGTAACTACTCCTTGATATTTGTCATCCATGATTAAGAAGTTTAAATCATCATTAAAACTTGGAGAATCAATATGTCTCATGCGAAACAAGTAAGTTCTTGATATTTTATCCCAAGTGTTTGTCTTTAATCTTTGGTTGAACGTAAACATAATTTTTTTTAGAAAATGTTATTTTTATCATTTTGATGGTCCAGCGTCTTTTAACTCTCAAGTGACAGCAACTTTATTTAAATCTGAAAAATGAAAGTTATATTTACAAGCCTAACATTTTTATTCAAAATGACAATAAACAAATTCCCTACACTACCATCATGCTAATAAATTTTTTGCAAACCCATGCATGAACCTAATATTTTCTACTGTTATCTCATATCTCCGATTGCATTTTTAAATTAAATTGTTCTATTACTTTACAATATTTGAGGCTGCTAACAAAAATATGTTACAAAATATCCACAGCCAGTTTCATCCATCTCTTCTTCAGTTTAAAATTATTAGTTTTTTTTTTTTGACATATTAAACTGCATTCTGCTGATTTAGAACTTGTGAATATGATAATGTGACGAATATAGGAAGTGGACTGTAATCTGTGTACATATATTCTTGCCTTATCCTGAGGCATATTTGTCTGGTAGGTGTTCCTGGATACAAAAGAGAGTGCAGACAGATTTTCCTTTCCCAGAAGAAGTTCAATGGATCTGTGATATTTTTTTAATGTTCTCTGTCATGTTAGGAAAGGAGCTAAAATGAATGCAGTGTTTTGATGCTATATAGGAAAATAAAAAGATTCTATAAAGTTTGTATGAATGTTGTAATGGGAGAGCGAGTTAAAACCTGTCAGATACTTTAATTACAATAAAGAGTTTACCTCACTGAACTATACAATTGTTTTATTTTCCTACTTTGGTTAGCAACTAGATCATTTTTTTTTAAAATGGCATTCGGCAACTAAGGCCATACAGCCAGCTCAGTGTGATTATCACATATCTCTCAGTGAATCAGTTTTTCCTGTATGTAATGTAAGTTTTAAGTATGGACACCACAGGACGGACATGACATTCACACACACAAAACTTAAACACCCATGCCCTCGGCCGGGCTCGAACAGGCGACCTTCGGCCCGTGGGACTAGTACTATAGCATCTACTCTACCGAGGTCGGCAGATCATTCCTTCATGATTGTGTTTAGCACAGTGTAACGAACTATCCAACCAAAACATTATTAAAGGCATAACTGTAAATTGTTAAGTAGCCAATCTGAAAACGATTGTGTAGTAAATTTTCTGTATATTTCTAATTCACTGTGCCAAACAGTCAAGACCATAAGCCGACAATATTTAATTCATTCATGTATTAACAAACCAGCCATTCTTATAGACGTCTATAAGAAATACTTTACCTGAAACTTCTATTGCATTGGTCAAATTTTGTGTTATTTGAATTTTCACACGGAAGGCGCTGCATTAAAATGTATGATTGTTAATAATGACACTAAATTTGAAGTCTAAAATTTTATTCGAACCAAATCATGTTTTCAGATTTTAATGTAAAATTTCATACAGTTGTTTAATTTTTAAACGTATAAAAACCGCGTAAAATCAAATAAAATTCGCATACATAGAATTTCAACCAACACACATAAAACGTAGGGGGGGGGGGGGGGACAACTTCAAAACGGTTGCGAAGTACTCAAAACTAAGATACCTAGACTTTGAACTGATGCAGTATGTTCTGTACACTGTTACATTTACAGCAAGCACTGCATGTTTTACCACTGAAATAATAATAAAAAACAGCTTCCATTTAGAGTTTCAAGAAGTTTTACGTTATCCTCATTTATTAAAGTACCAAGAATTATTATTAACCATGCGATAATTTTTTTGTAACGTTTCCCAATAGCGTTCTGTCATGTGGATAACTGGATAAAGAAGAATAGCCCACAGCTTAATATTAATGTTTAGGATTTACAGACTGCTTCACGCACACGTAAAATCTTCAACATGAAGATGAGGGAACAATCAACTACTGAAAAGTTACTGAACTTCATTCAGTAGGACACCAAAGTCTGCAGTTCAAAGGTAAGTAAATATTTAAATACGAGAGGAATCATTAATTGAAAAATTAATTCTTAAGAAACACATTTATAGATCCTTTAATCGCTTTTGTTTATTTTTATACGTCATACATTGGAAATGTAAAATTGATGTTAAAGTCAAATAAGCCTATATATTTATTTAGATGCAATACTGATTTTACGAAAATGTTAGAAGGTGATTTCCAAAATAATATGAGGATAGAGAAATTTACCGTTCCTTATTGCAGATGCATCACAATGGTAAGTACGTAGTAAGTTCTAAGAAACACTAAAAGCTTTTAGTGTTAACTGTTTATTTAAAAAAATAAATGGGCTCTACTTCTGGAGGAAGCTAAAGCGCGCAATTTCTGATGGTATGAGTCGGTTCCAACGTTGTAACTTGTTACTTCTTTTTGTTTATGAGTATTCGCCCCGTCCTTCTGTCACCTCTTCTGATATTAATTCCCTCCTCTTTTGTTATTTATGGGTGGCATAGATTATTTGTACTTCGGTAAAGTTTATTTGAGGTGAGAGGACTTGAAGAAGACTGCATAAGTCTCTTAAATCAAATATAATTCTCAAATAGTGTACCTTATTTACGTGAAGGGGTCTCTGGCATCTGAATAATATCCAGTATTTGGAGATACTTCTCCTGAGAAACGGGAGACCAGAGTTCCGAACACCCTACTATCATCTCTGAAGATGGACGAATTAGTAATTACCAACGGAAAGAGAATGCAGAAGGAAACTACATCCTTAAAAAAATCAATAAGGTTTCCTTATTATCTACGAAACAATGGAGGATTGCATAACCAAGTCGAGAGTTTGATGGGAAAAGAATGAATTATTCAGAAAATTGTCCCACTCCCTCCTCTTCGATCATGTCATATAGGTATACGTGCCACCGGTCCCCTGTTGTACAGGTGGCCAGTGTGAATAATGAGAGGTAAAGTTTTTAACTTTTTTGAACTCTGAAAAAGGAAAAGAGGTCGATAGTTTCGAAAAATGAATTTTAATGTGTTCTGTGTGTTCCTTGGCATCTTGGCTGCTAGGTAGTCATGAATATTTTAAAATTTGCAAAATTCCTGTTTAGTTTCTTTCCAAAAATTTAAAACTGAAGAAGCTACTATGGTATTGCAAGCGTCACCACGTGTTTCATTAGAAGGACGATTAAAAATGCAAAGCGTTGAATTCGGTAAGGAAGGGACTGCTCTTCGGCTTGGCTCCACCTTGTCGGCTGGCCAGAGACAGACAATAGAACGGTCTTTAAGAATGTGCCGTCAGTGTTTTGTGAAGAGGAAGGGGAGACTACCTCCGTAAGCCGCGTTCCCACAACGTCTTGTAACGAAGGCGGGACGGGACGAATATTCAGCAACACGCCATGGGAACGGGGCCGCCTCTGCTAGCGGGAACGAGTCGCAGCTACCCACTCTATATTGGTAAACATCACAGACGTGTGTAGCGGTGCGCTGTGTGCCATCGGTTTGCAGCAGCAGTGCGCATCCCTTCTGTTGCTGTAAAGTTCTCTGTGCCAAACGACACTAGGCAACGTAGTGGGGAGGTGGCGGCGAGGTAAGCTAGGGCTAACCTGCGGCCAGCGCTCGTCCCTACACTTCGGCTCATGAGGTCCCGTCCCGCCCCGCCTTCGTTACAATACGTCGTGGGAACGCGGCTTTAGGTTGACACAGGGAGACTGTTTTTGAATAGGGTGATTCGTACAGGCCGCCAGATAGACGGTTTGAACGAAAAGACAACCATATCGCTGGAATTTCGCGCGTTTGACTCCCTCGATGCTCCTGTGTTCCTTGTTGAGGAGAGACGGGGTGGTCCCCGACAAGAAGGGGAGAGCGGAGATGTTGCTGCTGGACGTGGCACGCAAACAGCGAGGGCTGAAGTGGTCCTGCAGATTCTCTATGTGATGCTACGAATACAGCTTGCATCAGTTATCGTAGTGCACACTGCTTACAGCTGCGCAGCAAACGATGCTAATGTACTTTATACGCATAAAATTAACTTTCGCTGCCAAAGTGATAAGCACCATTGCGACCTTGGGAACAATGAAAATAACAATTAACACCCTATACATCGAGTGAGTTAGCCGTGGTACAGTGTTTGTTTTAATGAATATTGAATGGCCACCCTTCTGAAACAGAACCCTGATATTTCATAAAGACTGTAAATAATTAAGACTTCAAGATTAAACTAACGATTTTATTTCTCATTGCTATAGTGAAATATAATTATTTTAATAAAGATTCGTTTTACTATTCAGTTATGAGGCAAAACTCTGTCCTAAATTTTCCTATTTTGGAACGGCGCCCGTAAATAAATAATTATAATAAGTTATACTAAAAATCAAATTATTCTCATTACAAAGAGTTCACTTAGATACGAGATTAGACAGAGCATTCACTACCAAACGGAATATACAGAATAAATTTCAGTGGGTTAAATTTTACTCTTTGTCTCATCTCTGTCTATAGGCCAGTGAGTCATTGTTTGCAATTGATGTAAACCAGCGAGCCAGACAAAGCTCTCCTCCCGCGTCAATCAGCCTTATGTGGGCGTTCGTTCCCCCTACAAGGATCTGCCAGAGCTTTTATTGGGGCACTTCGAGGGCTCTGAATCACATCACAGGAAGCTTATCTCATAACTGGATCATGGACGTGTGCTACAAACTGCCGCTGACCGAGATAATTAACCACTGCGTTAGAAACACTGTTACAGAGCTTCATTCCAAATCTCCTACATTAGGTATTTATTTGATGAAACTTTTATATGTTATTTTTCTGAATAATTCTTGCAAAATAAATTCAATGTTACTTCGATAGTAACAGTTACAGTAAGCTATTCTCTCATAAAAGAACAATTTAGAGTGGTGGATGGAAGGAAACGTTGATCATGACTACAAACTGGCACCGGATTTCAGGCATAAGCGGGAGGGATTTTTTTTTTTTTTTTTTTTTTTTGTCGTTAGTGATGACAGAGATTGGCAAAAGCGATAAGTAATTTACCAAAAACACTGAAAAATTTAATAAATTAAAATTAATTGAGGTATCAGGAAAGAGAAAGAATATGTGTGTAACTAAATTGCAACCGGAACGTGTGCTCATTCCAATCTAAATAAATTAAAGAGAATAACGTCCGACCTTAACTACTGAATTTTGATGAGACTACATAGCTTCATTTCGATGTAATGAGCAGTGCGGGAATATTGCATTACATTCCGTCCTGAGTTTCGAATGTAGGAATCCAGTTGAAAACATTATCAGAAAATTAAAAAATTCAAAGTCCAAGTTTATATACTACGAGCATAAAAATAATTAGAAGGACAAAAACTTTAAATTTGTAAATACGTATTTTAGAGAAACGGAGCTATGAAATATTTGCGTCTAAACGAAAGTAAAAAAAAAAAAAAATAAAAAAATAAAAAAATTTTCGTACCGTATTTCTTGCTCCGTTTTTAATATTCATTTATTCCCCTATCTAAGGTTGTTAGTAAACCTCTCCTGTTGGGATGACATCTGTAGATATAAAAATGAGGATTCCTACAACGGCTTAATCATATATTCAGTGCTAACTGAGCCCCTAGCTTAACATACATTACACGGAAACCGTGATACAACAGTGGGGATAGAAGAAACAGAAAGTTCTGAGTTGTCCGATACCACGGAACATTGTGGTTAAGATGTGAAGCTGATAAAAATTATTAATTAATATTAGTAAGTATTGGTTTAAGAAAGCTACTTGAGATATTGAAGTATGCGGTATACTAAAATCAGTACAGCGTAATAAATTTACCATTGCCTAAAGGTTACACATTCTTTCAGGACATCATTTGCGACATACTCCCAAATGTATTAATTGTAAAAGTGAATGAATTGAAAACCTCGCAATGAAACTGCTAAAACAACTTCCGCGTGATTTTTCCCAAGTAACATTAATGTTTGTAAATTCCTCAATATATTATAAGTTTACCCCAATTGTTACTTTTTCATCACGTGCCAATCTAGTCATTTTTACATATCTTTCTTTGTACTATTATTGAAGTTACTAAAAATGTCGGCATTGAGAACCGTTGTAATATTTTCGCTATAATTCCCATAAACAGCTCATTTTACATGTCATCATAATTCATCATTGTTTGTTAAACGTGCACCATTTCCAATGTATTTATTTTTCTTCTTCATGGACATCATAATACGTAATCTTTCCTATGGCATAGGTCAGTTCAAGATATAGAAAGATTTCACATTTAGAGGGCTCTTTGCTTGCACTAACCTAGTAAATAATATATATATATATATATTATATATATATATATATATATTTCGTCGATGTATCGCTGTTTTCGTAATTTTCTAGAATACAAAAGGTGCTAGAACTCTTCTGATAGTTTATGCTGATATTATTCTTTTCAGAATGACAGCTTTAAAAAATGGTATTTTTTCTCTTTTATCAATTTACGGTATATATTAGTCAATGGGGATCGAATTTTTTTGATAGCGGATTTCTAGTTTTCGAAATAAGAAACTCCTATTTTTGCAGATCCTGGCAGTGTAAGGGACAATACGTAGTAATCAAATTGCAGATATCATCGGTTTGTGTCCGGCTTCTGATTTAAGTAGTGTGTCCATCCTGTATTTTTCTGTACTTCAGTTAAATTAGTATACTGTCGAATTCAGCCACATACACGATGAGAGAATGACTGTATCTTCCAGCAGCCAAACGTCATTAATAATGAAAGTTTTTATTGTTAATGCACTTTTTGATGATATCACTTGACAGTAAATCGTTTAACTGCGCACGAGGTTCTTTTGATTCCACAAAAATATAATTTCTGTGCTGTACACGAAAATTCCACTTTTGTCTTTGAATATGTGACTGATCTCATTTTCATAGCTAGTGGTTCAGTGTGCCTTTATTTACGCCAGTTTGGCGATGAGTACAATAGCTATACATCGGCCCCAATGGTTACGCCTTTTGAGTAGTTTTTCGTCTTCAGCTAGACTCAGTTTCCTGGTTGATGGTCTTCAAATAGCGAATAAAAAATTACACAATACACAAATGTACTGACAGTTGCATGGTTTCCTGCATTCAGATGTGGAGACATACGTTCCATCATCAGGGGATTGGGAAAAGAAGAAACTATTCCTTCATTCATTTCTCAGAATACCATTTTCAAACTACTTTTCAAATGATCGCAAACATCAGATATTATTGTCATTAATCATATTGCCTTTGAGGACAGTGTTCAAACTCAAATTATTCATGATTATTCAGTTTTTGTTTGTGTTTGTCTTCTTCCTCTTCTCTTCCCAAAACTTCTTCATACGCTCACTGTGTTCTTGTTTCCATTGTTCAGTCCATTTTGTTCCTGTTTTCTTCTGTATTTTAAATTTTGTGTTGATAATTTTGTTCCTGAATTTCTTGTGCCATTTCCTGTGTTAAACATCAGATATATCTAATCACGTACAAAATAGAAAATAGCCACAACTACTTTTTATACAATTATCGCTCTGTACTGTTGTGTTACGTCTCTTTGGGTCGAACAGTAAGTGTACTTTTTTATTCGAATTATTACTTTCTATTATTTTAAATCAATTAATAAAATACAAAACACAAATAAACTTTACAGTGTAGTAGTAAAAAATTAATCAGCGGTCAGCCAGAAAAAAAATGAAAAATATTGGTTTACCGGTTTATCAAACACCAAATCTTAATCTTTAATCAAAGCATCCAGAATAAGATGTCCAGGTTTCATCTCATCGATGCCAAATGGTGAGGAAACGCTAAGCTAAAGCTGAATAGAAAATAAATCACAGTGATGAACATACTCAGGTAAGGATATTCGTTCTTAGCTTGCAAGAAATATATTACCTGCAACTTTGTGGTGGTAAATCTACCAGTAAGAGCTGATCTCCAAGAAATATCGATCAACAATAAAGGAAATGTTGTAAAACGGTCTAATCGTATGTAACCAGTCTGAAGTCACTAAAAAATAAGTAAATGATCAAGTTAATATTTATATATGTTGTTTCAACTAAGAGTGTAATTTAAAACTATCAGACATATAGCTTACTACAACCCTAATGGCTGTATTAGATTCTGAATAAATCCAAGATTTAATCAAATTAAACGAATAAAAGTAATTACTGCATACCATGCAGTAAGATGTTCCAGAATTATATTTAATATTTCACTACTTCGTCTGAAGTCTGAGGAGGGCCTGCTGGAGGGCCTTAATGGCTCATTCAGCTGTGGTTTGTTATTCTCCTTTTGTTTTTTATTACATTTTTAATAGAAATAATACAAACTATTTTTTTCAAAGGCATTAAAACGTACGTTATCATTAAACAAACGAAATGGTAATGGAAAAAAATGGCAAATAATATAATAAATTAGGTAGTAAAAAATTCTAGATTAAAGTTGAAATTATGTATAACATTAAATAATTAGGTGAAACATGTGTAATTGATGAAAGTATGACGGGGCGAAATGATGGGGATGAGGCTTTAATGTCAAACTATAAAAGAAAGATGCAAAGGCTTGATGGACAGATATTTATTTCTTATACGCAGAGTGGAGGCTAGGAGCACCATATTGTGAGAATTGATTTGAAGAAATTAATGTAAGTTACTGAAAGTTTATGCTCTGCAAGGGCCAGCTAATTATTAAAAGGTAGTGCGCTGAAAAAATTTAATTGAAAAATTTTGAATGATTCGTTGGAAAGGAGGAAAAAAAAAAAAAAAAGACCTAGAGCGGGCAGTAATGTTTATGTATAGCTATCGTTCTTACTGCGTTTTTGCGTGATTTGTTTGATCTGTAACGACGGAATTAACAAGAAGATATGGGTGATACACATATTATTGCGTGCAGAAGTTTATATTGTAGGATTGGATAAGGGTAAGGGCAATGTAGCTGTTGCCTTGAGCTCTACTTTTTTTTAAGGTTGAATAGGCTGTTTTGCAGGGTGGGAGGTTAGCTTAAGATGTCAGAGGGGTTGCAGAACTGAATATACAGAATCGAAGTATTTTCCTTTAATTTGCAACTAGTGACTTCAATCGATGCGGGTAAACTACTGACGAGATCGGCTCGGAGGCTACATCTATACTCTGCAATTCGAAAATATTGTGGGTGGCAGAGGGTGCTAAGAACCAATCCTAATTATGTGCATTCCAAACCGAACAGAACGCGGAAAAAAGAATACATAACAGTATCAATACGCATCTTATCCCTCCTGTCATTGGGGAATATGCGGACGCAATTGTATTTTGTACGCTATTGCAACTTCTCAAAATACGACCGATGAATCGTAGTTTAAAATTAGCTTTGCCTACTTCGGAATTTATGTGCAAGACCATTTCATGTTGCTTTGTACTGTTACGCCTAGATACTTCAGGGAATCCACGTGTCAATAACTGAATTGTTAACTTTGTACTCATGAGCAAACGGAGAGTTTTTGTTCCTTATTTTCATTGCTTTGCACTTTTTACAGTTAAGTTTAATCTGCCATTTATGGCACCATTCCGAAATAACATCAGATCACGCTGAGTTTCTAAGGAATCGTCAGACCATCTTACTTCCCTGTAGATAAATGCATCATGAACAAACAATTGCATCCTGCAATTAACGTTGTCACCGACTGTTTATAAAAATTAAGAAAAGAAGTGGTCCCATTACACTTCCTTGAGGAACGACCTAAGTAACATCTCTCTTGGAAGAGGCTTCCCCATCAACAACTACATACTGTGACCGACCAGTTAGAAAATCCCGTATCAATTCGAAAATCTGATCCCATATACCATATGCTCGAATCTTCGCTAAAAGTCGGTTATGCGGTACAGATTCAAAAGCTTGCTTGGAGAAAGTCCCCTCCCACCCGAAAACAGAAATCAGGACGGCACGCATATTCACAGGACGTTTTTTTTTTTTTTAACTGCTTTACGTCTCTTTTTAACAACGAGGTCTTTAGAGACGGGAAAGGATGGGGGGCAAGGATGGGGGCAAGGAATGGGAAGGAATTCGGCCATGGCCTTTTGAAGGAATCATCCCGGCATTTGCCTGGAGTAATTTTGGGAAACCATGAAAAACCCAAAATCTGGATGCCCGGACGGGGATTCGAACCGCCGTCCTCCCGAATGCGAGGCGAGAACGCTAACCGTTACACCGCCCCGCTCGGTAACACAGGACGTATCCTGACCAGCCGGCGACGCATTGGTGTAGGCCACAAATATCTCGAAGATGATCGTAGCCCACATAAAAAAACAAAAAACGTATCACAGGAAATGATTATTATCCTGACCGATTCGTGACGCAGTTGTTGCAAGGGTCAAATCTCCTGTAGAAGATCAACCCCCCCCCCCCCACACACACACACACACAAACACACACAAATGCGGAAATGCGGAGGTTACTTCATCCGCAAGGGGAACTGAGCAAAGCTGACCTGTGACCTGTCACGGCTACGTATACGTCTCTGTAATGGTTGATCGGTAACTATGTACTGTATGTAAATAGCTCCACAAATGACTTTTTTTGTCTCTCGTAGGCAGTTCATGTATTTCATACTTATAAATAATGTACTAGTTCATGGCAAATTTGATTTATGCTTTGTATGGCATCAGCAGCAGCAGCAGCAGTGACATTCCTTACTGGGAAAATGCTTTGTATGGCATCTTGCTTTGGGAAGTATTTGTACTTTTTTTGTTCTGTGAGCTTATATAAAATCTGACTGCGAAAAAAGTAAGAAATTTGTGGAGCTATGTTTATAGAGAACGATCTAATATTACAGAAAAAAACCCACACACGCAAACTTTGATGGACAGGTTTTAATGAAACTGCACATAGTGATAGCTTATTTCACTTCTTATGATATAGTATATACTAGGGCTGTTGATATTTTAAAAAATATCGGATTTTCGATATATCGATATTTTAAAAAATATTTATATTGGCTTCGATATAGAAGAAAAAGTATCGATATATCGACCCTATTATAAAAAA
This sequence comes from Vandiemenella viatica, assembly GCA_031002005.1. Taxonomy (NCBI): domain Eukaryota; kingdom Metazoa; phylum Arthropoda; class Insecta; order Orthoptera; family Morabidae; genus Vandiemenella; species Vandiemenella viatica. The sequence continues at coordinate 95,114,173 of JARYHS010012519.1, forward strand.
AAACAATGTTACAAAACAAAACTTTTAAAAAAGGGCGAAGTCTTGTGGCTATTTAATGATGAAGAGTTGTGAGATATTTTTCTGAATCAAGTTTTGATTTTCTGAAAAAAAAAATAGTTTTTCATGACGTTACGGATAAATCATTTTTTTTAAATTGTGATTTAGCCATTATACTACTACTTTACTAAAAGGAAAGGCAGAATGTTTGATTTACTCGAAGACTTGTGAATCCAGAAAGAGCATCGAGGGAAATCTTGGCTTTTGTGAGTTTAAAAGCTCAATAATGCAACATTGTAGAGGCATTTATTTAGGTTGATGTTCTATTATCAGAGTTTGCATAGTGACCAAGTCACTTTTTTTACAAGTATTGTTTTATGTGGAATTTAATTTCTTTTTGTAGGTTGATAGCTTATTCTGAGTCTTCTTACTTTTTTGGACCAAATGTTTGCACCTTAGCAAAGATTGTGTATCCGAATTTATCAATATTCCTGCTTACATCCAATTTTCATGTCAAAATACTTTCCTCGACAACGCACGCTCATGTAAAACAACGGGCTCGAGTCCGATTCGTTCTGTGCGAGCTTCGCCGTGTCTGCATTGTTACCATCGGTGTAGGACTACTAACTTCCAAATTAAATGTAGTAACAAAGTAAAATTAATTGTGTTTTTTATGCTCCTGATCTTTGTGCAAAACTGAAATTCAAGGCATATAGCCTCATCAAGAAGAAAGCAATTAACCTACAAATTTTCTCTAAGACGTTTCAGCTTTTAGATTGGCATTGAAAAAACACAGGAACTTTTCTTATACTATGGGATGAAACCAAGTATGTGTACCAAATTACCATTTTCTAGGACAACTGGATGTTGCATAGAATTATGATGAGAGAACGTCATAGTTATTTAAAAGAGTTTCAGATCCAAAAAAATTCCAAACTAAGGTGGTGAATGAAGTAAAATTTTGCACCAAAACTCATGTCAGAAACTTCATTGGACATACTTTTCAAGAGCATGAACTCATGTTTTTCCCGTTGTTTCTTCTACTATGAATGGAGAACTCCCTACATTAATTGAAAATTTCCCCTTCTTTGATATTGCTTCGCAAATGGGTAACGCTTTACCATAATACAATTTTTTAAAGCTGAGATTCTAGGTGGAATGCAGGATTTAGGGCGAGGGTGGGGGCAAACTGGGGTACTTGCTCTGGGCGATAACTATCGTCGTGTCCAACAATGCGTTTGGCAAACAGTTAAAGTGGACATCAATGCGTTTGGCCAACAATCAAGGAGGCGATTCTCGGGGTCTGGCTGCTGCAACAATGTTTGAAGAGGCGGCAATCTCAGTTTTTCCCCGGCTTGGAAAAATCCTAGAGCCGCTACTGTCAAGGCAGTTCCTTGGCGTTAACAAATTGTTTTTTAAAGGCACCAATCTATAATAATAAGTTTTTAGCATAGCGCTTTGTAAAGGCAATCCAAAAGTGGTAGATTCTTTTTTTCAATTTCTTATCTTAATAAATTCGTAAGTGATATAACAAAACTGGCTGTGACATAATTTTGGAGCTCAATTCTTCTGTTGGTATGGAACAAGAAGCGTATCCAATTCGCGCGAAATATTTAACTGTGGAGTGCCAGATACAGGCTTATAATTTCCGGGACATTTCTGGGTCTAAAAAGTATTTTAGCGGTATGTTTAAAGAGTGAACAAAAATGCAAATTAATAAAAAATTCTATTTTAGGTAAATATGCTATCTAACGTATATATAGCACCTCTTTTAACTTTATTAATTAAACTATGGTAGAAAGTCAACATCAGGTATTATGAATCAAAAGGAAAAATACTAAACTTAAAACAAAAATTGACCACCTCGTTAGGAATTTTTTACTTTGGTACAAAATCAACATCGGGTATTATCAATCAAAATCTCAAAAATATTAAACAAAACTGAACACTTCTGTTAGGCTCATTAATTAAAATTAGGCAGAAAATCAACATCAGGTTTTATCAACAAATAAAAAAATTAGCATCTATCTTTTGCTAAATCAAAATCAACATCAATCAAAATAGATCTTAATCATCTACTTTTAAAATATTTATTACTAGATTTTGCCATTTTCATAAATATTTCTCCGTCACTGCTTTGCAAAACTGATAAAATTTCTCAGCAAGAGTCTTCAAAATTGATTGAGTTTGCAGTTCAGCCTTGATCGAATCCATGAACGTTCTGTTTCGCTCTTATTTCATAAATTATTCAACGGCTAAAACTTGTCTCGTAAAAGTCATTGCTTGTTGGAATTGACAAAAAAAACCAACTTTTTTTAAAATATTCAAAATCATTAAAAAGCTTGTTCTAAAGAAATTGGCCCAGATTTTATCGTTTGGAAAGTCTTTTGGAAGGACCTGAAAAACACGTTTCAGACATGTGAACTCTGTATAAAGGGAGTTAATGTTAACTGCATCTAGAATTTTCAAAGTCCCAGAAAATTCAAAGAGTATTTTCCTGTCAGTTTCAATTCCTCTGATTTAAGGGACATTCCATCCTCCCGCTGCAAGCATGGGATACTTGGCTTGGCCTCATGACCACCGTGGTGAACTGAGTTTGAGAAAAAAACTAGTATACGGAAATTCCGGGACAGTAACGCATAATTCCTGACACGAGATCAGACACAAAATTCCGGGACATTCCCGGATTTTCCGGCTATCTGGCAACCCTACCCATACCTGGTACATTACGATTAGTTTCTTAATGCTAATACTTTTGCATTGATTGAAGACAAATTTTAAAAACTTTTCAAAATGTCCAGACAAGAATTCTAATGAATATTGAATGAGTTATTTTACCTTCGTTTTTTACTTCTCCACAGGCCCGCCGCTAGCTGTTTGAGCGCCCGCGTGCAATAGCGATTATGCCGCCCCCTGTCCAACTACAGCCAGTGGTGGATAGGAAATTTCCGAACGGGTCAAAAAACTGTGAGATTGCCGCCCCCATTGTTGCCATCCCCAGTGTCGCCGCCGACCGCCCGAAGCAGCTGTTGAGCTAAAAAAAAAGGTCGCCCGCTACATAATATGCTGCCTTGCACGCCCGCTTACGGCGGCCCTGCTTCTCCATGTGCTCGTATCGTTCATTGTTTCTTAAAATTCTATCTATGAAAATGTATTGCATGTGCAACACAGGTAATCGTTTTCCCTCCAATAATAACTTGGAATATTCTACGAGGAAAACGGAAAATAACCACTTATTTTTAAAAAATATCGGACTCCGATATCCAGATTTCAATATCGATATATCGATATCGTCCTAAAAATATCACTCATAAATATCGATATTTTTTTAAAAAATATCGATATATCGATATTTTATCAACAGCCCTAGTATATACACCACTTTTTATCCAGATTAGTAACATATTTATTGATGACACAGGACTGTCCAAATACTTACACACAAAGTCTGTATGTATATTCGCGTACCATGCTAAGATTACTGATCAGATTTTAACGAAGTTACACATAATGGTACCTTACGTCACTGGTTACGATTCCGGATATTTTTCATCCAGATTACTAAACTTCGGTATGATGCAGGAGACAATAATTCCAAGTTAGTAATTTTCGTAATTTTTATCTTGATCGA
>JARYHS010012519.1:95118800-95381748 GCA_031002005.1 Vandiemenella viatica
GTGACTTCAGCCGTGTTTTGTACTCCCTACCATCTCCGTGGATGGGAACAGCGTCATTGGTCAAAATTCTCGACTATAGTTTTATTAGAACCTTTTGCCTTCTGATATGAGGTGGTGGGATGTTGCTGAGCACTAGAAGCCACTGAATAGGTGTATATAGAAGCGAGCCAGTTGTAATGCACATTGTTTGGTGAAGCTGAACGTCCACCAACTGGGTGCGAGAGCTATTAAGCCATATGCTGGAGCAGTATTCACCTGTGGAGTAAACCAAGGCTAGGGCTGTTGTTCTTAATGTATTTGCATCAGTCCGCCATGAAGTTCCTGCCAGCCGTTGAAGTAAGTAGTTCCTACTATTAAGCTTGGCAGCTGTATTCTGAAGGTGCAAGTTTGCGAAATGTGTAACTATACTCTGTGTGTGGTAAAAGTATTGTTTGCTTGTGAGAATGTCTACTTTATGAGGCGGAGATTATGGACCGTCCGGAATTCGTTTTGATGGCTGCGAAAAACTGCCTAAAACCAGCAGACAAGGATGTTAATCGGGCTTGGTCTCGTGCCGATCCCGTTACCTCCCCAATCCAGTGTGTGGTGCCTCAGAGCACTGAGTTACATTGGCGTGTACACCGTATAATATTTACTAGGTACAAATTATATCTTTTCGACATTAATAACCTTAGCATAATTCTTTCGATAGCGAAACGTCTTTTCAGAGTTATCTTCCATCCAGATATTAATGTAGCTTAAACAACTCGTGAAACCCTGTTGCTGGGTCTGCCGCGTTTCAAGGCTCGATGCTGAAGGGGTTACCGTCATTCGGGACTAGGCTCGCAGTGCGCCATTGCTATCACCAGATTGTGTACCAAAGTCGCAGGGAGTGCATACGAATTGAGGGTATATATCCTACTTTGTGTGGTTATTCGGTCATCGGATGGAGGCGGTTAATCTTGGTGGCATTATGGTATCATTCAGAAGAGTTGACCTGAATTAGCAGGAACATGATTTCACTCACTCCCTTATTTCACCTCTCACCCAGAACCCAAACCACGTATTAGAATGAAAACACACATTAGTCATCTACAATGAATGGGAACTACCATAGGTAAGATTCCAAGAAGTTGCTTATTATGGAGAAGTAAAAGCCTTTATATCAAAAACCTAAGCTTTGACGTGAATAGGACACTATATTGCTACCGACAACAATAACAAAGGGACTATGAAATTAATACGCTCGCTCCTATAATTTTATATTTGAAAAGCAGTAAAAATCTTGTTAGAACTAACGGGATACAGGCATAGTATCGATTTCCTAAGGTTTAGTTTGTGAGACATCAAAAATATTTCTGCTGTTGGACAGGAAGGCATTTCATTGAAAACTTTGTCTTCTTCTTTCAGCAGAAGAAGAAAAACAAATAGCATAATTCACGATTATCTGGTAAAGAAGGAGTTTGATATGGAAGCAATTTTCTCCAAATTAATCACCTATAACGTAAGGATTTCAGTCTGAAAATGAAAATTTCTTTCAGTAATCACATATACTAAAACTTTAATAGTTGCAACACTGCTATACAGACGGCGTGCAACGGAACCAAATAACTTCGCGTGTACCACACGTTAACAAATCTACATTACCTAAAAGCGAATGGATTATCCCATACCGTAACATTTTATTTGGTGCATCAGTGTAGCTATTACTGAAAGCCCAAACCCTTATATTTTCTCGATAGGGTTTAGTTAGCTATTTAAATGTCGTAATAGAATATTTAATTATCGTTAAAATAATACCTCCCCTTCTTCTTTCTGCATGAATTATACTCATTTGTTGACGGCATAATATAAGGAAATTAGTTTACTATAGACTTCATAGGAACATCAGTGCCTGGCAGAAAAAGTAAAAAATAAGTGGTGAAACTACTCAAATTTAATTACAGATTTCTTCTTTAGAAGTAGTAATGTGTGACAATTTAGACGAAGACTGCGGAAACCGTGTAGGTGATGACATGATTTGGCTTTTGGTTCAATTAGATCGTAAACTCGTGACAGTTAAGTTGTTGCTGATGGTTATGTGAAAGCAGGGAAGAGACTATTATTGTTCTTGGAGAAAATGTTTACATTTATCACTATAAAACTCTCCAGTGCACGTGGTTACGTCCTATTATGTTCCATTCCTACGACAGCGTTTCACAATAATGTTAATGACCGTCGTAGCTAGCATATATAGATCACAGTTACCCAATGTAAAGTTACATGAAAATTTTTCAGTATTAACAACGGATTTATATGCATCAAATGTAAATACAATTTAATAACATATGATACCAAACTCAATTGAGCAGGACACATTCAGAGTCCTTCAGTTCTTACAAGAGAAGTAAGAGAATACGGTTACAACACTTTGGTGACACTATTACTTGAGTATGGTAATGCAGTAAGGGACCCACGTTTTTAGTGTCAAATACAGGAGTTGAAGTGGATTCAGAGATGGGCTGCCTGATTTATCTCTGAAAATTATCGCAGAACACAATCTATAACTGGTATATGGAATGGGATTCATTGGAAGACAGGAGGAGGGTGGTGAAGTGAGCAAAGGGAGTCTACAAGGTATATGATGGTGACAGGGCGAGAATGATAATGGTGAAGGAATTAAAACATTAGCGTGGTAGGTAAAAGATGACCATGTATGAGAAAATTCTCTTTCGTAGGTAAGGGGGATGAGGGATTGAAATAAATTACCATGAGAAATGTTGAATAATATACCAAAAATGTTGAAAATCGAAAAGGAAAAAAGTGGCCGGATACAGGAAAGTGGAAAAATAGGTGTGTAAGGAAATTTACAACTTAGCGTGTGCTCTGCTCCATCGCAATTAAATTAAATTCTACATTTGATATGCGGGACCCGAGTTTGCACCTGTGTACGCCCTATCACTTTATACAACCTCCAACAATAAACAGTGAAATAATAACAAAATGAGTTATATGTTAATTAAAAGATTTTTTCTTTATTAAGTAATTTATTTCAGTCGTCTTTTCCTTTATTAGTGCTTTTCGGTTGGTTGACGACGAGATTATTATAGTCTGGATAGTATTGCGGCTTAGAAAGGGACAATAAATGGCATTTATGAAGAAACCATCGCGACACTTATCTGAAGTGATTTCGAGAAAATGTGACGATTATTAAATCCCAAGATCCCGACAAGGGAAGTAATACGCGTTCTCCCTAACTCCCGACACAAACAATATCCTATCCCAGTAGCGGAGACTTAAGTGTTAGAAACCACTGGCTGACCAATATCTGTTCATTCTTTCATGCTGATTATGGCTACGTTAAAATGTTCAGGTTTTATGGGATTATATTTTCATTATTTTCGCTTTCTATGATTGCCTTGTCCGTTTTCGAGCACATGTGGATAACGTTTGGGATATTTACGCATCCATGGGAACGTCGGGGAAAACGAATTAAGGTGATTTTTCTTTACCTTCTACTCTATGCAATGTTCGTAGGTGTTGTCGTATGAATGGATGACTGTGAAAGTTTGTGTGTTCCGCATAATGTTTGGGATTTAAGCCAGGTCTTTGGTACACAATCTGCTGATCAGGAATTGTACACCACCACCTCTCCTGCCCTGCCGGCCAAGTTTTGACGATGAAAATTTCGTTCACTACCACCACCACCAGGTGTCAGGGCCGAACACCATCACGGTTCCGCAGCCAACTGAGCAAACAATGGGGCACTTCTTCTTTATTGTTGCGATATTTTGCGTTCTTGGAAGCATAGTGTCAAGATTTCTAACAAAAATTCTTTTTTTAATGGGGTTCTTTGGGACCCCGTTTATCTATGTTAAAGTTTAGCTAACGGTGTTGATTTTATTTTATCGTTCAGATTTTATTTATTTATTTATTTTTCCACGTTCTTCACGGCTTGTCGAGGTATTTAGAACCAGGATAGGATGGAGAGAAGGAACTTTACATGTTTTATTATTAATACGAATGGAAAAGTTACTCAGTCATTTGTTTTTAGTTGTTGTTGAGAAAATATCTGTGAAGAATCAAGGAACATCTATGTGAAGTTATCTTGGGAGTGGCAGAGTAGAAAAAGAAGACGGGAAATGAGTGTGGTGTCAACACGTATAAAATGGCAAGAGTGCCGAAAAAGTCTTTAAAATAAACCTCGATACATATTTTTATTCGAGTGATTTTAAACGTACCTAAATTGTAAAATAAGTGAACTGTACATAGTAGAAACTAAATACATTATTTGTATTTCAATGAATTACATGAAGAGTCAGAAAATTAGTCAGTTTGTCTCAACCTGACAAACATGGAGTAATTCGATCATGGCTCTTTAAATGAAACTGTCCTGTATTGACCTGGAGTGATTTTGGGAGACATGAAATATGGATAGACAAACCTGAGTACCAAGCCGGAGCGTTACAGCTCACCCATCAGGTTGGTCGTAATTATTTTTACGTCATACGCTGATTAGTTGTACTGTACTGACATTACTGTAACCGCTGACATTTCCAGTTATATAGCCCCTTCAGTTAACAGAGGCGGTTCAAGGTCAGTCTGCTTTGTCCCTCTCCGCTGCCCTTACCCCTACATGTGAAGGGGAAATTTGCTACACACCGGATCTTCCATATACCGAAAGACATGCGTACTGAAGATCAACCAGTTGGCGTGTGGTCGGTGGGCGGTGGCGTTTGGAAAGGAATTAGTCAAAGTGAGACGCGTATTACACCAGCAAGAGAGAGCTAGACTCGATAATATAAGGAGCAGTGGTGGATACAGGATTTTGGGTTCGGAGGGGTTTGAGCGGACTTTGGTATGGGGAAAGGGAGGGCTTGAGTCGGGTAAAGGGAAGCCGTTATAGTTTCCTCAATCCTCGAATTAGTAACGCTAAAAAAAAAAAAAAAAAAATCGCCAAAATTACAATGTCGGGGGTGGACCTAGATACTTTTGTGGGGGGGGGACTTTTCCCCCCTAGCCCCCCCCCACCTCCCCTTGATCCACCCCTGATGAGGAGGTAGTGCTGTTTCCTGGCCAATTCAGTCTGGTTACAAGCGGAGTCCAAACAGTTTCACTCTGCCAAACAGTTGTTGGACACAGCATTCAGCACTTTGAGGTAAGAAGGTAGGAGCAATGAGATGTGGAACGGAGCCAGGCGAACATGGCCTTGAGCAGCAAGTTGATGGTGAACACCGTTGTAGTTGTTGCTACGGTCGACGTTTATACTGCAGACCCACAATTTTAGCTTGCTTCCAGTAATCTCCCAACAGGTCTGTACCTCCCCACAGCGCGCGTTGCTGCCACTCCCATCTTTCGCAGTCGGCTGCCCCTCGCCTAACACAGCCGGTCTTTATATATTTCCATGCCGCCCCAGTCTCGCGCCAGCGGAACAAAAGGGCGCCCCCATTCACGAAACGGGCGGTATACGACGTGGGCGGGCAGCCAGCCAGGCCTGTGTGTATCACATAATGAAGCCCTTAGCGGGGCCAAAATGTAATTCGTGTTGTGCGTGCGGGCGCGAAGTTTCGTGGGTTGATCCTCTTTCGTTCCCTTCTCTCTGCCGCGCTGGGTGCTGCCATTGTTATTGAGCTCAGAACCTAGAGTGGAGTCACCATGGCAACAGCAGAGTAACCATAGATATCAGACACGCAGCTAATCCTTGTCCTTGAACGTTCTCATGATAAGAATTTGAGGCTAGCGAATGTTTTATTCGCGGGAGTCCAATGTTGTATAATGCTTAGGAAAACATAGCAACTACAATGAGTCTTTTCCCGGCGTATTGCTGACTAAAATTCTTCTCGGGTATTCTGCCGGATAAGTTCTTCTACCCACAAAGTTTCAGCAGCAACCTCCGCTGACTTCTTCAGGTGAGATGTCATAGCACCGCTACCACACTCTGTGGTAGCTTCTGTATGACATCTCACCTGATGAAGGCAGCGGAAGTTGCTGCCGAAACGTCGTAGGCAGAAGAACTTATCTGGCGGAATACCCGAGAAAATTTTTTCTCAAAATGAGACTTGTCAGAGTATTCCATGATAACTTTAGTAATTCCCTAACAGACCGACAAAGACTACAGGTGTTTGATGGCAGATAGAATCAGATATCGAGTGTCGAGAATCAGTCTGTCTGGTTGCCTGGTTCAAAAAATAATATCAACTGTCCGAAATTTGTTCTCAAGTTTAATTTCGAAGATATCTTCGGAATGCTGGAAATCCACAGGAACTCTTTTCGATAAATTCGTCTATCTTTTGGCTACGGAACTGGACTGCAAATTAACATCACGAGTCTTCTAAAACTTGCAGATCAATCTTTCTGCAATAATATGGAGACTATAAAATCTAGCGATCACATGGAATAGTGAGTAGAACACACCATATAGTGGTATAATATGCTTGCCATCAAAATTTGACTAAGTCGGAACTGCGATTTGATAACTACAGATGTTACGGCCTGAAATTGCGGAGAAAGTTAAAAGTTTATCCTTAAATCAACCCAAGGAGTCGGAAAGGTCAAAACCTGATTCATTAACAATAGTGAAGTGAATATTAACAATAGGTAAAAATAACTTACTAACCATGGATTTTCTATACTGCACAGAGTTTTTTGTGTAGCAAATGTTTAGAATATAACTTTAATGATGCAAGATATCTTACAGGTTTCAACTGCACATAGTGAATAGATATCGAAAAAAAAAAAAACACTTCTGTCGGTATACTTCCATTTTTGACTAAAATTAAGTAAGTTCCAATTAATAACTTGATATAACGACTTGTATTCCTAAAACCAATTACAGAATTAAATTTTAATTCTACCCGTGTTAAAACACAGCTGTTATTTTGAGAATGAATTGAAGGGAATCGGTACTTTACTGCACTTGGAGGAAACTTGCGACTGTCAACATTTCATAATCGCATACCATTAACTTCCTAACCACTGTATCTAATTATGTAAAAGAATATTGAGTATAAATAACACCATTCGTAGAAATACCATTTTTTCTAGCAAAATTGCGCAAATAAAACATAAGTCGTACATGGTTAGTTGACTGATTTGCAAATCGCTTCTCTTTCTTAGCGCGTGTAGTCTCTGATGAGCATAAGCGTTAGGCCATATAAGAAACAAAAACACCTCGCGATGCTGTTTCTAAGAAACCATTTTTAATTCTTCGCTGGCCTTTTTAATACTTGCCATTTTACACAACTCTCTTGTGAAGATTTTTTTACAGCCCATTGCTGTGTTGTGGTGTAGATAGGAAACCTCAAATCATGGCCTAATGAGGTCGTGGGTCGTTATGGGACTTATTCACGACAGCAGCAGCAGCTGTACTTCTCAGAACTGCACTCGAAAAGCTCGCTCAGAAAGTTTTAAAAGTTCTGCTAATGTTCTCTGCTATGCTTCTACTTTCAGTTGTTTACCTTATAATTGAAATCAAGATAAAAATTACAGTATTTCTTAAAATATTCTGTCTTCAAAAACATCATAAGAAATGTGTTCGTTTTACAGATCATTAGGAAAAAAAAAAAAAAACATCAAGGGAAACTTTATTAAGTTGACACAAATCAGCCATTTGAAAGAAAACGTAAAATCTGAGCTACTTCTATAACTTCAGGACTTGTGTAAACTAGAATGTTTGTGAATGTAGTTTTCTCTCTCTAATGTTATAAGATTTGTTAATAATTTCTGACCCTCACAACTACATTTATTTAGAAAGTGAAATGGTGAGTTACATTCATGAACTTAAATATTCAGTTTATTTTTCTCAAGGTCAATGCCAGGCTACAATATTGTTCTTGAAATCTCAAATTTGAACTCATGCAAAAATGTTGAAATCATCGAGACCATAACTTAATTATAAACTTATCTGAGCTCCATTTTGCACCAATATAGGGAGATCTTTGAAGCAAAGTTAAACATGACATCAGTTTGTAGTTAAATTTATTCCTGATTCAAGACGGATGATTCAACGATACAACATTCAAAATTTAGGAAATTGTTGAAGATAAAAATGACAGACGTTTTGCAGAAACTAAATGAGTAGTAATACAATGCTATATTTACTTTACAACATTTCGACTCAGTTACGTTAATAACATAACCCTAGTAACATACTAATCCGCACTGAAAGTTCAGATGGCTGCGGCACTGACGAGGGATTATGTACTTCCATTGCTAGTGGCGGAGGAAATTTTCATCATCAGGACTCCTTTTTTTTTTAGAATTATTTTTAACATTTAGAACAAGGATGAGAAAAGCTGAGTTAGGCAATTACAAGTTTCTGGATAACTTTAATATGACTCTCGGCCACTTTTTTGTTTTGTTTTTGTTTTACTTATGGTTTTACGCCTCGTCGACGTCGAAGGCATTGGAGGCGGGATGGGACTGGGACACAGAACGGGAAGGAATTCGGCCATGGCCTTTTTGAAGGAAGCATCCCGGCATTCACCTGGAGTGATTTGGGGAAACCATGGAAAACCCAAATCTGGATGCCCGGACATGGATTCGAACCGTCGTCCTCCCGAATGCGGGCCAGAGCGTTAACCACTCACCCATCATGCTTGGTTTCAAAACTTCTCCGAAAGTGCAGGAAAGGTGGTGGGGCACACACCATAATCACCAGATTTTGAACCAAAATCCTGTGTTATATCGTAAACCTCTCTGCAATGCTTATGGTGTCAGGTTTTACGATACTGTTGGTGGCGATTCCTCAGTTGGATGGGTACTTTAAGATTGGTGACCAACCGATGTATTTCGGAAGAATAGGACTGTACGGCCTGGCACCGGGTTTAATTCTCTCCGTTCTTTTATCTTTTATCCACCACACAAAAATCACACTACAATGAACACACCGAAATTCGCAGTTATCCAAACATACGAAACACTGTCACACAGGGGAAGACAGCGGGAAAGAACCCCAGTTCATCTTCCTAGACATTACCATGTAAGGGTTAAACATCCCCCAAGGTAATCGCATACTCTCTGACAGGGGGAGGGGTATACATAACCCGTTCATTTCGAAGCCTCCATCTTGTTCCGTTTAATTTGTAGAGCCCTTTGACAGACGGACATTCAGACAGGTGGAAGGTCAGACTGAAAGCGACATGAAAGAAAGTAGAAGGTGAGATCCGGTGCCGGATTAGACACATCTGCTCTACTGAAAGGCACTAAAATGTTTAAAAGGTATGGTGCCTTATCCGACGGCAAATCAACAGCGTTGCTTTCCATCACTGCGCAGTGGCTTGGGTTTTGTTTCAGATATATGGCACACAAAATGGTGATTAGGAATTATCTTGATGGTCAAGTAGCGAAAGGTGGAAATCTATTCACCACTAGTGATCAAAATAGGTAACTACGTCCCCGTATATATGCTACTTTGGTAGTTCCTCATGGGACACGGTCACGAAGAGGTTTAGCAACAGAATAAAACTTATGTAATCGTAGATTTTCCCGTCGAATCTGCTGTTTGAAGATCTCTCGGGCATGTGGCTAGATCAATTGGTCGTTGTTAAACCAATTTTCGACAGCCGTAACGTGCCACCATCTTCAGGTTGCGTCTGCTGAGTGGCGAGAGGAGCGCAGTCCGGGACGTGATTGCAGTGCCGGACCCGCTGGGATGGTATTTATACCCTTGGATCCATCCCCTCCACTCGCGCCACGGCGCTCGAATAGTGGTGGTGGAAACGTACGCATTCGGATTGCGCTCCTCACGGCGGTCAGCAGACGCAACCTGAAGATGAAGGCGCATTACACTGTCGAAAATTTGTTGAACAATGACTAAATGATCCGGCCGCATGCCGAGAGATCTTCAAGCAGAATAAAAGTTAATAAACTGCTTCATTACACGTATTTCTTATAACAGCTAAAGTATACTTGTATTAATCCTCGTTTTGAGAAAGGAAACCAAAGTAGTGGTCTGACAGCTCTGACGATAGCTGCAGTTTATTTACTATATGAAATGCTGGCAGCAAGTGAGGTGACTATAGTCGAGTTGTGATATACTTGTTCCAGAGGGCGTGTACCGCAGTTCGGAGGATGCGACTCGCTTCTACGCAGTGTTCACGACATCGAGCACAGGCCTGATCGGCTCTGCCATCTGCTCCTACTCACTGTCCGACATCCAGCAGGCCTTTAGAGGCAGGTTCAAGGAGCAGGCGACCAGCAGCTCGGCGTGGCTGCCCGTCCTATCCAGCAGAGTCCCGGAGCCCAGGCCTGGAGAATGCGTCAACGACACTGAGACGCTGCCAGGTGAGATAAAAATGTCGCTCATCATGTTCTAAAAGCCAGAAAGCACACCATCCTTGCTCTATTTCAGTATTTCATACAGTGTTTTCATTTAAAATCTCTCCTCTACGCTCCTTTGACCACCTTGCCCATCTCCAACAACTTCGTCATGATTTTGGATCACCTAGTCCAGTCGATTTAGTGACTACCTACAGATTGTATAACAGGTACTCAAATCCTCTTTCAGAACAGGATGTTTCGAAAATGAGCGTCCGGAGCGGTACATTTTTCCTTTGACCACACCATCTCCGTTTTAGTGCCAAAGCAATGGCGGGATCATCAGGATAACAATAACTTTTCTCTTTAACTACGCTGTACATGATTTTGAAGTTCCTCAAATCGATCCCATTAAATTATTTGTTGCCAAAACCCAACAAACGTGAGCAGTTCAGCTTGCTTTAGAATTTTTGAGTGTTCTCGCTATTATCTACCACCATTTTATTGATTTCCTGAAGAAAAGGTTCAGTAGTACTTATTTAATAAGAACCGGGACTAATAGATCTTTCCGTAACCCGTCCGTAATTATCTCTATGTTAGCCAATCCTTATATATCGACACGACATTATAATTCGTTGTCCTTATTCCCTATACACTAATCATTCCTTTCTATTAATGTGTTATTATTTATCTTCTCCGTTTATCATCCGATAGTCCTCATTTTATGTCTTTTAGCTCAATGGATATGACGCTAGATTTCAAAATTCCTGGTCCCAGCGTCAAATTTTAGAGCGGTATGGAATTTTATCTTTCTTTGTTTTGTTCATACGAGCTACTCCCGGTTAAGGAATCCGTGTTATACTGTGGGTCATGCAGTAAATGGGTTATTCATGGTTTCTACGAATCACTGCAGGCAAATACCAGGATTGTTCCTTCAAAATTCGATGGTCGAATTCCTTCCCATACCTTGCATTAGTCCATTCCCGCCTATAATGACATCGACGTCGACTAGGCGTAAAGCCATAAGCAAAAATAAGTATGGCCCAGTTATTATTTGTTTAGTATTTGATTTTTCATGGCACTTATAGAAGCTTATAAAATGGAACTCAGACAGCAATTATAGTGTAGTTATTGAACGATTTTTTTTTTTTTTAATATTTACGAAATTGAGCGAATAATGCCCTCAGTTGGTAGGTGAATAGGCCGCTACGTAAAAATCGCCAGCCTCTACAAATTTGAGATGTTTAATCTAGATCACCAATCATAAACATGTTTCCTCAAAGCTATTTGCAAAAAGTATGTCCTTTTATTTCAACTCACGCTTTTTCTATTTCCTTACAGAATTGCGTTTCTGACTTTGTTTTTTATATTTATTTAGGCGGTAATTGTGTGCACCTTCTATGCCACAGATACGGTGCTCAACTTCATCCGGTCGCACCCTCTGATGGATTCGGCGATCGCCCATGAGTTCGGAAAACCCGTATTCTACAAGAGGGACGTCGTCTTCACCAGCATCGTCGTGGACAGGCTTAAAGCCGAGCTGGCGCCATCTGGGGTCTTCACTGTCTACTACGCGGGAACAAGTAAGTGCACATACTTCACGATCGGCCGTATTTATACTTTAAAATCTACGTGTGAAGTGGTCGTCTTGCGACCGAAACAGCCACTACCCCTGTTCCTACAGTTACTTCAGTTAAAAACGATACTATACTACTTAATAAAAGTAATAGGTTTTTATTAGGAAATTATAAACAAGGATCTTACGTATCCTTTGAATACTGTCTGAATGGCAATAAAGCTTTTGTTTTTTAGGAACATCAACATAAAAAACGTGGTTGATTGCAAGTTTTAACTGTGATGGCTGATAATTACTTTGCAATTTTATTTATTAAGCAGTTATGTTTGTTCGTGATACACACAGGTCAATGGAAATTAATGTAGATATTTATATTCAGAATAATTTCCTTATTTTCCTTTCAGGCTCTGGATCAGTGTATAAAGTAGCGCAGTGGTTTGACCCCAACTCGGGCGAATCTTCATCCAGTCTCGTAGATGTTTTTGACGTCATGCCTGGAGAAACAATTCACATCATGGATATATCACCACAGGTACGTTTGTATTGGTAGTTGCGGGACTTTGAATACATCCTTCTATCAACAACGATCGTTTGACAAAATATTTCTTTCAAATGCCACTTGATAGTCTTCCAAGCTTGGTAGGTGATCAGTAACGTTCGATTGCCAGTCCAGCAATCCACATTGCAGTTTTGCAATTTTTGTCCCATCACTTCAAGCAAATACCAGAATATTTCCTTAATAAATTCGTGGCCATTCCATTCCGTTCATTTCTCTGTCTCTAATGACATCCTGAGCTGTAAAAAAATTTGAATTCTCAAAAAAATTATTTCTTGTCAATGACAATAGGTTAATGATTAAGTAAACTAAATTTGAATGAGCGACAAGATTTAGAATTGCTTTAGCTTACAGAAAAATTGTCCCAATCAAATGAACTTTGCCTTCAAATTTCACTGGCCAAGGTTTGCAAATAGGTGTTAACGATTTCTGTTTGGATAATAAGAGGTGATTTAAATAACAGAAATTAACCAGAAATACGTTAATAATTGGAAAAAAGAGTTATTCCATTGAGAAGCTTTTTTATATGGTCATTGATCATTATTTCAATGCCTTACTAAATATTTTTGAATTATTTTCAGGCGCATTAACGAACAATTTTTTTTTTCAATTGTTTACTCTTCTTTTCCAGTAGAAAAATGTGTTCGTACTGCACAAATATTACAAGGATATCAATTAAATCTTAAAATGAAATAACAATAAAATCTTAACCATGAAGTTTTATCACTCACAACAATTTAATCACGCGCAAAGAGACACGTATCTTAACCGGCGAAGTGAATGTGATTTACCGGTGATATGTTTTGAGGGAATTAAACTCGGTGAACCTATGCGAAATAGATGCTGAGTAGGATTTTAATATTTATAGAAAAATACCAGGGGTAATAGCACAAATTTAAAAGCAATTTCTAGTAATATGAAAGGTGTACCAATAGTATAGAAATAAGACCAAAGGACAGTAAGGCGATATCAAGGTGGCTAATTCTAAAATTAAAGTATGTATTTTATTTTAAATCATTCTTATAGTGTTTTATTCTTTTAGAAATGTTAGACACCAACATTAAAATACGATACAAATGAGTTTCAGTTAAGTTTACCGCTAAGGCAATGGCTGTTTATACAACGTTCCTTGAAATTACTGGTATTAAAGTGTCATGTTTTTTTGTTCGATATGTAGTCAGGACTTACCTAAACTTCCATTCTAGAAAAAAGTATGACGAAAAATAATCGACAGTGGAAAGGAGAAATGAACAGAGGACAGCCTTCGAAAATAGTGTCTGAATGGCAGTAATCTATGTTATTTTTTCAGTTGTCCTTTGGTCGAAGCTAGACAGGGACCAGAATCGCCACTACGCAATCACAGTGCTAGCAGTTGCAACTTGCCTGACTTTAAAACGCCTCGACAACTGCTTCTGACAGGCTGGTCACGTATCTCGTAACTCAGGGTGTCGAATAATTCATCCTGTTGACGTTAGTGGTGAACCACGCTGCGGGAGGCGTCCAATATTAGCTACGCGGAGCTGTTTGCCTCCTTCAGATGCCACGAGGAGCCGTCTTGTTTACCAGACTCCCAGCCCGTAATATGCTTGCTTTGCTTCTTCCATACCGACCCGAAGTGAGCCGAAATTCCTTCGCCACCAGACCCTAAACTCCATCTCCCGCCGTGGAAAAAATGAACCTGCCACGCGTAGCCAAAGCTTCTGGTTTTACGGCTGTTTACTGTATCATTTTTTTTTACGTCCTTCTCTTTGTGATGGGGTAAATCAACGCCCATAGTGCGGATATTTGCGCCACACGTGGAACGGTGTCGTAAAAGCATCTTTCCGCCTCGCATACTGTTCTCCATTATTACGCTTCCTACATACAAACACCTCTGGGATTTCTGATATTTCATGGGTTCAGTATAATGGACATAGGCAATGTTGTCCCTGAATACCATATTCAGTAATTTTTGTCCTCTTGAAGACATAACGCATAGAAGTTTTCAGAAATAGGAGCTACTCTGATCTTAATTTTTCTCAAACCTGGCAGTTTCGTCAGAAAGTCTCATCTCCACTGTTCCTAACATACATTCGAAACTTAATGTCAATTGCGATTGAGCTACCGTGGCAATGTACCTACACTCCCACCTACTTATGTCTTATTTTTTTCTTCAGAAATTATGAGTTTATTGATCTGATATTGAATAAAGTAAAGTAATATCTGTTTAAACGTTTGTCGGGAAACAAACAGAGTAATATTATTATTGATGCACAATATTTCGGCGACATAAATCTCCGTCCCGATCTTCAGGTGCAGTTGTAAGCCTTGAAGTCTGTCTTGTGCGCGTTGTTTGAAAACTGGCCAAACAACGCGCTCAAGGCAGATATTACTCGGTTTGTTTCCCGAGAAACATTTATAAATAAACAACGCCGAGAAAAATTGTATTCATTTGTAATATCTGTTTTTACACAATAAAGTATGGAGCATTTTCAAAGATGTTACTTTTGGCTTTAATAAAATATCGTAGGGAACTTTATAAGTTAAAAGCGGCCATGTCCCTATCATGTAGTGAACAACAAGAATTTATTCAAACTTGAACAGCAAGTCATTTAGATATGAGTAGTATTTTTTTCCGATACATAAAAATGCTAACGTTTAAAAGAAATTAGTTTGTTGTCTGACATTTAAGTGATGCTATACAATATCACCAAACGTAGAACAAAATAAAAATATATATTTTGTCTTGGGAGAAGTGTTGTACTCTGAGGAATAACCATTATGTATGCGATGCTAATATACATCGGAAATTGTGCTGTGGGCTATTATTAGTTCCCTTGTTTTATAAACCCGCTCCCCAGACCTTAATTTATCGCTACAGCCATGATTTCAAAAAGTATTTATGTGCTTGTTAGTTCTCCACAGAAATTTTCTTTCTTGCCTCTGGCTATCTGCAAATAAGACTGCAGTTACCGGAATAAATTTTAGCTGCAGACACGCACAAATTGCAATGTAAAGTATATATATTTTTTACTGGCTTCTAATTAAAAACATTAATATATTTTCTACGCAGTGCCCAGCGCTTTAGGAGCGGTTATGGAAGATGAGGCAATGAAAAGAAGAGTCTTCTGTACCTTTGACAGTTAAAATTCTGTTAATAATCCAACACTCATATACTTCACGTAACGTCTGTTAATATTGGAACTTGTTTCAATTTTTGATACTTGGGTATTTTCCGGAATTTCTGCATCGACTGCACTACTTTTGATTTCATTTACTTAAAATGGTGGGTGAACGGCAACGCTCTTGAGTTCGGGAGGACGCAGGTTCTAATCCCCGTCCGGCAATTCAGATGTCGGGTTTTCATCTTTCCCGAAATCCGGAATGTTCGTTCAAAAAGCCATGACCGCATTCCTTACCGTCTTTGCCTCCAGTCCTTTCCCTCCTCTAATGACCTCGAAATCCGCTATGATTAAAACCATCAGAAAAATAGTATTTTGTTTCAGCATTGTTTTATGGATGAAAAATAAGGAGAGATTAAAATTTTAATACAGAACGTCTTCACAAAAAACTTTTGTGGATCAGAATTCGTGACCCTTTTTTTTACTTATTGCTTTACGCCTTGTTGACGTCGAGGTCATTAGAGGCGGGATGGGACTGGGGAGAAGGAACGGGAAGGAATTCGGCCATGACCTTTTTGAAGGAAGCATCCCGGCATTCGCCTGGAGTGATTTGGGGAAACCGTGGAAATCGTGACTTACAACATTCCCTACGGTGGTGTCAAATTTTCAGATTTGAAAATTTATTCTCCACCAAGGCATATAACTGCTATTCGCTTGTCAAGCACCATCTTCACCAATGGTGCAAATAACTGAAAAACGACATCCAAGTACCCTATTCATCACCGGGGCAGATAAGAAGAAGCTGGTTGCCAATCACCAGATTCTTTACCGGTACAAAAAGCTGCAAGTCGCTGGCATTGTGTCATCTTAAACAACAGGGCCACATAACTGCGAGTCGATTGCCAAGCACCAAATTTTCACCAGGACAGATAACTTGCGTGTCAGCTGGGAAGCATCTTGTGAACCAACAGGGTAGATAACTGCGAGTCCATTGGCAGGAACCGTAACCACAACCGCAGCTGATAACTGGAGACGACTGCCAAACGTTGCATTCACAAACTGGTTTGATGACTGCCAACCAACTGCCAAGCATCACATTCACCACCGGGTCAAATCACTGCGACTCTATTGCTAAGTGTCACATTCACCAATGCGTTTATTAACTGCCAACTAATTACAAAGCATCGTAATCATCACAGAGTGGATTACAAATAATCGAATTCGCCAACGGGGTGAATAACTGCGAGTCGCTTGCCAGACATCGCTCGACTTCAGCTGATAACTACCAGTCGATTGCCAAGAGTCGTATTCACCGCTTGGGCAGATAACTGCGATCCGATTGTCAGAGACCGTATCCCCCCACCACGACTCGTATCTGCTTGTCGGTTGCCATGCATCATATTCACCACCGTGTTAGATAACTGTGGGTTGATTTCCAAGCGTCGTATTAACAACCCTGGAAGATAACTTGTAGTCAATTACCAATCATCGCGTTCATCACTAGGGCCAAATAAAACACCCTATTCATCACAGGGATAGATAAAGTGAAGCCACTGCTAAGATAAAGAACAGCGAGTCACAACTCTAGTATCACTTTTACCACAGGGGCTGATAACCGCGAGTCGATGGTCAATCCCCATATTCCCCAAAGGGGCATATAGCTGATAATTTTATTGTCATGCAATATTGTCACGAGAAAGGATGAAATTCAATCATTAAACTGTAGCAAAACAGCTTCTGACAGTTTATAGATGGAAAATAGCTGTCATGGAATTCAAACGGATTGAACGTTATGTCCTGATGCTTTTTAATCCTAGAAGTCAGATGAAAAAGTATCTCATGTCCGCCCCTTCCCCATTTCCCAAAGAAAAACTTCCATATAACTCTGTAAGTAAGATTCATTTAATCAAAAGATGTAGAATTTAATCTTTTACGCACATAATGCAAAAAACTGAAAGATTTTTGTGGATCACAAATTCGTGTAAATTTCCGTAGATGACAGTATTTGCATTAAAAATAACTTTCCAGGAAACTGATGGAATTGATCACGGCTGATATTTATTTAGATTTACCCGTAATCGGCTAGAGTAGATCTTGGCAGTTCCCAGAATTAAGAAAGGTTTCGACTAAATACTGCCTAGATTTGCATTAATTATTACAAGTCCGGTAGCAAAGATTTTAGTGAAAACATTAGCTTTTAGGTTTTAAAAACTTACAGCCATGCATCATGTGCACGTGAATGAACTACCAACCTTATTATTTTTCATCTCTTAATTTTTATCATGATCAGACAGAAAAACAGTGAGGAAACATCCAAAATACATGAAATTCCGTTATTTCGACCCATCGATGTTGAGTGCATGTTTAACATAGTATGCTTTTATACTTATACATGGCTAATTTATACTTATAAGGCTATAATCTATAATTATAATTGAGAATCCTGTATCATAGTCCCAAGCGACAGTACTTGCTTGAGACGTTGACATATATAGAAAATCCATTAGGAGTTAGTAACTGCTCGTATTTTTTTGTTTTTTTTTGGTTTTGCTGCAGATTTTTCTTGCCGAGGCAGCGTGCTGTATTCGTAACTGGATGTTCTTTCTGCTTGCAGTACAAGTCACTCTACGTGGCGTCAGACGATCGCGTGGTACAGGTTTCCCTGGAAGACTGCTCCAGGAGACACTCCAACTGTCTCCAGTGCGTTACTGACCCGTATTGCGGATGGGATCGTCGAGATGGAGTCTGCAGGAGCTATGCCACTGGGTGAGTAATAACTCAGTCACTTAGTTTGGTATCGACTACTTCCTCACAACACCGTAGCGTGTATGGACTGGGTCTGCATAAGCTACCCAAGAGCGTAGCGTTAGTTCACAAAAACTCCAGCAAGGTCTACTCCAATAATCAGCACCTGTAGCTGTAAGATGGGATCTACAGGTGCCACATTACCAGTTGACAATTTTTATAGAGATTTATTATCTTACTCTGGAAAAGGCAGCCGAGAATATGGGTACCGAAACAAAATCCTGAAAAATAATCACAACAGGCTGTACGTCTTAAATTCCAGTTACAATCGTACTCACTGTCAAATCCGTTGAGATGTTATGGGGATGTATACACCTTCATGCCTCACATCTTCCCACGCAGATCCTGCGACGCATTTTTACCGGCTTAGCAAAATATCATTTTTAATCTTCTGGGACAATGACCATTAACTGCATTTGAACGTGGGAACTTGAATTCTTGAAGCTTTGCGTTTTGGCTATAGTAGGTTTGCTCCCGGTATATTAATTCCATGGATCTGTTTGTGGCACGTTTTGTAACTAATATCCTTCGATTAATTGTTGTAAGTAATTGGAGTACCAAGCGTCGTGGGTGAGCGGTAATGCTCTGGCCTCGCATTCGGGAGGACACCGGTTCGAATCCCCGTCCACCCATCCAGATTTGGGTTTTCCATGGTTTCCCGAGATCATTGCAGGCGAGTGTCGCGATGCTTTCTTCAAAAAAGCCAAGGCCTAAATCCTACCCTTCCTTGTCCCCAGCCCTTTCCCGTCTCTAAAGACCTAATGTTGACAAGGCTTAAACAAAAGTAGCTCATGTGGGCTCTTTCTAGATAATTTCTTTTCCTTTTGCCTTTACGATCCGTCGACATCGAGCTCATTAGAGGCGGGAAAAAGGAACGTGATGGAATTTGACAATGTCCTTTTGGAGGAACCATTACAGCATTCTTCTGGAGTGGTTTTGGGAAATCAAGCAAAGCTGGAATGTGGATGGCCGGATCGGGATTTGAACACTCGTCCTTCAGAATGCAGGGCCCCAGCTTTACCACTCACACACCAGACTTGGTCGCCTGTATCTCCTGGATGATTCCTTCAAGCAATGTTTTACTAAGCTTTCGTGGCACAGACTGTGTCCGATTATTTTCGCTCTGTTTTTATGCTTCTCCAGGGAGTATTACTTTAGCCTGATCTGTGATAAAAATCTTTTCCTTTTTGTTTTCAAACTGATATTTGACATTATTTAAAAGAGATTAGTCTTTTTGTTATCATTATTTATCGAACACATTTCATATCTGTATAGGGAAAGATTTAAAAAAAAAAATATATTTTGGTAACGTTTTTCTTGATGTTAAATCGATTTACCTGATAATACAAGAATTAACGCAATGTAATAAATTTTCTTTATGCTGTTGCTTAATAATTAGCTTCAGATTATGAAGGAATGTACTCGATTAAATTTAATAATAATTATGAAAAATAGTAAAGAATATTGACAGCTACTGCAAATTTAGGGTAGTGAGGTGGTTATAACACTAGATAAAAGATAACATCGGTACAGTCATCAAGTATTTGTATGAGCGCCTGCATATAGCGAGTAATACGAAATAGGTGCAACCACGTTAGCCTAGTGTTTGACGTGGGAAGAAGGAGAGATAGTAAATGTTCCGTTTTTCTATATGTAGGGTTAATTCCAAGTTTTTGATATTGGGTAGTTTGATCTTCATCCAGAATTCTTGTTGATGATACACAGTATTCGAATTGTTGCCATGGAGTTGTGGAACCTCACTTTCTCTGTGTAAAATGTGAATTTAAATTGATAAACTTAACTAACCGAAGCTAATGCAAGCTATTGAACTATACATCTAGAATTAATAATAATAGTTGTTATACTGAACATGGAAGGCAGAGATAGTAAACACTCGAAATCGTGTAGGTTGGTCTTCCAAGCAGAATGCTTCTTCATCTATGGCTCTGAAGGTGACTGTAGGGAACTAGCAAGATTAATTTTAATTTAATTTAATTGCAATAGAGCACATGCTCCGGTTGCAATTTCCCTGCACACCCATCTTCCCCCTTTCCTGTATCCACCTACGTTTGCCCTCTACAAATTTTTATCCCTATATTCTTTCAACGTTTTTGTTAAATTATTCATCATTTCCTTTGGTAACTTATTCCAATCCCTGACACCCTTACCTAAAAAACAGAATCTTCCCCCACACCCTTGTGCCTGAAATCGAGTGCCAGCTTGTTGTCATGGTCATCTTTTCCCTTCTAAACCTTAATTTTAATTCTTACACCAATATCTTATTAAGCCTCATCGCCAGTATACGCCTTGTACACTCCCATGACTCTCTTCACTCTCCTCCTGTCTTGCAACGAATCCCATTCCAGCTCTTTTATCATATCAGATACTGATTGCATTCTGCGATAATTTCCAGAAGCAAATCTAGCAGCCCCTTTTTGCACCCTCTCGAACTCCTGTATTTGATACTTAAAATGTCCCATACTACACTAGATTGCGGATTATGATTTGAAATGTTTTACTGGGAGCAACGGAATCATTGCCGTTGATCATATAATCATGCGACATTTTAGACTATACCGATATTTCTATTATTGATATGTTCCTTCCCGTTATGCTCATTTATCTTCTAAGTAGTGTAGAGTGCGCCAGTGAAGAATAATTGATTCACTCAATACTTTGCCTAACTGAAGCAAACTGAATATGAGAATTTTCTCACGAAAACAATGTCTCCATGTAAAATAGCATTGTTCAACGAAACACTGAAAATTTTATTCCGTGGATGAAGAAGAAAATATATATGATGCCCAAAAGTAACTGCATGGTAATAATTTGTTTAGATAGTGTTATACGTTCATTAAAACCGTTAGTTTTTTTTCATTTTCATCCAGAGTATTTGTTCAGCGATAAAGAAAATAAATTGGCTGAGATACCTAGCGCCACATTAACCAGTCCATTACTTACGTTGATTTTTAGACTGTTAGTGCAAGATCTACCTTTAGTACCGAATAAATGTATCGCTGTTGCAAAGCCAACATCTAATCTCGGCTATAAATCCACCTGGCCCACCGTGCTTCCTTTTCCACTGCTTGTAATTTTGTATAAGGCTCGTTCTGCTTTTCTTCCGACTCTATTAACCTAATTAAATAAAGTTGCTTTGAAATATGTCTGACCTCTTCGTTCAGGCTTTCGAAAAGTTTTATCTCTAAATTCTCCTCATGGGTTGTCAGATGACACAGCCAACACCACAAATGTTCGACTTTCTTCTGGCAATTTCAAAAATGGTACCTAATTAACAATGGATCACAACATAAAATTAAACATGATAAAAATATGTTCACATTGTCTTGTTTGTTTACCGCGTTTCATGGTTACAAGACAAAGTAATGTGTTCTTCTAAATATGTTTTTGTTGCATATCCATATTAGTAATGGATATTATCCCGGTTCCTTCAATATTGATATTATTATTTAGTGATTTTCTGTGTGAAATTTCTGAATCTCATGTCGAGAAATTTCTTTATGCATCCCTTCTTACGGTATCCGATCACAGGTAGCAATGCGACTGTTTAATACCACATATGCTCTACTGTAAAGTGGAATTGACTGTAATTTTGAGTTGTGTGTGTACATTGCGTTCCATGAAGAGCAAAATTCCCATTTCTACCACGAATCTGATTGTAAAATCTCAAATATTGACTGAATATTCCCGAAGGGCTACCACCTAAACGTTCTAGGCAGAAAGTAATTCTAGGAATTGAACTTACTGCCCGTTCAGCTCGTTTCTTGAAACGTGTTCGTCTATCACACTAACATAGACACTATCTAGTTTCGTCACTAAGTAAAAAATATGACCATTTCACATTTCAGAGAAGTCGATCATCACATATGAATATGATGGTGATTAGGTGGTGCTAATGGCAAGAAAACTCAACAGAGTAATTCTTGTTTCTCTGATGACTATCTCGCTAGCTTTGTAGATTAGAGAGATGCAGTTTGTATACTGAATACACCTTCGTTAACAATATAATACATCAATATTCAGCTTAGTCATTCATCAATTTTTTCAAAAAGAAAATCACCTTTTTTTGTAAAATCATTATGCGGATCTCATTTAGTAACATTACGCATGATTCTTCCCCATCTCCGCTTCTAAAGTATTCTACTCAGCTTATTATTTGGCACACTGTGCCGTTTACATGTCACTCAGTGTTGTTTTTCTCATTTCGTTAGATGCACTGTTACTAATTTATCTTTGACTGACAGTTTTTGGAACAGCTTGAAGACCTCGCTTCAAGCCTTGACATTTAATGGCTATTATCTTGTTCCCTAACACAATGGATCTGTGTTTTGCAGACGTGATGCTTGTGGTGAACATTACTGTTTCTGAGCCCGTAGCGATGGCGGCCAGCTCTACCGGACTCTCTCCGTCGATGTAAACAAGTTTATTGTGCTGACCGGACTATCTGCGTGCGCCAGCTCGCATCAGGAATTTTTGATCTCATGAATAAATTTTCATATGAATGGCCGTCAGTGAGGCAGTAGATACATAAAACGTCAGACTCTTCTTTGTCTTTCGGTTCGTAAAGAAAAAAAAAGGAGGGTAGGGGGAAACAGAGAAGGATGTGAGGGAAATAAGTGTAGCAAGGCTCCTGTTTCGATCAGCAAGTGAACGAATATCAGGAGGCTCATCTCTTTTTCCAGAGCAGAGAACGAGTTCGTGTACAGACTATATATTTGTTATAGCTACGTTGGCTAAGAATTCAAATCAATAATACTGATGAACTTTCCGAAATAGTTTCTCGTAGGCTTGAGCGAGATTAAGGAGTAAATGGGCGATGAACGAAGAATCCTGAGAAGGACCAGAGCAACCAGGTAGAAAATGGGTCGATTAAGATATTTTATTTGTTCGTAACACTTTTCCCATGTGCAACCTAAGGGGTTACTAGAGGGGGTATTTATCCCTCCATGGCAACGTCTGGGATGATGAACTGGGATGGCGTCCCATTTCTTTTCCCAGTGTGACAGTTTCCGTAAGTGTTCTTGTAAGTATGGATGACTATGATATTGTGTGTCTTCATTGTATAGTGTTTGTTTTGTTGATGAGAGATGTAAGAAAGGAGAGGATGTAACCCGGTCTATGGAAATTCAGGCCTACTATTCCGGAAGACACAAGAGGGGCCGCCAAGGTTAACTTCCCCATCAGACGAACAAATCACCATCCACAGGGTCTTATACCCTCACTGCATACACACTGCGGAGAATAAGAACGGAGACTTTCCCGGCGTATGCAATTAGAGCTCCTGAAGTGGGGGAAAGCACCGGGCCCGGATGGAATTCCAGTATTTTCATAGTATGCGGCGGAAATCGGCCCATTTCTGTCTGATATATTCAGTAAATCATCAGAAAAGTGAAAAGTACCTTCAGACTGGAAAATCGCAAAAGTAACTACGATTTTTAAGAAAGGTGATCGAAGTGATCCTGGAAACTATCGTCCCATATCTATAACATCTGTAGTAGACTTATGGAGCATATTGTATGCTCGAACATCATGAATTTTCTAGATGAAAATAATTTACTTACAACAAATCAACACGGGTTTCAGAAGAAACACAGCTGGCCCTATTTATAGAAGACGTAATGAAAGTTATTGATGCAGGTACACAAGTAGATGCAAATTTTTTTAGATATTCAGAAAGCCTTTGACTCTGTGCCACACAACAGCCTTTTAGCGAAGCTTCGAGCGTACTGTATATCGGATCAGCTTTGTAAATGGATAAAGGATTTTCTAACTGGTTGGTCGCAGTATGTTGTCGTTGAAGGAGAAAGTTCTTCTAATCTAGATGTTACATCGGGTGTACCTCAAGGAAGTGTAATAGAACCACTTCTTTTCTTAATTTTTATAAACGATCTTGGAGACAATTTTTAGATTGTTTGCTGATGATGCGTTTATTTATAGGGAAGTAAAGAATTTGGCCGATTGCTTAGAAATTCAGCGTGATCTGGATACTATTTTGGCATGGTGCGCTGATTGGCAACTTACACTAAATTGTAAAAAGTGTAAGACAATGAGCATAACTAACAAAAAGAATCAGATTGTTCAGAAATACGAGGTAAACAATTCAGTTATTGATATGGTCGATTGTATGAAATATTTGGGAGTAACAGTACAAAGAAACATGAAATGGGACATACACATTAATTCTTTAGTAGGTAGAGCTAATTCCAGGTTGCGATTCATATTTCAAATCTTGAAAAATTGCAATGAACAAACTAAGGAGACAGCGTACAAATCTCTTGTGCGTCCACACTTGGACTATTGTGTTCCCATTTGGGATCCGTTTCGTAAGGGGTTGATCGAAAGTACATATGGAGAAAGTACAGAGAAGAGCCGCTCGATTCGTGACCGCTTGCTGCAGTCCTTATGAAAGCGTCACAGAACTGCTTAGTAGACTAGGCTGGGAGTCTCTGGTAGATAGACGACACACGTTTCGTTTAAACTTATTGGTAAACATGTGTACTCCCACTTTCACTTACGAGTGTAGTGAAATACTTCTTCCACTAACCTATTTGAGCCGGAATGACAGGAAAGATAAGATTAGAGAAATAAGGTGCCGCAATGTTTCTTATATGAATTATTTTTTTCCCTCGTACCATTAGGGATTGGAATGCACAACAAAGAGATTAGCTTTGGTGCTGAGCACCCTCTGCCACCCACAGTTTTGTGAATTGCAGAGTATATATGTAGATGTATGCTTAAAATGAAGTCTTCACGGGTGTACCGCCGGAAAGTATTTTAAAAACACGATATTTCGACGACTAGCTCCGTCGTCTTCATCAGATGTCGAGACCCCAGACTTTGAGCACTCTCTGGTGATTGTGGGTTATGCACCGCCACCTCTCCCACCCTGTCAACCAAGTCCTTAAGATTAAAGTTTCTTTCACCACCAGGCCTCAAACCACATAACCCCGCGTTAGAACCAAACTCCATCAGGGTTCCGCATCCAACTGAGTCAATGGGGCGGGCGTCAAATTTAGTTTATAGTATACAATCCATAGATTTCTATTTTCGGTCGAAGCCATCGGAGGTATAGAACTAACAGTCCAGAGGCAGTTACATGCCGTGAGTACTTGTTCTGTGGGTGTAGTTGTACCTGGATGAGGCGCAGTGAGTTTAGCTGCCATGGAGTTTTGGTTAGAATAACGAATTATCAGATAGAGAGTGCCAGAAGATCTAAACTTCAACTGTTTGAACGAACAGTTGAAGTTAGTTATATGTTCGCATATATCTAAATTTAGGTATAACTTCAAAAGTCTATGTTGTTAATTAATCCCTAAAATGATAGATTACGTTGGTAGAATAGAATTATTTAAAACAAAAATGGCGAAAAATACAATACAGTAATTTAGGTATACTTTCTTTTTAAAACGTTTGTAAGTAAGGTATATTAACTGCTCTGTTTTAGGAACGCAAGCAGACAAGTTACAAGAAACAAGAGCTCTTTTATAAATCGTATTTTTTGTTTTTTGCGTATTTCTGTAAATAATTTTAGTATAAAAATCACTATTTTTATTTCTATTTGATTTGAAAGTATGCTTTATTACTTTATTCAACAACATAGACTTCAGTATGTCATCCATGACTCGTGGAGTATTCATCACTTATATTAAGCTTGGACCATGAAAGCTCGTGTTCTTCCAGTAAGAATTAATCTGTAAATGGCGGATATGTATAAAAGACAGTTCCCTCCAACAACCATTCTAAATATTGCAAAATCTGACGTATTTATAATAATATATCAATTCATTTTACTAACGTTTATTTTTATATGGCTAAACACAATTTGGTATCTTACAGAATCGGAGATTTTATTAATATTAGCTGTTTAAATTATAAAAAAAATTCACAGCAGCCTGTAATAATATTGCTATAACCATCCCTACTTAATGAATTCTGAATCGAGATTACGAGAAAGAAGCTTCATAAGAACAGCTTTGATCATATTAACAGTTAATGTGTCATATGTATAAAGGAAATGGAATGAATGATTTCTTTTGAACAGCAGAAAATTTATTGTAAATAGCAAATTTATTTCGTGTTTACGATTTGGAAACAAAACCCACTTTCTGTTAATGGAGCGGATGGAACTTGTTGGAACAACGATGCGTTTTGAAGGTTTATGACAGGACGAAATTTTTCTTAAATGTAGTATCATGTTAAATTCCAATGAAAAATCTTTGATTTTTTTTAATGTAAAAAGTATCCCAACAAGAATTAGGTTCTAATAAATGTTACAATCAAATCCTTCAGTCTTTTTTTAACAGAATCTTTGTAACGAGAGTGTTGAGTAGTAAATGAAAGAAGGAGTGGACAGCTTACACGTAACATAGTGCGACAAGTTTATGTTTAACAACTAAGTGTTAAACAAGTTAATCAATTGAACCGAGTGATTTTCTTCTAGCAGTGATTTGTTGACAAATAAATTTTTTTTCAGTGTTAGCTACCACGATATTACAGTGTACATGTTCATATAATCTCATAGCAGTTTTCGTATGAAAACCACAATGATTTGCTCAATTGGCTTTTGCTCTACAAACACTGGATACCGCCACGATAATTCCGGTGCATTGTGTGCACTAAAATAATTCCTGTTATCCGTGTGCAGTTTCTTTTGAATACTGTATACAGCATTGCCGTGAACGATTAACTCTACAGTATACTGTCGTAATAAACTACTGTTTTTTATTTTACCCTTTTCTTTGGGTTCATTCTGGTACAGGAATTAGGTATTTTCATTACAGCGAATATGTATTTGCTCTCTCAATCAATAATATCTGTGCACATTAGCAAACTGAGTCACTAGAATCGTTGTATTGGTTTGATAACCTGGTGGGAGGCTACTATGAATTGTTTTCATTTTTTTTAATTGACGATTTTTTTTTCCTTTTCTTTCGTTCTACACCGAACGAGTGTATTAAATCAGAACGTTTATCCGTTACATCTTTGAAATAGTCTACAGTACCTCCAGCCAGCTTATACAATACAACAGGACAGTTTGCATCCATATGTGTGTTTTTCATAACCTTTGTTTTTTTGTGTGTTTTTGGGGTTTTTGTAATTTTTCTTGACTGTGTATATGAAACATTTCATAGGGTGAACCAATTCATTATTTCCAACCTGAATATCAGTACTAATTCCAATGAGTGTCACGCAAATTTTGATAAGTTAAATTGTACATCCTATCGATTACTTGTGATTTTGGATTCCGATATTATGGCCAATAATAATAACGGTAGGGTTGAACAGCGTTTACCCAGTGTACGATGAGGTAATGGGGGACATAACCACTCAGACTAATCTACCACTACTTCCAGGTAATCCTGACGTTCACTTTGATAGTGTACCAGACAAGGTTAACCATAGTCGCATACACCAAGTAGCTCAACATTTCGATACTGATAAACTGGGACCAAAATCATATGCACCAAGGGGGCAAGTAGACTCTTTTGTGAAGCGATTAACAATCCTCAACCTTCAAATACTGTTGTTCACTCTGAATCTAGTAGTGATTGTGAAGGGTTCATTCTTGATACTCCTGACAAGACACAGTTGGTAGATACAGTGACTAATCAAGTTCAGACTAAAAACCGACATTAGAGTTCTTTTCAATGCCCTCATGGATCAAATGAAGAACATGGACCTAAAATTGGATAGTCATAAACAAGACATAAACACAAAATTTGAACAAAAGTTTAATAATCAGAGAGAAGATATTAAAGATCTTACTACCAAAATTGATACATGGGGGAAAGTTGCAGACAAACTAGGCCAACAAATGCTAGTTTTACAGAAGAACATCACGACTTATAAAGAAGAATGTAGCAAAAACCATTCTGAAATAGCTAAACACATTAATGACTTTACTACACAGATAACAAACAAGGTTGAGTCAAATTTTCAGGTTACAAACACTCAAGTAGCAGCACTACAAGGGCATATAGAGAACAATAGAATAGAATGTGTAAATGAGAGATGTCTACTTGGACAAGATTTAGAACTAGCAAAAATGCAGACTAGCCAGAACAAATCAACACATCCAGCAATTAACTGATCAAAATAAAGAGTGCCTCACACAGGTAGATAATATTCAAAGTAAACAGACTATGATTGAAAAACAGGTACACAACAACACCCAGCATATTGATACTATTAATAACAACTTCCAAGCAGTAAAACAAGACATTATAATGTGTAGAGAGAAAGTTGATACAGCCTTACAGCATGTAATTCACAGTGGGAACACATCTCTGGTTGTGGATGCTGCATTAGCAACGCCTACGAAATTTGACATCAAACATTTTAGTCATGACGGAAATGTACATCCCGTTAGTTTCCTAAGTAGTTTCGAAATGTACCCAGCATTCCGGCAATATGCAGACCCTGTGAAGATTAATTGTGTCTTCCAACATATGCGAGGTACTAGCCGAGACTGGGGGGAAGTGAATATACCCAGATGTAACACATATGACCAGTTTAAAAGGCATTTTTACATTATTATTGGTCTCCACAAACACAGTACCAGGCTAAACGGCTGTTATGTACAGGACGACGCTATGACCCGAAGGGTAGGCTGACTCTGGCGGAATTTTTTTATAAGGAAGTGGCAAAAACTCGCCATTTTTCCATACCGTTACCAGAAGAAGAATTAGTTCGAGATATTATTAGCCGAATGCCGAAATCAGTTCAAGAAAAATTATGCAATGCAGTTACGGTAGAACAAGCAGCAGACACGCTAACAGCACTAGATATGCAACATACGTACAGATTAACTCAGAAGACAGACAATCAAGATATGAGTAACAGTAACAATCAACGACAACATTACAACTCACATGACAAGCGTGACAGTCAGAGACAACATCACGATTCATTCACTAGCAATAAGCAAGGTCACCACGAACGGAACAAAGTCAAGAAGGAAATTTTTATAAAACAAAACATTTTCTAATAATAAACAAAGAGGAAAACCAACCATCAGATATATGGGTAGGGGTCAAGGTAGAAATGCAAAACCAAACCATACACCCCCACCTAGTGATAGTGAACAGATAAGCGAAGTGGAAGTTCACGATTTACAACAATCAGAGGACGAACAAAAAAATTGCTGAGGGCCAACGTTGAGGTCCGAACGGAGGCTACACAGGAGGGAGGACCAACACAAGACATCACAATGTATTCCATTTATCACAACAACCCAACCAAAGATTTGTTACAAGAGGACTACGAGATTAAAGAACACCCTTTCACAGTCCCAATGATCCAAGCAACTGTTTTGGCAAAACCCATAGAGGTCCTTTTAGACACGGGGGCTGAGATTTCGTGTATTTCCCAATCGTTTTTCCTCACATTACAAACTATTAAGAAATTACCAACCTACCCGGTAGAAAACATGACCGCTATTACGGCTACAGGCAAGAAAAGTAAGCCCATTAAACTACAGGCTTTACTGGATGTTTATATTACAACTTATTGTGTTGAAACACCCGTTTTTGTAGTACCAGGTTTGCAACCCCACTGTATTTTCGGCATAGATTGGTTGTGCACTATGAAAGCCACCTTAGACTGTGAGCAAGGTAGACTCTCCATACTTACAAACGGCCAGAGAATCACAGTGCCTTTGAGTCAGGGATGTAACACGGGGAAGATCAAACCAGTAAGAGTGCTATTCAACAACAGAGATATTAGTACTACCAGAGAACCCAGGTTTTATAGAAAGCTAGTTCAATTTTGGATTCATCGGCTGAAGACTAGTGTAGCAGAGAATAAAGTGGACAGGGTCCTTCAACAAGTAGTACCTGAACATAGAGAACACCTGTCACACTTTCTCAGTGAATTTTCAGATGTGTTTTCAGATAAACCAGGGTTAATAAAGGATTACCAATGTTACTTAACAGTCACTTGCCAAACACCTTTTTTTTGTAAAGCCGTACACTATACCTTTAGCAAAGAGACAACTTGTAGATGAAGAAATTACACGAATACTGAAGTGGAACATAATAGAACGTTCTAATAGTCCATACAACAACCCACTTGTGGTAGTCACAAAGGCAGATCAGTCGGTGAGGCTTGTATTAGATGCACGGATGTTAAATAAATTCCTACAACAGAAAGGGACCACCCGCCTGCAATTGATGAAATCTTGCACAATTTTCATGGTAAACGCTACCTCACATCACTTGACTTAACGTCCTCTTATTGGCAGATCCCCATTGCGGAAAGTTCGAGGAAGTATACCGCCTTTTTATACCAGGGACGATCTTATCAATTCCGCGTTCTACCATTTGGGCTTAACAATGCCGTTTCTAATTTCATTAGAGCATTGGACGCTGTTCTTGGACAGAATTTACTTAAGAAGGTCCACGTATACGTGGACGATATACTTATTGCCAGCGAGACAATTGACCAACATTGGGAGACACTAAGGGAAGTACTCACTGCTCTCAAGAAGGGAGGTATGACACTCAAATTTAAAAAATGTATATTTCTTACATCACAAATAGAGTTCTTAGGGCATGTTATAACACCAACCGGTATCACCCCAGCTGAAGATAAGTTGGCGGCAATAAAGAGTTTCCCCTCTCCGACCACTAAAACACAACTTAAAAGCTTTCTGAGATTATGTGGGTACTACCGCAAATTCATTCCCGGGCAAATTCTCAATAGCTCACACTTTGCTTCCTTGAGAAAACAAGGTACCACATGGAAGTGGACAGAGGAGTGTGAACGTGATTTTCAGGAGATAAAGAACACTCTTATACAAAACGTGACGTTACACTCACCCAATTGGGAGTACCCAATATGTATATCCACGGATGCGTCATTTTACGGATTAGGTGCGGAAATTTTCCAGGAAATTCCAACTGACAGTGGCATTGAGAGGAGACCTGTCGCCTTTGCGAGTAGGCTGCTTAAGCCAGCAGAAATTAATTATGGAATCACAGAGAAGGAGGCTTTATCCATTATATGGACATTCCAGAAGTTTAAATACCTGCTCCTAGGCAGGACAGTAATAATATATACAGACCACAAGGCGTTATCATTTTTGAATAAGTGCAAACTAACTCATGGTCGGCTAACCCGGTGGGCGCTGCTTTTACAAGAGTTTTACTACGAAATTAGGTACATCCCAGGAGACCAAAATGAAGTAGCAGACGCACTGTCCAGATTGCCGGATAGCAAAGACAGCAATATTAAATACACAGATACCAACCACCACAGATACTCTATCTCAAGGGAACACAAAAGGAACCCCAGGTTAGAAATTATTTCACAAACATGAGGGATGAACAACAACAGGATGATACCATTAGATCAGTTACACAGAAACTAGAATCAGATGAAACCCCTCAGGATTTACAAAAATTTTACTGTTTCAAAAATGGAGTCCTATTTAGGAGAGACCATGTTGAAGCCGAAAATTGGAAATTGTGGATACCAGAACACCAGGTAGACACATTAATGTGGTACCACCATTGCAGCTACGGGCATTTTGGTGTAAACAAATGTTACCAGATGTTAAGGAATTTATTCTACTTCAATAACATGTATAAACAGATTAGAAACTGTATTGCAACATGTAGGGTATGTCAGTTAAACAAAATAGACAATGCAAAGCGGGAAGGGGAAATGCAGAGCATTATACCGACACAACCCCGCGACCTCCTAGCATTGGATATATACGGCCCTCTGCCAACATCTCGGGGAGGAGTACGACAGATATGTGTTGTGCTAGATGTTTTTACAAAGTATATAAAGTTATATGCCCTGAAACGAGCAACAGCTAAAGCGATATGTTCAAAAATTGTCAACCAATACATTCCACAGCTAGGCCACCCTAATGCCATCTTGACAGACAATGGACCTCAATTTACGGGTAAAGTGTGGGAAACCTGTCTAACGCAGCTACACATAAAGATCTTGAGGACGTCATACTACTCGCCATGCGGATACCCTGCGGAACGAGTAATGAGGGAACTAGGGAGATGGTTCCGTACTTATTCAGGGAATAACCATAAGAAATGGGTTTGGGAATTACCAAACATTGAAGACGTCATCAACACCATACCCCATAACTCCACTAAACTCACACCATACGAATTAATGTTCCAGAAGGAACCCTTGACACTGGTGAAAAGTTATATACAATACCCACAAACCACATATAGTTATGAGGAAAAACTACAAGCGGCCCTAGCGGAACTTAATAAACAAGCACTGAACAGAAAGATGAAACATGATGCAAGTCTTATGCCTACCAATTATGTACCGAGAGATTTAGTCCTTATCAGGACACACCATAAGTCGTCCGCCGTAAACAACGAGATAAGGAAATTTTTACCATTATATGAGGGACCGTATCAGGTCAGTGAGGTCCACAATGCCAACGCTTATGTAGTTGTGGATCCAAAATCACAGGTTGTAAAAGGACAATACAATGTCCGGGATTTGAAACCATTTAAGACTGGAAAAGGTGAGGATAATGTCACCTCTTGAGAGACGTGTGAATATTCAGTTTTTTTCTTCACATTGTAAGTTTGTAAATGTTTACTACTTTTAAATAATATTTTAATGTGGTATGTATTACAATGGAAATGTTCTTAATTTTGTCCATGACAGGACTGGTGTTATTGTAATAAAAGAGTAATTTTTTTTCCTTGTATTTGTGTGACAATGTACAAATTTGTGTGATAATTTTTATGAACATTCAATTTATTTTAAGGAAGTGATTGTATGTAATCTTTGTACCAGCAACCAGTACCAGCCACAAACAGGAGATTGTATTATGAATATTTTAAGTAATTTTACTAAGATCAAAATAGACAGGGAAAAATACAATGAGGAGGGACATTACAAATTAACAGAAAAATGCCCCTAGTTTTTTGAAGTTACAACTACAAAAACAAGTGACATTTGGGAGGGGTTGTAACGAGAGTGTTGAGTAGTAAATGAAAGAAGGAGTGGACAGCTTACACTGAGGGATAGTCTTTGGGGTAAGGAGTGCAGCAAGGAAACACATGATTGGTCAGCAGGATCATTGGCGACGAAAAGTACTGTGATTGGCTGTAAGGTCGAGCTATCTAGCAGACCGCCAGGATAAGAAAAAGAAGGTAGAAAAATCGGTAACCATTGGAGAGGGTCGCGCAACGGGTTGCTCGCTAGGAATGGGCTCTTCAAGATGTGTCGCGCATTGCAGTGCTTTAAAATAGCGTATTAACCGAGAATGGACAGTAGTCGAATTATGACCATGTGTGTGGATGTGTTTGCGTTCTAACCGCTAACCTGCAATTTTCGGTGAAGTTGGACGATGTCTGATTTTATTTATTTTGTAATGTGAGACTGGTACTGGGCTGGCTTTGTATATTTTAAATAAACAGTTTGAAGTTTAGCGCTCACGCATAAATAAACTTTCTTTAGAAACAGATAGCCAGGGATAAGGGTTGTATCGACAATCCTGGTTATCTCCCCGGGTCCCGGGTGGCGACTGACTGTTAGTAACGAACCTGTAAAAGCCCATACAATAAATCGTTACATATAACGAATCGCGTTACATCTTGTATTTGTTATTCTCATGTTATTTGAAATGATACAGAGAATTATTGTTTAAACTATTTTTAGCTTGGTGCTAGAATCTAATTGACCTATTCGTTCACAGGCGGTGAACATTTCAGTTGGCTTGTTGTGCTTCCAAAAGTACTTCACAGATGATTTTACCCAGAGAGATTGCGCCGATTATGAATCAGCACAACGAACGAAAGCTGCTACATTTCGAGATTATTTTGGTAATGGAAAGTTTCGGGGAAGCTAGAAACCACAACTTTGGAATTGGAGAAACAGTACGCTCTCCTTTAATGAAGCAGATCGGATGGATGTTGTTATCTCAAAATGTTTCCTTCCTCAATCATTGTTGTGTAACTTAGCTACAAGTTCGGTTTCTCATCACCTTGGTGTAGTTGTCGTAATACACAAATGAAAGAAAAGAACTAACTGAAAGAAGGTGAAAACAATGTCGTTGAATATCATGGACGGTTTACATTGCCTCGAAGAAGACACAACAGAAATTTACGGAATTCTTGAAGCCACCATTTTGGAAAAATAAGAGATATCCTCGCATATTCAGATTGCCGTTAACAGATATTGTGAAAACTATGGAGTCAGCTACCTCAAAGTAATGTTTTCCCCCGGAAAGTAATAATTAATATTTCATAGTTTCCAGATTACTTCAGCGGAGGATCAGATTAAAATAATTTAAAAATAAAATTTACTACTACAGATTTACATTTACAGTAAAGAATATGCTTTCAGGTCTCTGTTCGGAGTGTAACTACATGATAGGATGAATATCCCGTCATTGAATTCTTTTTATAAGTAAGCCAGAAATGCGCATTACAGCCATATCTTAAGAACCTACAAGCTATAACTTCCGGGACTACCCTTCAAATCTCTATTGTATCTTTAAAAGTTAGACATTATGCCATACGCAAATTATAATGAGGAAATAAAATATTTACATGTTTTATGGGTATAAGCAAAAACATATACTTGCAAAAACATATACATATATGTTTAGATGTTTGTATTTTAAACTCCATTTAGATGTATAGAATATTTTAGCTGTGTACTTTAATATTTTTAGGACTGTGAACAGATATCACGTCAGTTGGCTCAGATTAGTGAATGAATTGAGTTTATTGAACATAAAATAAGGATTTTACTAAATTGAGGGGTACTAGATGTTTGAGTAGAACTAAAGGTGCTGAGTAAACGAAACCACTCGATTTAATGACTGAAAAGTAACATAGCAACTCATATATATATATATATATATATATATATACATTCATGGCTACATTTTTCGCTATGTCCACAGTAGGCGCTTGCGACAGCTAAGTCACATTAATCTATTTTCTTTAAAAAAAATGACCTGTTAAAATATAATGGTTTTTTTTTTTTTTTTTTTTTTTTTTTTTTTTTTTTTTTTTTTGCTGCCCTCCTCTTTCATATCTTGCGAAAAAGGAATTGTTCATTTTTCATTTCAGCTTCGCTAAATGGTATGGACTTGTTTTTAGGTTGCTTCAGGATGTGACTAATCGGTCGCGCGGGGCCTGCGAGACGAGTGTACCGAAGAAGAAACTGACGGTGACGTGGGGCCAAAGTCTTCATCTGGGCTGCTTCAACCAGCAGCAGACAGCACCAGAGGTGCTCAGCGGCAGGAGCGTATCCTGGGTCCACTACAGCGACGCCCGCGGGAGATACCACATCCTCTACAGGTACACACAACATGCTAACTAGACTCTGGACACCAAATGACGCCTCCCGACACTCCTTACACTCTATAAATAACGCATTTACGAAAAGTTAAACTCAAATATCATAGAGTTTTGATTTGATAATCGTTTGACTATGGCACAGATACGTCCCATGTCATAATTAACAGATGAGACCCATCCAACTGTACAGCCAGTTTGTCATCATGTGAAAAACGTATTTGCAGGAAATATTAGGTCATTGCAGGCCCGATTCAGGTATAGAAGAACAAGTTTGATAAATCGTGCAGTGTTTAGAGTACTAGTGTTTCGTGGGATATAGAGTAGAAATATTTTTACGGGCAAGTTGTTGGTATTAGTTTAATAATCAGTATTAATAATAATAATGACCTATGTAAATACTTCCTTTGCAAGCTCCCAAGGTGAACTAATGGTATTCTATGTAATTATAAAAGAGATTCTTTTATATAGTGTGACGATTGCATACAGCAAGCTGTACATCCTTCAAGAACGTATGATAGCACATAGTTTTTGTGGTGGCGGGAGCTTTAAAAATAAGTAAACTTCACATTAATATAAATTTTAACTAATTACGATGGAGTGTATCTACTATTTCTCTACACATCTACTTCTATGTTAAATCCATTTCTATTTTAAATTATACCACTTGAGACAAATCACCACATTTCTGTGCGTTTTGTATCTTTTGAGCAATTCTTATTCTCCGTTTTGCCACTGTATGTCGGAAGGATTTGATTTTACCTTTTTCACAGCTCACCAAATAAAAATGTCCAATCCTGGTGGATGATTGGAAGCGTCCGAAACAATATCTTTTTTTTTTACTTATTTCTTTATGCCTCGTCGACGTCGAGGTCATTAGAGGTTAGACAGGACTGGGAAGAAAGAATGGGAACGAATTCGGTCATGGCCTTTTGTAGGAAGCATCCCGACATTCACCTGGGATGGTCTGGGGAAACCATGGAAAATCCAAACATGGATGCCCGGACGGCGATTCGAACCCGTGTCCTCACGAATGCGAGACCAGAGCGTTACTGCTCACCCATCTCACTCGGTCACCGGCTCTAATAATCTTACTGTTAACCAATTGTGATGCAATAATTAAAGTACATAGTGAATTCACGCACTTAGCATTCTTTCATCATACCTATTTGTGCCTAAAAAGGTGGTGATGACTTTGCGGTGACCATATTGGAAAATAACTATTCAGAATCAAAATAAATAGGAACCGAGCGGTAGCTATCTATGCAGTTCGACATCAAGTTTTTCTCAACTTTATGTTTTTATATGGAAAGTAGCTATGTGGTTGATAAAAATATGATTATAGCCAACTAACTACAGTTCTATTTAATTTCATCATAAATACGATTTGCATGAATTCTTTCCTTTGAGTGATATGACCACAAGTAGGCTATTATTAACACGTTTACGTAGTAATAGGAAAGGTTCTCCAAACTTGACATCTCAGCCTGAAACAAAAGTATGCAACACATTCGCTGAGTGTTTTGGAGGACGTGGGTTCTAATCCGCTAACCGTGACCTAGATATCTGTTTTCCAATTTCCCGAAATAGCTCCATGTCAATGCCGGAATGGTTTCATCAAAAATACGAGGTCATATTCCTTCCAGTTCCTTCCCACCGCAATAAACTCTACGGTGACGTAAGGTAAAGCAAAAAAAAAAAAAAAATTAAATAGAGAACACTACTAGCGTAATATGTAGCTTCATAGGTCACCTGTCACAACCAGCGTTAAGATGTGAACCGAAGGAGACGTTTACTGAAGCATAAATGAGATGATTGTTCTGATGTTTAACAATCTATACGCCGAGCTAAATTGTTAACTGACTAATTGTGATTATGAAAGGGAGTGGAAATATTTTGTGCTGTAGTTAAAAAAAATAAAAAAATAAAAAAAAATAGGAAATTTGACAAACGAGTCTGGAGGCAGTAACAATTCGCGAGCCGTCTCCGCTGGTAAGCCGTGCCGTGTTCTAGAGCAGTAGACGAACAGACAGCAAGACGAATGTCGGGCGCACCGCAAAGTAGCCGCTTCACGGAGATCCGGCCGTGTGACAAGGGCCTGATGAATGGAACCAGCAGGAGCCCGGCCGCGCTCCTTGTGCGGGCGGCGCCACGCACCTGTTGCTCGAACTTACTCGCCGCTCGATACCACAGACTCACTGTCCTGCAACTCAAGACAGCTGCGTTAGTAGTTATCCTTTTTATACCTTTCCTATAATTGCATGTACCTTAATATTATAAATATGGCTTCAAGAATAAAGGGTAACGATATTCAGACGTTTCTGTTTCAATTTTTTTTTTTTTTTTTTTTTTTTTTTTTTTTTTTTTGTGTGTGTAATCCGGCTGTTGTGACGCAGTCAGTGCCACACCAATGACATTTAATTATTATTTTTTTCTCTCTCTTCATCTAAAATCCTTGTGACCGTCTTAAAGGAAATTGAGATGCTCTCCCTCTCTCTCTCGGACTCTCTCTCCATATATATATATATATATATATATATGCTTAAGTTAATTGATCATGTAGATTATATAAGTAAAAAGGTAAATTTAATATACAAATTAGGAAAAGTGTTATCTAAACCTAGTTTACAGCTATTGTTTAAAGCAATTGTTCTGCTTCACTTAAGATAATGCTCCACATTATTAATCATGTCAAGCAAAAGAGAAATTATGAAATTGCAAAATAATTTTAATAAGGGAATGAGGGCAGTTCTACACAAAAGACGAACTGAAAATGTCTGTTATATGCTTAAGGACTTAGGATATTTACATATTGAAAATGAAATAATTAGAGATGTACTGACTTTTGTATATGGGTAGGAAAGGTGATTATTACCATCATATGTGACTAGATTAGTACAAAAGAATAATAATGTACATAATTATAAGACAAGGCAGGCAAATCATTTCCATTCAACTTATAATAAAAGTAGTAAAGCACAGAAAACAGTTAACCACGGTTTCGTGGGCAACTCCTTGAAATGAATGCTAAGAGTTGTAATTAAGTTGGATTTATTGTAGAAAACTTGAGAAGGAGCATACAGTACATGGTTGATACACTACAAAGCTGTTTTTGAATGCTTTATGTCTCAGTGGTACCCCTAGAGTGAACGGATGATAGATCGGTGATGTAAAATAGTGGTAGTTGCCTTCCTAAGCTAGCGGAGGATAAAACAGTGATGGAACTGGCCTCATAAGCTTATTACTCCATGAATATTTAACTACTGCTCCAAAATTCACTTTACCAACTGACATCAAGTCACAGTCACGAAATAAAGTTTGACTCTACTTCCAGCTTCTGGGCAACATACGTGAAACAAAATAAAATAAAAAGTCGGAGTGGTGTGTTCCTATTTTGCATATGCTCGCTGTGTCCCTGCTGTTATCCACGGCTTGGAATCCTCCGAAAGATGAGTTGCTTGTAACTTGTCACAATACTTCCCAATGCTTTCGTCATCGCGGTTGGCTCTTCAAAATGCTTCCATTTATATTGGCGACCGCACAGCAGGTGTGCTGACGAATGGCCAACGCCGAAAAACTGCTTTCGATCGTTCGTCCCAGGCCACCTAGCTTCGGGAACGTGACTCATTACAACTTTTATATCCTTTCCCGATACCTTTCCCTCCATTCATCCCTTTATTGGTCTATCGTAAAATAGTGAGTAGCAATTGACTTTTCAGGAATGTGTCAAAATCAGAACTGAAGCGATACACCGTTGTGAATCTACTGGTAACTCCCGACAAGGCAGATATGCTTCCTAGCGAGTAGTTCGTGGGTATCAAAAAACAATTGTTGGACGTTTCTTGCTGGTGCGGTATCTTCTGTGATAACTCTCCAATGTTGACGTATGTCTTGCGTTCCAGGCCTGAGAAGTACATCGAGACGTCGGAGCACGGTCTGGTGATCATCGGCGTGACTGAGGCCGACGCTGGGCGCTACGACTGCTGGTTGGCTGGCGCTCTACTCTGCTCCTACAACGTCACAGTCGACACCCACCGCTGCTCGCCGCCGGGCAAGTCGCACGACTACCAGAAGATATACTCCGACTGGTGCCACGAGTTTGAGAAGTACAAGACCGCCATGAAGTCCTGGGAGAGGAAGCAGGCGGTACGTAACTCCACATAACCCGTCACTGGTTCTCTTCCTCCTCCGGTAGGGTGGCGATTTTGACGAATGATATTTCGTTCTATCTTCTATCATTATTATTGCCTTTGTAGTTTTTGCTGTATATGTTCCATATCTTTAAGTATGAAATTTAGCATTCAGCAACACAAATTTCGTTGTTTTTTTTATGACAGTACTCTCCTTAGCTTGTCTCACTTTCGTATGTTGTCGACTTGCTTAATTTGGTCCAGTTCTTATGAAAATACTTGATCGTGTCCTAGCGTAGACGGTTACCATGGGGGATGTTTAATCTTTCATGTCAAAGATAAACAGGAGTAGCTTTTTCGTTGCCTTTCTCAGTTGACAATGTTCGTTAGTGTTGTTGTAAGTGCGAATGTCTGTGATAGTGTGTATATGTGTGTAGCTTGTATTGTATTGTATTGTGAATGAAAGATGAAAGAAGGGAGAGAATTAAATCCGTTGGCGGCCCGTTGAGTCCTACTCTTCCGAAAAACGCCAAACGCCTAGAGGTCATCGGAGTTAAAGTCCCCATCGGGCGGACAAATCACTATCAGCAGTGTCGCATGCCCCCATTGCATTCTCATTGCGGAGAGGTTTGGGATTTAACCTAGGGTTCTGATGGACTATCAGCTCCTTTCTACTATGCAGACCAGTTCGCGATGATGAAAATTTCTTCCACAACCGTGTCTCGAACCAGCTAAACGTACCAGTGCCAGACACCATCTTGATTCCGCAGTCAAATGGGCCGACGGCGCGAGCTCCAGTCCTCCTCCATTTCACTAAGGGACCTGTTAATATTTTCTTGGTACCGAGGATGGGTTGGTGGGTTTGGCATTCGACAAGACACGTGCTAAAATTCCCGACCGGCCATTAAGATTTCGGATTTCCATGGTTTCTCCAAATCAGTGCAGGCGTATTCTACGATGGTTTCTTCAGAAAGCAATTGCCCAATTCCTTCCCAATGTCGTCTATGTTTACAAACATCTATTTATGTACAGGATGTCTAAGAAGCGAAGGATAATTCTGAAATCGCAAATAGGTAATATCATTGCCTGATATATGACATCATTTTATTTTAGTATAAGCCTCACCATTTTTGAGATATTGATTAAAAAAAATCGAAAAATGTTACTTTATTTAGTTTATTCCATGGCAATTCTGATTTTTTTTTTTATTTACTCAAAGTATTTGAGTCATCTAAAACCATATTTTTTTTCTTAAAACTTTAACTTATAAAAAATCTTAAATGGTATAATTATTTTATACTTCTTTTTAAATTATTTTTTATGGTAGTTCTTTCTGTTAAAAAGACCATTGTGTATTTTAAACATGTAGTATAAAAAATGATGATAATGATTTTGCTATGGCGTGCA
The DNA here is from genome assembly GCA_031002005.1 of Vandiemenella viatica. NCBI lineage: Eukaryota > Metazoa > Arthropoda > Insecta > Orthoptera > Morabidae > Vandiemenella > Vandiemenella viatica. The sequence goes on from JARYHS010012519.1 coordinate 95,159,912, forward strand.
TAATTCCTTAATTATAAAAATTGTTCAAAATGGGTTCCTTTTGCTCTTATGCAAGTTTTAAATCTTTTAATACATGATATTTTTATTCGGCAATCATAACCTTTACGATTAATGTGTTCCGCAGCTGTTTTTATTTCCTCAAAAAAAAAAAAAAAAAAAAAAAAAAAAAAATCCAAGGTATAAGATAGGGTCAGCGCACCCGATCCACCGTCTTGGGAACCATTCATTAAGGTGGTCTCGGGCCGCTCTGGTGTAGTGTGCTAGGCAGACATCGTTTCGCAACCACATTTTCCCCTTTCCTGCTAGCGGCACATCCTCCAAAATTAATAATAAATTGAACAAAGTCACATGTTTCGAAAAAATCAATATCTCGAAAATGGTGAGACTTTTACTAAAATAAAATTTTGTTATATAGTGGGACATGAAGTGTCATATCTGTGGTTGCAGGATTATCCTTTCATTTCCTAACAACCTTTATAAATTCGGTCATTGCCTATTTTTTCCCATGATTCTCATTTTATAAATTCGTTCTCATGGACTTTTGTTTCGAAAACTGTGTCTCGCCCCTTTAATTTTTTATGGAACGTCGTTTACTTTTATATAACAGGAATGGATGCTAATTCGTATAATTTCTTTTTTTGCTGTTCGGCAATTTGGTGGACGTGATATATGATTAGCGTCGATATCTTTTGCTTCACGGTTTTAATAATTTAATTTTTATACATACTTAACAGGGACTAAGTTTCCCAAAGTTTCCTTCAAAGTAACCTTCTGCAGGTTCTAATTTCCTTATTTATCTCCTTTAGACGGTATATAACGTTATCTAATGAATTATCTAAACAACCTTCAGTGATAAGAAATATAAAAATACTACAAAATATGGCACTACTTTTTAACTGTATTAAACATTTTAGTCTAACGAAAGAAAGTAATAGCTTTCGGCTCAGAGTTTTTAATTACATCGGTATTCAGATGTTTTAAAAAAATTTCCTTTTTATTAACCGTTGCTCCTTGTTAGTAGCACCTAACTTCACATGTGACGTCATGAACATTTATTAAAATTTTGTCGATGCACGCAGTATTATATGGTTAATTTTTTAAAACCTCACTGGAAACTCTTCATTTCAAACAATGTTTTCTTCCGCACAATACTCTCTCTTTTGTTACTGTGCATTAAAGCAAAACTGATCTGTTTACCGGGAAAACATATCAGTTACCTTTAATGCATACAGCTGGTAATTTATGGTATGAATTTCCGTAGTTGCATAACAGTCATTTCCGAGAAAGTTTGTTATATACTGCTTCTAACTCACTCGCAAACTTCACAGTTTTGTGATTGATTTGCTGGAATCATTCTAGTTTTCTGTATGTTACCTTTTAGTTATTTCTTGGTCAAAGTTTGTCCAAATAAAGGCTGCAGCACCTTCTAAAACTTTCGTTATATAGTTCGCCAACGACAACGAGCCAACTGACTATCCATATAGCTAAGGAAATCGTAAACCAGTATAATGCCTCTTTCTAACTTTCTCTTCTCATAGTTTACATCATCAGACACTTAACTAATTATCATAATGAAACTCTCCACAGAGAACATTTATTCTTCAGATCCGAAAGTCGAACAAATAACAAAAATTCACAAGCTTTCGATCTCATTATATCTGTTCTAACTATATGTTTGCTTAGATAAGAAGAATATTGGGAAGATGTGAAATTTTCTGCTGACTATGATAAGAGGTGAATAATCAGATAAATACTAGATACACACTCTGTTTTGTCAATTTATATTTTAGGTTACGGTGTGAAGGAATAATACTTCATCGATTAATCATACAATATAATACTCTTCCAATTTTCTGTTGCCAGTGCTTTAATCTGGTGTTTATCTCCTCCTATGACGACTCTTTTATCAGTGTTCACGATTAGGTTTTGATACTAGAACAGAACCAACATACGCGATAGCATTGTTTTACATGCCTGAGTGACTTTACTGCACCATTAGTACATGATTAATAGACTTTTGGGTTATGCCGCGTTGTTTATTCCATTACTTCAGCTTTCGGTTAGTATCCTACAGCCTTCGTCAGAGATACTGTTTATGTTGACATAGCAACAAGCGCCAAACATCGCAGAGTAAGAGGCCGCTATCTTGTTGATGTTGTTTGTATTTTTTAAAATTTCTGCTGCCTCTTTCACATATCGAAGCCACCAGTGGTTTTCTCTCCACAGCAGCCTCGTATCTTGAAATTTTATTTCGTGCCCGGTGTTAATGGCATGGTGAATTACGGCGGATTTGTCGCTGATGTTATATTTATTGTAGAGGATATGTTCCTTAAGTCTCTCTGCCAAAGTATGGCCTGTCTCGTCGATGTAAACACTGCCACAGCCGCGAAAAAACTTGTTCATTGTCATTACCACTTTCTTAATTGGTATAAACTTCACACTCAGTTAGTTTTAGAATGTTTCAAACAATTATCTAACTTCTAATTCGAAAATTATCATATAATAAGTGACTTACACAATGTACAATCGGCGAATCTGCTAAGCGCAAAATGTATTCTTTGTCCCATAACAACGTTTTTCTGCTTCTTCTTCACCACCTTTTCCAAGGATTTTTTTTTTTTTTTTTTACTGCTTAACGTCTTTTAACAGCGTGGTATTTAGAGACGGGAAAGGATGGGGGGGAAGGAATTCGGCCATGGCCTTTTGAAGGAAGCATCCGGCATTTGCCTGGAGTGATTTGGGAAACCATGAAAAACCCAAATCTGGATGCCCGGACAGGGGATTCGAACCTCCGTCCTCCCGAATGCGAGGCGAGAACGCTAACCGTTACACCACCCCGCTCGGTTCAAGCATTTTGGGGTCAACTGCGTTCAATGAGTTTTTATTAATCATTGGAATAGTTAAATTTGGTGTTTCGGTTTTACGGCCACATGCCATGCTGACTCCAAGCAATTTCTAAAAGGTGTTTCTTTGGCACAAGCCATATCTGCCTTTATACCTGACCGAAATCGATAAATAAGATATCGTTTTAAAAATTAAGGCCTCCACTGTGGTCACATTATATTTTAAGAAAGGAATTTTTTCGGAATTAAACCCTGAAGGGGCAAACATATTATTACTTCTAAAATGTGTTTTTTACTCACGAGCCATGTATCTCCCTACATACCTGAAATCGATAAATGACGAAACATTTTAAATGTTATGGTCTCTGTTTAGTGTAAAAATAAATTAAGTAAGGAATTTTTCGCAATTCGATCCATAAAGGGCAAAAGTATCATTTTTTTTTTTTCGTCATGAACCATTTTTCTCTCTTTCATACCTAACCAAAAGCGAGGTATAATTTTAGTCATTAATGTCTTCGCTTAAGTAACATTATAAATTAAGAATGAAATTTAACAGAATTCAATCCTTAAATGGTAAAAGTATTAACTATCAAGGTCACGCGTATAAGACAATTTAGAACAACCCGTTAGGCATTGCTGGCGCCACTAAGGATTGATCTTGTTGGCGACCACATATCACAGAGACATCAGTAAACGACTGATCACGCAACTGCTGTACATAGCAGCATCATATATTATTTATCAATAAAAACTTTGTCGCTGGCGTCGACAACGAATGATTGCTTTATTTCTATATAGCAGGACAATAATCACAGAGATTGCAATAAAAAGTGCTTTTTTTTTTACAATATGTAGTTTTACGACGGCCTCGGTAGCGTAGGATGCTAATCTCCGTGTGCCGAAGGTTGCCGGTTCGAGTCCGCCCACGGGCATGGGTATTTAAGGGTTGTGCCTGTCAATGTCATGTCCGTCCTAAAATACCGAAAGCCATTGACAAAACCAAAAAAAACAAAAAAAAAAAAAATTGATAAGGAAATATTTGTGTTCTGCTGTACAATTCCTATCAAAACATTTTACTCGCGAAATTTGCTTACAGTCTAAGATCGCATAACTGTGAGATCCAGTAACACATATCACAGAAATATCGATATACTGTGTTTTGTTCAGCTTGGTCTATGAAATTTCGGCTTCCGAGAAGGGATAGCTTCAGGTGCTTATGTCAAAGTAGACCGCTGCAGGCTAGCATACATCAGTTAAAATAGGAAAGATATTGCTACAAATAAGCCAGTTCTTCTTTCAACCAACTACAAACCACCAACCTCACTATTCATCTCATTTTATGTTGTTGTTGTTGTGGTTGTTGTCGTGGTTGTTGTCGTGGTTGTTGTCGTGGTTGTTGTCGTGGTTGTCGTGGTTGTGGTTGTTGTTGCGGTTATTGGTTATTGTTGTGTGTGTGTGTTATTTTTTTTTTTTTTTTTTTTGCAATATTCTCCCACAGGTTTTATAGTTTATACCTAATGCCAGATCGTATTAAGTACTAATGGGTAAAGTGAAACGTTGCCATCTGAATGTGAAGCCAGAAACTATGTTCTCTGACCGTGGTTCCACGCACCAGTTCTTTTCCCTTCTCACAGGACTTGTCTTTCAGGGAGGTCGCCTTTTCGAATCCCCGTCCGGGCATCCAGATTTGGGTTTTCCATGTTTTCCCAAATCACCCAGGCAAATGCCGGGATGCTTCCTTTAAAAAAGGCCATGGCCGAATTCCTTCCCATTCCACGCCCCACATCCTTTCCCTTCTCTAAAGACCCCGCTGTTAAGAGACATTAAGTATTAAAAAAAAATGTCTTTCAGAATCGTTGCAATACAGTTCTCTGGAGTTTCGCTTTCTAAATTTTACCAGGGGGCCTGAATTATTCGTTCGGAGTGATCAGAACGGCGTGTGACTCACTGTCCCCCCAACTGTGATACACTATAGTGATGACGTTACTTCTTTCTGTTTGTTACAGCAATGCCTTGCCCGACAGAATGAGAGTAACCAGAATGCTCATCCGAACGAGATCTACCACGGATCCCTGATCAGGTAACGTGTCTACAGTGAGCTGAGAACTGCTCGGCCATCATCGACGCTGCCTCAATGAGGCCAGGGGAAGAAGCCTCTGAGATCTTCCAGTTCCTCGCACTACGGTGACGACCCTCTGTTTTCGTTCGTGGCGTTACCACCAGTAAAAAGACTTCGTTTCCAACCACCCAGTGGCATGGTTTCTTCGCAGATAAACTACTTTCCGAAACGTTTTGAACAATGTGTGAAAATCATCACTGATGGTGCCCTATTCCGAACTGTGTCACACTTCCAATAAATGCTCGTTCACAGGCAATTCAGTGATCTTTCGTTGTAGACATGACTACAGTTGCGTCAGCAGTAAATGGTGATTGGTTTAAGTGGTGAAAACAATAATCGAGGCTAAATTGTTAATAGTTACAAACTATGCTAAAACCATATCATCTTTTCGTGAAGGTAAATAAGGTGAGCAACATCATTTAAAGCTCAATTTCTGTCTTTATAATCTTCATCTGATGAGATAAGTGAGTAAAACTTTAACTAGAGCAATACGATTGTTCAAGAAAATCGTCACCACTGAATGAGTATGAACGAGACGCACGCTGGTGAAGATTACTTTATGCTATGGCATGTTTGGTTAAAGATTACAATCAAATGTGGCTGTGGTATAATATTAGTAAGAATTCTGACGAAAACAAGTATTGATAACATGTTTTTGAATGTTATGGATTAGTAAAATATATTACTTCTGTGTTTCTTTACTGGAAAATATCCACTCCTCACTATTTCTGTCAGTCTGAAGTATCGTATTAAGGAGTTACTTTCTGTGGCTTCTCATTCAATTCAGTTCGTAAAGTTTTTCCACTGTTACATATTTATTTGATAGTATTTTCTGATGATCAGTAAATAATCACAAGTATATTTGAGTGCAACATTTGTGACTGGAAGAGATTTTAACAATTGATGAAGTTATATCATAGGAGTTTCTCGACTGTTAATTAAATATTATAATAAAAATGCTATAAGTTGTGGCCTAAAGGAAGCTTGAGTAAAAATAGTGTGGAATAATCTCTACACTAATCAAAAGAGTCACAAACAGCCACAAGCTGACTTTCCATTTCTTTGACTTAAACATTGCTGAATCCATATTCCTAAATGTAAACCTGGCCTATGGAAGCACACGTGCTACGATAAACTGACATAGTTCATCACGTTTGGTAACTACTCCTTGATATTTGTCATCCATGATTAAGAAGTTTAAATCATCATTAAACTTGGAGAATCAATATGTCTCATGCGAAACAAGTAAGTTCTTGATATTTTATCCCAAGTGTTTGTCTTTAATCTTTGGTTGAACGTAAACATAATTTTTTTTAGAAAATGTTATTTTTATCATTTTGATGGTCCAGCGTCTTTTAACTCTCAAGTGACAGCAACTTTATTTAAATCTGAAAAATGAAAGTTATATTTACAAGCCTAACATTTTTTATTCAAAATGACAATAAACAAATTCCCTACACTACCATCATGCTAATAAAATTTTTGCAAACCCATGCATGAACCTAATATTTTCTACTGTTATCTCATATCTCCGATTGCATTTTTAAATTAAATTGTTCTATTACTTTACAATATTTGAGGCTGCTAACAAAAATATATTACAAAATATCCACAGCCAGTTTCGTCCATCTCTTCTTCAGTTTAAAATTATTAGTTTCTTTTTTTTGACATATTAAACTGCATTCTGCTGATTTAGAACTTGTGAATATGATAATGTGACGAATATAGGAAGTGGACTGTAATCTGTGTACATATATTCTTGCCTTATCCTGAGGCATATTTGTCTGGTAGGTGTTCCTGGATACAAAAGAGAGTGCAGACAGATTTTCCTTTCCCAGAAGAAGTTCAATGGATCTGTGATATTTTTTTAATGTTCTCTGTCATGTTAGGAAAGGAGCTAAAATGAATGCAGTGTTTTGATGCTATATAGGAAAATAAAAAGATTCTATAAAGTTTGTATGAATGTTGTAATGGGAGAGCGAGTTAAAACCTGTCAGATACTTTAATTACAATAAAGAGTTTACCTCACTGAACTATACAATTGTTTTATTTTCCTACTTTTGTTAGCAACCAGATCATTTTTTTTTTTTTTTTTTTTTTTTTTTTTTTTTTTTTTTTAATGGCATTTGGCAACTAAGGCCATACAGCCAACTCAGTGTGATTATCACATATCTTTCAGTGAATCAGTTTTTCCTGTATGTTGTAACGTTTAAGTATGGACACCACAGGACGGACATGACATTCACACACACAAAACTTAAACACCCATGCCCTCAGCCGGGCTCGAACAGGCGACATTCGGCCCATGGGACCAGTACTCTAGTCCCTACTCTAGCAAGGCCGGCAGATCATTTCTTCATGATTGTGTTTTGCACAGTGTAACGAACTATCCAACCATAACATTATTAAAGGCATAACTGTAAATTGTTAAGTAGCCAATCTGAAGACGATTGTGCAGCAAATTTTCTGTTATTTTTTCTAATTCACTATGCCAAACAGTCAAGGACAAAAGCCGACAATATTTAATTCATTCATTCATGTATTAACAAACCAGCCACTCTTATAGACGTCTATAAGAAGTACTTTACCTATAACTTCTATTCCATTGGTCAAATTTTGTGTTATTTGAATTTTCACACGGAAAGCACTGCATTAAAATGTATGATTGTTAATAATGACACTAAATTTGAAGTCTAAAATTTTATTCCAACCAAATCATGTTTTCAGATTTTAATGTAAAATTTCATATAGTTGTTTAATTTTTAAACGTATAAAAACCGCATAAAAACAAACAAAATTCGCATACATAGAAATTCAACCAGCACACATAAAACGTAGGAAAAAAAAACAACTGCAAAACGGTTGCGAAGTACTAAAAACTGAGATACCTAAACTCTGAACTGATGCAGTATGTTCTGTACACTGTTACATTTACAGCAAGCACTGCATGTTTTACCACTGAAATAATAATAAAAAACAGCTTCCATTTAGAGTTTCAAGAAGTTTTACGTTATCCTCATTTATTAAAGTAACAAGAATTAATTATTAACCATGCGATAATTTTTTTGTAACGTTTCCCAATAGCGTTCTGTGATGTGGGTAACTGGATAAAGAAGAATAGCCCACAGCTTAACATTAATGTTTAGGATTTAAAGACTGCTTCACGCATACGTAAAATCTTCAACATGAAGATGAGGAAACAATCAACTACTGAAAAGTTACTGAACTTCAGTCAGTTAGACACCAAAGTCTGCAGTTCAAAGGTAAGTAAAGTTTTAAATAAGAGAGGAATCATTAATTGAAAAAATAATTCTTAAGAAACACATTTATAGATCCTTTAATCGCTTTTGATTATTTGTATACGTCATATACTGGAAATATAAAATTGATTTTAAAGTCAAATAAGCCTATATATTTATTTAGATTCAATACTGATTTTACGAAAATGTTAGAAGGTGATTTCCAAAATAATATGAGGATAGAGAAATTTACCATTCCTTATTGCAGATGCATCACAATGGTAAGTACGTAGTAAGCTCTAAGAAACACTAAAAATAAATGTGCTCTACTTCTGGAGAAGCTAAAGCGCGCAATTTCTGATGGTAAGAGTCGGTTCCAACTTTGGAACTAGTTACTTCTTTTTGTTTATGAGTATTCGCCCCGTCCTTCTGTCACCTCTTCTGATCTTAATTACCTCCTCTTTTGTTATTTATGGGTGGCATAGATTATTTGTAGTTCGGTAAAGTTTATTTGAGGTGAGAGGACTTGAAGAAGACTGCATAAGTCTCTTAAATCAAACATCATCCTCAAATAGTGTACCCTATTTACGTGAACGAGTCTCTGGCATCTGAATAATATCCAGTATTTGGAGATACTTCTCCTGAGAAACGGGAGACCAGAGTTCCGAACACCCTACTATCATCTCTGAAGATGGACGAATTAGTAATTACCAACGGAAAGAGAATGCAGAAGGAAACTACATCCTTAAAAAAATCAATAAGGTTTCCTTATTATCTACGAAACAATGGAGGATTGCATAACCAAGTCGAGAGTTTGATGGGAAAAAAATGAATTATTCAGAAAATTGTCCCACTCCCTCCTCTTCGATCATGTCATATAGGTATACGTGCCACCGGTCCCCTGTTGTACAGGTGGCCAGTGTGAATAATGAGAGGTAAAGTTTTTAACTTTTTTTAACTCTGAAAAAGGAAAAGAGGTCGATAGTTTCGAAAAATGAATTTTAATATGTTCTGTGTGTTCCTTGGCATCTTGGCTGCTAGGTAGTGATGAATATTTTAAAATTTGCAAAATTCCTGTTTAGTTTCTTTCCAAAAATTTAAAACTGAAGAAGCTACTATGGTGATTGCAAGCGTCACCACGTGTTTCATTAGAAGGGACGATTAAAAATGCAAAGCGTTGAATTCGGTAAGGAAGGGACTGCTTCGGCTTGGCTCCACCTTGTCGGCTGGCCAGAGACAGACAATAGAACGGTCTTTAAGAATGTGCCGTCAGTGATTTGTGAAGAGGAAGGGGAGACTACCTCCGTAAGCCGCGTTCCCACAACGTCTTGTAACGAAGGCGGGACGGGACGAATATTCAGCAACACGCCATGGGAACGGGGCCGCCTCTGCTAGCGGGAACGAGTCGCAGCTACCCACTCTATGTTGGTAAACATCACAGACGTGTGTAGCGGTGCGCTGTTGCCATCGGTTTGCAGCAGCAGTGCGCATCCCTTCTGTTGCTGTAAAGTTCTCTGTGCCAAACGACTAGGCAACGTAGTGGGGAGGTGGCGGCGAGGTAAGCTAGGGCTAACCTGCGGCCAGCGCTCGTCCCTACACTTCGGCTCATGAGGTCCCGTCCCGCCCCGCCTTCGTTACAATACGTCGTGGGAACGCGGCTTTAGGTTGACACAGGGAGACTGTTTTTGAATAGGGTGATTCGTACAGGCCGCCAGATAGACGGTTTGAACGAAAAGCCAACCATATCGCTGGAATTTCGCGCGTTTGACTCCCTCGATGCTCCTGTGTTCCTTGTTGAGGAGAGACGGGGTGGTCCCCGACAAGAAGGGGAGAGCGGAGATGTTGCTGCTGGACGTGGCACGCAAACAGCGAGGGCTGAAGTGGTCCTGCAGATTCTCTATGTGATGCTACGAATACAGCTTGCATCAGTTATCGTAGTGCACACTGCTTACAGCTGCGCAGCAAACGATGCTAATGTACTTTATACGCATATAATTAACTTTCACTGCCAAAGTGATAAGCACCATTGCGACCTTGGGAACAATGAAAATTACAATTAACACCCTATACATCGAGTGAGTTAGCCGTGGTACAGTGTTTGTTTTAATGAATATTGAATGGCCACCCGTTTGAAACAGAACCCAGATATTTCATAAAGACTGTAAATGATTAAGACTTCAAGACTAAATTAACGTTTTTATTTCTCATTGCTATAATGAAATATAATTATTTTAATGTAGATTCGTTTTCCTATTCAGTTATGAGGCAAAACTCTGTCCTAAATTTTCCTATCTTGGAACGGCACCCGTAAATAAATAATTATAATAAGTTATACTAAAAATCAAATTATTCTCATTACAAAGAGTTCACTTAGATACGAGAGTAGACAGAGCATTTACTACCAAACGGAATATACAAAATAAATTTCAGTGCGTTAAATTTTACTCTTTGTCTAATCTCTGTCTATAGGCCAGTGAGTCATTGTTTGCAATTGATGTTAACCAGCGAACCAGACAAAGCTCTCCTCCGCTGTCAATCAGCCTTATGTGGGCGTTCGTTCCCCCTACAAGGATCTGCCAGAGCTTTCATTGGGGCACTTCGAGAGCTCTGAATCACATCACAGGAAGCTTATCTCATAACTGGATCATGGACGTGTGCTACAAACTGCCGCTGACCGAGATAATTAACCACTGCGTTAGAAACACTGTTACAGAGCTTCATTCCAAATCTCCTACATTAGGTATTTATTTGATGAAACTTTTATTTGATTATTTTTCTGAATAATTCTTGCAAAATAAATTCAGTGTTACTTCGATAGACTCTAAATCATCAGTTACATTAAGCTATTCTCTCATAAATGAAGAATTTAGAGTGGTGGATGGAAGGGAAACGTTGATCATGACTACAAACTGGCACCGGATTTCAGGCATAAGCGGGAGGGATTTTTTTTTTTTTTGTCGTTAGTGATGACAGAGATTGGCAAAATTAATAAGTAATTTACCAAAAACACTGAAAAATTTAAGAAATTAAAATTAATAGAGGGCAAAAGCAGGAGGTATCAGGAAAGAGAAAGAATATGTGTGTAACGAAATTGCAACCGGAACGTGTGCTCATTCCAATCTAAATAAATTAAAGAGAATAACGTCCGACCTTAACTACTGAATTTTGATGAGACTACATAGCTTCATTTCGATGTAATGAGCAGTGCGGGAATATTGCATTACATTCCATCCTGAGTTTCGAATGTAGGAATCCAGTTGAAAACATTATCAGAAAATTAAAAAATTCAAAAGCCCTAGTTTATCTGCTACGAGCATAAAAATAATTAGAAGGGAAAAAACTTTAAATTTGTAAATACGTATTTTAGAGAAACGGAGCTATGAAATATTTGCGTCTAAACGAAAGTAAAAATAAAAATTTAAAAAAATTTTCGTACCGTATTTCTTGCTCCGTTTTTAATATTAATTTATTCCCCTATCTGAGGTTGTTATTAAACCTCTCCTGTTGGGATGACATCTGTAGATATAAAAATGAGGATTCCTACAGCTGCTTAATCATATATTCAGTGCTAACTGAGCCCCTACCTTAACATACATTACACGGAAACCGTGATACAACAGTGGGGATAGAAGAAACAGACAGTTCTGAGTTGTCCGATACCACGGAACATTGTGGTTATGGTGTGAAGCTGATAAAAATTATTAATTAATATTAGTAAGAATTGGTTTAAGAAAGCTACTTGAGATATTGAAGTATGCGGTAAACTAAAATCAGTACAGCGTAATAAATTTACCATTGCCTAAAGGTTACACATTCTTTCAGGACATCATTTGCAATATACTCCCAAATGTATTAATTGTAAAAGCGAATGAATTGGAAACCTCGCAATGAATCTGCTATAACAACTTCCGCGTGATTTTTCCCAAATAACATTAATGTTTGTAAATTCCTCAATATATAATAAGTTTACCCCAATTGTTACTTTTTCATCACGTGCCAATCTAGTCATTTTTACATATCTTTCTTTGTACTATCTTTGAAGTAACTAAAAATGTCGGCATTGAGAACCATTGTAATATTTTCGCTATAATTCCCATAAACAGCTCATTTTACATGTCATCATAATTCATCATTGTTTGTTAAACGTGCACCATTTCCAATGTATTTATTTTTCTTCTTCATGGACATCATAATACGTAATCTTTCCTATGGCATAAGTCAGTTCAAGATATAGAAAGATTTCACATTTAGAAGGCGAAATATATATATATATATATATTTATATATATTTTCGCCGATGTATCGTTGTTTTCGTAATTTTCTAGAATACAAAAGGTGCTAGAACTCTTCTGATAGTTTGTGCTGATATTATTCTTTTCAGAATGACAGCTTTAAAAAATTGTATTTTTTTTCTCTTCTATCAATTTGCGGTATATATTAGTCAATGGGGATCGAATTTTTTGATAGCGGATTTCTAGTTTTCGAAATAAGAAACTCCTATTTTTGCAGATCCTGGCAGTGTAAGGGACAATACGTAGTAATCAAATTGCAAATATCACCGGTTTGTGTCCGGCTTCTGATTTAAGTACTGTGTCTATCCTGTATTTTTCTGTACTTCAGTTAAATTAGTATACTGTCGAATTCAGCCACATACACGATGAGAGAATGACTGTATGTTCCAGCAGCCAAACGTCATTAATAAGGAAAGTTTTTATTGTTAATGCACTTTTTGATGATATCACATGACAGTAAATCGTTTAACTGCGCAACGAGGTTCTTTTGATTCCACAAAAATATAATTTCTGTGCTGTACACGAAAATTCCACTTCTGTCTTTGAATATGTGACTGATCTCATTTTCATAACTAGTGGTTCAGTGTGCCTTTATTTACGCCAGTTTGGCGATGAGTACAATAACTATATATCGGCCCCAATGGTTACGCCTTTTGAATACATTTTCGTCTTCAGCTATACTCAGTTTCCTAGTTGATGGTCTTCAAATAGCGAATAAAAAATTATACAATACACAAATGTACTGACAGTTGCATGGTTTCCTTCATTCAGATGTGGAGACATACGTTCCATCATCAGGGGATTGGGAAAAGAAGAAACTATTCCGTCATTAATTTCTCAGAATACCATTTTCAAACTACTTTTCAAATGATCGCAAACATCAGATATTACTGTCATTAATCATTATTGCCCTTGAGGACAGTGTTCAAACTCAAATTATTCATGATTATTCAGTTTTTGTTTGTATTTGTCTTCTTCCTCTTCTCTTCCCAAAACTTCTTCATACGCTCACTGTGTTCCTGTTTCCTTTGTTCAGTCCATTTTGATCCTGTTTTCTTCTGTATTTTAAATTTTGTGTTGATAATTTTGTTCCTGAATTATCCCCTTTCTTGTGCCATTTCCTGTGTTAAACATCAGATATATCTAATCACGTACAAAATAGCCACAACTACTTTTTATACAATTATCGCTCTGTACTGTTGTGTTTCGTCTCTTTGGGTCGAACAGTAAGTGTACTTTTTTATTCGAATTATTACTTTCTATTATTTTAAATCAATTAATAAAATACAAAACACAAATAAATCTTTACATTGTAGGAGTAAAAATTTAATCAGCGGTCAGCCAGAAAAAAATGAAAAATATTGGTTTACCGGTTTATCAAACACCAAATCTTAATCTTTAATCAAAGCATCCAGAATAAGATGTCCAGGCTTCATCTCATCTATGCGAAATGGTGAGGAAACGCTCAGCTAAAGCTGAATAGAAAATAAATCACAGTGATGAACATACTCAGGTAAGGATATTCGTTCTTAGCTTGCAAGAAATATATTACCTGCAACTTTGTGGTGGAAATCTACCAGTAACAGCTGATCTCCAAGAAATATCGATCAACAATAAAGGAAATGTTGTAAAACGGTCTAATCGTATGTAACCAGTCTGAAGCTATCTCTGTCACCAAAAAATAAGTAAATGATCAAGTTAATATTTATATATGTTGTTTCAACTAAGAGTGTAATTTAAAACTATCAGACATTTAGCTTACTACAACCCTAATGGCTGTATTAGATTCTGAATAAATCCAAGATTTAATCAAATTAAACGAATAAAAATAATTACTGCATACCATGCAGTAAGATGTTCCAGAATTATATTTAATGTTTCACTACATCGTCTGACGTATGAGAAGGTCCTGCTGGAGGGCCTTAATGGCTCATTCAGCTGTGGTTCGTTATTCTCCTTTTGTTTTTTATTACATTTTTAATAGAAATAATACAAAATATTTTTTTCAAAGGCATTAAAACGTACGTTATCATTAAACAAACGAAATGGTAATGGAAAAAAAATGGCAAATAATATAATAAATTAGGTAGTAAAAACTTCTGGAATTAAAGTTGTAATTATGTATAATATTAAATAATTAGGTGAAACATGTGTAATTGATGAAAGTATGATGGGGCGAAATGATGGGGATGAGGCTTTAATGTCAAACTATAAAAGAAAGATGCAAAGGCTTGATGGACAGATATTTATTTCTTATACGCAGAGTGGAGGCTAGGAGCACCATTTTGTGAGAATTGATTTGAAGAAATTAATGTAAGTTACTGAAAGTTTATGCTCTGCTAGGGCTAGCTAATTATTAAAAGGTAGTGCTCTAAAAAAATTTATCAATTAAATTTTTTTGAATGATTCGTTGGAAAGGAGGAGAAAAAAAAAAAAAAAAAAAAAAAAAAAAAAAAAAAAAAAAAAAAACGATTTAGAGCGGGCAGTAGTGTTTATGTATCGCTATCGTGCTTACTGCATTTTTGCGTCATTTGTTTGATCTGTAACGACGGAATTAACAAGAAGATATGGGTGATACACATATTATTGCGTGCAGAAGTTTATATTGTAGGATTGGAAAAGGGTAAGGGCAATGTAGCTGTTGCCTTTAGCTCTACTTTTTTTTTTTAAGGTTGAATAGGCTGTTTTGCAGGGTGGGAGGTTAGCTTAAGATGTCAGAGGGGTTGCAGAACTGAATATACAGAATCGAAGTATTTTCCTTTAATTTGCAACTAGTGACTTCAATCGATGCGGGTAAACTACTGACGAGATCGGCTCGGAGTCTACATCTATACTCTGCAATTCGAAAATATTGTGGGTGGCAGAGGGTGCTAAGAACCAATCCTAATTATGTGCATTCCAAACCGAACAGAACGCGGAAAAAAAGAATACATAACAGTATCAATACTGCATCTTATCCCTCCTGTCATTGGGGAATATGCGGACGCAATTGTATTTTGTACGCTATTGCAACTTCTCAAAATACGACCGATGAATCGTAGTTTAAAATTAGCTTTGCCTACTTCGGAATTTATGTGCAAGACCCATTTCATGTTGCTTTGTACTGTTACGCCTAGATACTTCAGGGAATCCACCGTGTCAATAACTGAATTGTTAACTTTGTACTCATGAGCAAACGGAGAGTTTTTGTTCCTTATTTTCATTGCTTTGCACTTTTTACAGTTAAGTTTAATCTGCCATTTATGGCACCATTCCGAAAT
Source organism: Vandiemenella viatica (assembly GCA_031002005.1). Lineage (NCBI taxonomy): Eukaryota > Metazoa > Arthropoda > Insecta > Orthoptera > Morabidae > Vandiemenella > Vandiemenella viatica. Next base: position 95,175,665 of record JARYHS010012519.1, read on the forward strand.
AACATTCAGATCACGCTGAGTTTCTAAGGAATCGTCAGACCATCTTACTTCCCTGTAGATAAATGCATCATGAACAAACAATTGCATCCTGCAATTAACGTTGTCACCTAGACTGTTTATAAAAATTAAGAAAAGAAGTGGTCCCATTACACTTCCTTGAGGAACGACCTAAGTAACATCTCTCTTGGAAGAGGCTTCCCCATCAACAACTACATACTGTGACCGACCAGTTAGAAAATCCCGTATCAATTCGAAAATCTGATCCCATATACCATATGCTCGAATCTTCGCTAAAAGTCGGTTATGCGGTACAGATTCAAAAGCTTGCTTGGAGAAAGTCCCCTCCCACCCGAAAACAGAAATCAGGACGGCACGCATATTCACAGGACGTTTTTTTTTTTTTTTTTAACTGCTTTACGTCTCTTTTTAACAACGAGGTCTTTAGAGACGGGAAAGGATGGGGGGCAAGGATGGGGGCAAGGAATGGGAAGGAATTCGGCCATGGCCTTTTGAAGGAATCATCCCGGCATTTGCCTGGAGTAATTTTGGGAAACCATGAAAAACCCAAAATCTGGATGCCCGGACGGGGATTCGAACCGCCGTCCTCCCGAATGCGAGGCGAGAACGCTAACCGTTACACCGCCCCGCTCGGTAACACAGGACGTATCCTGACCAGCCGGCGACGCATTGGTGTAGGCCACAAATATCTCGAAGATGATCGTAGCCCACATAAAAAAACAAAAAACGTATCACAGGAAATGATTATTATCCTGACCGATTCGTGACGCAGTTGTTGCAAGGGTCAAATCTCCTGTAGAAGATCAACCCCCCCCCCCCCACACACACACACACACACACAAACACACACAAATGCGGAAATGCGGAGGTTACTTCATCCGCAAGGGGAACTGAGCAAAGCTGACCTGTGACCTGTGACCTGTCACGGCTACGTATACGTCTCTGTAATGGTTGATCGGTAACTATGTACTGTATGTAAATAGCTCCACAAATGACTTTTTTTGTCTCTCGTAGGCAGTTCATGTATTTCATACTTATAAATAATGTACTAGTTCATGGCAAATTTGATTTATGCTTTGTATGGCATCAGCAGCAGCAGCAGCAGTGACATTCCTTACTGGGAAAATGCTTTGTATGGCATCTTGCTTTGGGAAGTATTTGTACTTTTTTTTGTTCTGTGAGCTTATATAAAATCTGACTGCGAAAAAAAGTAAGAAATTTGTGGAGCTATGTTTATAGAGAACGATCTAATATTACAGAAAAAAACCCACACACGCAAACTTTGATGGACAGGTTTTAATGAAACTGCACATAGTGATAGCTTATTTCACTTCTTATGATATAGTATATACTAGGGCTGTTGATATTTTAAAAAATATCGGATTTTCGATATATCGATATTTTAAAAAATATTTATATTGGCTTCGATATATCGAAGAAAAAGTATCGATATATCGACCCTATTATAAAAAAAAAACAATGTTACAAAAACAAAACATTTTTAAAAAAGGGCGAAGTCTTGTGGCTATTTAATGATGAAGAGTTGTGAGATATTTTTCTGAATCAAGTTTTGATTTTCTGAAAAAAAATGGTTTTTCATGACGTTACGGATAAATCATATTTTTTTAATTGTGATTTAGCCATTATACTACTACTTTACTAAAAGGAGAGGCATAATGTTTGATTTACTCGAAGACTTGTGAATCCAGAAAGAGCATCGAGGGAAATCTAGGTTTTTGTGAGTTTAAAAGCTCAATAATGCAACATTGTAGAGGCATTTATTTAGGTTGATGTTCTATTATCAGAGTTTGCATAGTGACCAAGTCACTTTTTTTACAAGTATTGTTTTATGTGGAATTTAATTTCTTTTTGTAGGTTGATAGCTTATTCTGAGTCTTCTTACTTTTTTTGGACCAAATGTTTGCACCTTAGCAAAGATTGTGTATCAGAATTTATCAATATTCCTGCTTACATCCAATTTTCATGTTAAATACTTTCCCCGACAACGGACCCTCATGTAAAACAACGGGTTCGAGACCGATTCGTTCTGTGCGAGCGACGCCGTGTCTGCATTGTTACCATCGGTGTAGGACTACTTGTAACTTCCAAATTAAATGTAGTAACAAAGTAAATGTTTTTTATGCTTCTGATCTTTGTGCAAAACTGAAATTTAAGGCATATAGCCTCATCAAGAAGAAAGCAATTAACGTACAAATTTTCTCTAAGACGTTTCAGCTTTTAGATTGGCATTGAAAAAACACAGGAACTTTTCTTATACTGTGGGCATGAAACCAAGTATGTGTACCAAATTACCATTTTCTAGGACAACTGGATGTTGCATAGAATTATGATGAGAGAATGTCACAGTCATTTAAAAGAGTTTCAAATCCAAAAAAGTTCCAAACTAAGGTCGTGAATGAAGTAAAATTTTGCACCAAAACTCATGTCAGAAACTTCATTGGACATACTTTTCAAGAGCATGAACTCATGTTTTTTCCGTTGTTTCTTCTACTATAAATGGAGAACTGCCTACATTAATTGAAAATTTCCCCTTCTTTGATATTGCTTTGTAAATGAGTAACGCTTTACCATAATACAATTTTTTAAAGCTGAGATTCTAGGTGGAATGCAGGACTTAGGGCGAAGGGTGGGGGCAAACTGGGGTACTTGCTCTGGGCGATAACTTGAGGGGTGGGGGGCGGCAAAATCGTGTCCAACAATGCGTTTGGCAAACAGTTAAAGTGATGACTCAATGCGTTTGGCCAACAATCAAGGAGGCGATTCTCGGCTGATTCTCGGGGTCTGACTGGCAACAATGTTTGAAGAGGCGGCAATCTCAGTTTTTCCCCGGCTTGAAAATATTCTAGAGCCGCTACTGTCAAGGCAGTTCCTTTGGCGTTAACAAATTGTTTTTTGAAGGCACCAATCTATAATAATAAGTTTTTAGCATAGCGCTTTGTAAAAGCAATCCAAAAGTGGTAGATTCTTTTTTTCAATTTCTTATCTTAATAAATTCGTAAATGATATAACAAAACTGGCTGTGACATAATTTTGGAGCTCAATTCTGCTGTTGGTATGGAACAAGAAGCGTATCCAATTCGCGCGAAATATTTAACTGTTGAGTGCCAGATACAGGCTTATAATTTCCGGGACATTTCTGGGTCTAAAAAGTATTTTAGCGGTAAGTTTAAAGAGTGAACTAAAATGCAAAGTACTAAAAAATTCTATTTTACGTAAATATGTTATCAAACGTATATATAGTACCTCTTTTAAGTTTATTAATTAAACTATGGTAGAAAGTCAACATCAGGTATTATGAATCAAATGCAAAATTCTAAACTTAAAACAAAAATTAACCACCTCGTTAGGAATTTTTTACTTTGGTACAAAATCAACATCGGGTATTATCAATAAAAATCTCAAAAATATTAAACAAAAACTTAACACTTCTGTTAGGCTCATTAATTAAAATTAGGCAGAAAATCAGCATCAGGTTTTATCAACAAATAAAAAAAATAGCATCTATCTTTTGCTAAATCAAAATCAACATCAATCAAAATAGATCTTAATCAACTACTTTTAAAATATTTATTATTAGATTTGGCCATTTTCATAAATATTTCTCCGTCACTGGTTTGCAAAACTGATAAATTTCTCAGCAAGAGTCTTCAAAATTGATTGAGTTTGCAGTTCAGCCTTGATCAAATCCATGAACGTTCTGTTTCGCTCTCATTTCATAAATTATTCAACGCGCTAAAACTTGTCTCATAAAAGTCATTGCTTGTTGGAATTGAAAAAATAAAACCAATTTTTTTTAAAAAATATTCAAAATCATTAAAAATGCTTATTCTAAAGAAATTGGCCCAGATTTTATCGTTTGGAAAGTCTTTTGGAAGTACCTGAAAAACACGTTTCAGACATGTGAACTCTGTATAAAGGGAGTTAATGTTAACTGCGTCTAGAATTTTCAAAGTCCCAGAAAATTCAAAGAGTATTTTCCTGTCAGTTTCAATTCCTCTGATTTAAGGGACATTCCATCCTCCCGCTGCGAGCATGGGATACTTGGCTTGGCCTCATGGCCACCGTGGTGAACTGAGTTTGAGAAAAAAACTAGTTCACGGAAATTCCGGGACAGTAACGCATAATTCCTGGACACGAGATCAGACACAAAATTCCGGGACATTCCCGGATTTTCCGGCTATCTGGCAACCCTATCCATTCCTGGTACATTACGATTAGTTTCTTAATGCTAATACTTTTGCATTGATTGAAGACAAATTTTAAAAACTTTTCAAAATGTCCAGACAAGAATTCTAATGAATATTGAATGAGTTATTTTACCTTCGTTTTTTACTTCTCCACAGGCCCGCCGCTAGCTGTTTGAGCGCCCGTGTGCATTAGCGATTATGCCGCCCCCTGTCCAACTACAGCCAGTGGTGGATCTAGGAAATTCCCGAACCGGGTCAAAAAACTGTGAGATTGCCGCCTCCATTGTTGCCATCCCGAGTGTCGCCGCCGACCGCCCGAAGCAGCTGTTGAGCTAAAAAAAAAAGGGTCGCCCGCTACATAATATGCAGCCTTACACGCCCGCTTACGGCGGCCCTGCTTCTCCATGTGCTCGGATCATAAATTGTTTCTTAAAATTCTATCTATGAAAATGTATTGCATGTGCAACACAGGAAATCGTTTTCCCTCCAATAATAACTTGGAATATTCTACGAGGAAAACGGAAAATAACAACTTATTTTAAAAAAATATCGGACTCCGATATCCAGATTTCAATATCGATATATCGATATATCGTCCTAAAAATATCACTCATAAATATCGATATTTTTTTAAAAAAATATCGATATATCGATATTTTATCAACAGCCCTAGTATATACACCACTTTTTATCCAGATTAGTAACATATTTATTGATGACACAGGACTGTCCAAATACTTACACACAAAGTCTGTATGTATATTCGCGTACCATGCTAAGATTACTGATCAGATTTTAACGAAGTTACACATAATGGTACCTTACGTCACTGGTTACGATTCCGGATATTTTTCATCCAGATTACTAAACTTCGGTATGATGCAGGAGACAATAATTCCAAGTTAGTAATTTTCGTAATTTTTATCTTGATCGAAGCATTGCTTAAAAATTAAAGAAGGATTTGAAATAAACTACATGTAACTGGGTACATGATATTTTCTATCCAGATTAGCAACACAGGTAGCACAAAATCGTAAATTTGGTAATTTTTGTCTTTATTTGTGCGTCTTGCAGAAAGTAATAAATTCTGGCCTCGCATTCGAGAGAACGCGGGTTCGAATCCCCGTCCGGGCATTGAGATTTGCGTTTTCCATGGTTTTCCCAAATCACTCCAGGCGAATGCCGGGATGCTTCCTTCAAAAAGGCCATAGCCATATTCCTTCCCGTTCCTTGTCCCCAGTCCCAACCCGCCTCTAATGACCTTAGCCGTCGACATAGCGTTAAGCCATAAAAAAACTTGGATCGTTTATAAAAATTAAGGAAAGAAGTGGCCCTATTACACTTCCTTGAAGAACGCCCATCTAGTTTAGAAGAGGCTTCCCCATCAACAAGGACATACTGTGACCGACCAGTTAGAAAATTGCGTATCCATTAGCACATCTGATCCGATATACCGTATGCTCGAATCTTCGCTAAAAGTCGGTTGTATGGTACATAGTCAAAAGCTTTCTGAAAATCCAAGAAAATTGCATCGATAACTTTCATTACGTCATGCGAAAATAGGTTCAGTTGCGTTTCACACGATCTGTTCTTCCGAAATCCTTGTTGGTTTGCTGTAAGAAACCGATTTCCTCTAGAAACTTCATACCGTTAGTAATGAACGTAGTAATCAAGAAGACGGCCGTTGAACGTTTTTTGTGTGCAGAGAAAGGTTGGAATATGGGGTACAAGACAATTTCGTAGCAATCAGGTTTCTTTAAAAGTTAGCGGGAGTTTTATTTTTACTCCGGGATATTTGATACTGGAGTGAAGCTATTGGGTTAATTTCAAATTTTGATATGATTGTTATTATCGTTCTCGGCAATGATGGATGGTTTTTTGTGTGTGTTTTGGAGGAAACTGCCTTTGTCTTTGTTGGATGCGTCTTTATGCACAATTTCTGAATCTTGGATGGTAAGGTGTCTATTAATTTTACCATTGGTGTAGCTGGAATTGTTTTGAAAGGACCAGTAAACGATGTCTTCTACATTAATAACTGATTTGAGATTAAAGGTGGGATACGAATATCATAAATCACAGTTCTAGATCAATGACAGGCATTGATTGGTTTTACTTTGGATAATATTGATCGGAGCTGGGGGTCATTGGACAAATGGTGGGGGTGGAAATCTATTTGGATGCAAGGTATTAATAAGAGAGATTCAGTAAAGTGTGATATACGGCATTGAGAATTTTTTTCAAATAGTTTACCTGTTAAGGAAGAAGCGATATGGGGCGGTAAGATGGCTGTGAATAGTTACCAGACGGAGGGTAAGTAGGAGAATTGCATGCATGAGCTGAAAAGGAAGGAGGAAAGTGTGTGATGATCGGAGAAGAAAACATGTGATTTGTCGTGACCGGTATTCCAACTGCGACCTGAGAGGAGGACTATCTTTACTTTCAGATGTGTGGTTTCAGTTGTTAGCGTGTATTAGCAGAAGGTGAGGACATACTGTAAGGAAAGAAGTGTGGCAGGAAAGGCGTCAAGTTTTCGTCGCAACGTGAGTCGCACTGTGATGAATAAATCTCACGCAGTGAATCTTCAAACGCGACGTCATTTTCTCCGCTGCAAGAGGATGTTTCATTGCTAATAGTTAATCAATGTGACTATAGGGAGTACTGTGCTGTTGAAATCTTGAACATCTTTCAGAACAGACTAGCGTCGCGGCGGTTGTCGTTGACGGGTGATTGTCTTCCGTATTTTTGCGCTGAGTCGCTTCTATTCTGTCCAGAGCAAGGAGCTGTAATGCCGTTTGAGTTGTCACTATTCTCTTGAATGGGTAATTCGGTCTCAGAAAGAGTTATAAGGAAATATATTTTTGTTAGCTGTAGCGGTCGAAAAATATTAACGAATTTCATTAGTAATAGTCTATATAATTAGTAGAATGTATTTGTGTTCGTTTAGGTCTTGTTTCGGCTTGAATTTGCTTTGAATGTATTCCCATCCGTGTTACAACTAGGTTTGTTAGCCCTGGATAGGACCTACAATTTAACACGGACCTTTCGATCTACAGTCAGACGGCCCAACTAGGGATTGCAATCCAGCAATGCGGGATCCCGGGATCCCGCATCATTAGACAGTCTGGCGGATCCCGCACAAAATTAAGCGGATCCGCAAAATCCGGCGGAAACGCGTGTCAGTCTGCGTGACTCGCTGGCCCACTCGGTCTCTGTCGGATATTTTGCACTGTTTGCCTGTACCCTTCCAGCGTTTGTTTTTGTCAACCTTCGTCATTCGTAAGTAAATAAATACACTTTTACGTATTCATCAAAACTTGCGTTTGTTTCGAGTACACATTTCTGTAATTTGAGTTATGGTGCATATTTAGTAAGATTTTCTAACTATGTAATTATTTTTTAAGTGTCGCACACGTTATCTGAACTACACGGTTACAGCTTTTTATTCAAAATTTCATTATTCCCATTTTCTGTATTTGCAGATAAAGTAATTGTGACAATTTCCTAATTTGCGGCTGAAAATTTGATTATTCGTTGATATGAAACTAATGTTATTGTAATTTTAACGATCGCGTACCTAATCATTTAACAGCTATCAAAAGGAAATTATATATCCTCTGACTTATTGTTGTTTAGGCCGCTGCCTCAATGCGTTTCTTTGACGAAAGCCGCCTGCTTACATGTGCCACTCCGGCTTTTGATTAATTCCTCTTCTCCTTGTTATTATTTCGACTAAAGGTAAAAAAAAAAGTTATAATGAAATTTTCACGGGTGTATCGACGAATTGTGTTGTAGGAACACCATACTTCGACGGCTGCCTCCGCCGTTTTCCTCACGTGTGTAATTTCGTGTGTTTGCAATGAAATCCGGAGATACAACCTATGAGGACTTCACTGCAATCATTCGCCGAGAAAGTTTCCTTTCTTACAAAAAAATAATAATTTCCACTCTAAAAACGTCGTTACGCCATATAAGTAAATCTGAAATACTTGACAGTTTACGTGTTGGTGAGTAGTTTCTTTTAATAACATTGAATCAACTGTAATAGCAATCAAGGAATCAGGAGATATAATAATGAATCACACTTGTGCAGTTACAAAAAGTTATGAAATCTTGTTCTGAGCCAAGTCTACACTATACAGAGTATATTCACTTCATTTTGTGAAATGGAATGCTTTTCCCGGTGTTATCGAACGTTTATTCAGAATTTTAAAAATTCTGGTTACTTGGCTCTTAAGCAAACCATATTTTTAAACTTATGTGATGTATTGTAAGGCACATAATATGACCTAAGACTCAATATTTTCCATTTTTATTATTTATTTAAAAATTGGTTTAGATTAAAAAACAAAAATGTAAAACCACGAAATACATTAAATACACGCTAAAAAGTTTTAATGTCATTTTGCCAATCAAAATATTGTTAACTGTCAATTTTTTTATCATTTAACATTAAAAATTATTTATTAATTAAATTATTATTTAATTTATTAACATTTTAAGTAACTATGTTTTAAATATATGCGTTAAAAAACTGTTTGTACCGATCCCGCACGGATCCCGCGGGATCCCGCGGGATTGGCGCAAATCCCGCGCGGATCCCGCGGGATTGAAAACACTGCGGGATTGCAATCCTTAGGACCAACCTCTGAGTCACCGGCCTCGGTAGCGTAGGGGCTAGAGTGCGAGCTCCGCGTGCTGAAGTTCGCCGGTTCGAATCCGGCCGCGGGCATTGATGTTAAGTGTTGTTTGTCTGTGTGAATGTCCTGTCCGTCCTGTGGTTTCCATATTGAGAAGATGCAATAAATATAAACACTGGATGACGACTGATTCACTGGAAGCTATGATATTCACATTGAGCTCGCTGTATGGCCTCAGCTGCCGAAAGCGATATTTAAAATAAAAACAAAACAAAAAATAATAAAATAAAATAAAAAATAACTCTGAGTCACCATTATTAGTAGAAATAATTTGAAAAGGCCGAAACGGGATGATGCTTATACTGTACTAAATTAGGAGTAATTTGTTTTTTTATACTTTTTAATAGGCCAGGACGGTTGGGTGAATTTAAATTTAGTAAGTTGTGATGAGAAGATGATTGGTTGGTGGTCACTGTTAATAGAATCTGTGAGGAGATCAGGGTCCAAGGTATCATGGAGGGAAGGGCAATATAAATGGGCCCAAAGATAAAGTGAAACTGACGGGAAGATGGCAAATTGTAAGGGAAGAGATGGTATCTGAAAATGGTGTGACCTCTGGTATTATCTGAATTTTCACGAAGTAATATGTGACAATCATTGAAATCTTGTAAGATTATGAACTGGGGAAAGAAGGGAAAACATTCACGCAAGTTCACGGGAAGGGGGTCGGTACGTTGAAGATAAAGTGAACCAGTGAGGAATGGAGGAAGCTCTTTTCTAAGAATGTTAATAGCGACGCACTCAATTTAGAAGAGTGTAAGAAAGGGCAAGTTGGATAGCAGAAAGTGAATTTTTAACTAGTGTGGCCTCAACTCCAAGAGACTCGTCCAGTCTATCTCCGCAGAAAGTGATAAATTGGAAATTCTGTTAGTAAGTGAAGAGGAACAGAATCTCTCCTCCAGGGCTGTGAGGTAAATGTAGTTGTAAACTACTGACCAATAGAGTAATTTCGTTTTCTGTCACAAGCTACCAATATTAACAGAGTAGAAATGTAAATTAAATTAGAAAAGAATGGATTTTCGTGGTGTCCAGGACCACCAGAGGGTGCTAAAGGCATCAAGTGCCTTTCCACCCAAAGGAAGGAGACTAGGGCAAGGAACGGGGCCTTAAAGGAATCATCCCAGCGTTCGCCTGGAGTTATTTAGGGAAACCATAGAAAACTGAGGTGGAAGAGTACATTTTCTACCTGCACGAAACTGGTACTGACCTGTTTATATTTGTTTTAGTTGCTTCGTTATAATGTCCTCTCCACGTTTTGCACTCTCCTTTTTCTGGAAAGTTGCCACGAATTAAATTAAAAATGCTGAAATATGAGACGCTCCGCAACCGAGAAATGTTAGCAGCACTGTAAAAATTACAACAAAAAATGATCGGTGCCAGGATCATATCAACCTAAACTTGTTCGTTTTACTCATAGTGGTCATGGCCAGGTTGAAATTGGGCCTGGGTCTAGAGAAAAAAGTTTACGGGATATTCGTTCTACGGCATCCATCTCAGAATCAGCATATTTGTTTACAACGGAAGCAATCAATTGTCTCTGACTGCTTGTATCGATATTGAAATAGGGAGCGTTGTTGTACTACATGTCGGACAAATATTTTCTATCTATTAATTTCGTACCACTTTTTACAACGGAGGATAGCTGAAACAGCAAGAAAACATTACAACCAAGGTTTTAACCAACATTTCAAGAGATTGTCGTTAATTTTGCAGCCCGCCAGTGCCTCATATTTCAGCATTTCTTTATTTAATTCCTGGCAACTTTTCCGAAAAAGGAGACAGCAAAACATGAGAGGACATTATAACGAAGCAGGTAAAGCAGATTTCAACATGTCAATACCAGTTTCAAGCAGGTGGAGAAAGTCCTATCCCACCCGAAAACAGAATTCAGCATGGCTCGCCGAATCACAGGTCGTTTCGCGACCGGCTAGGGACGCAAAAAAAAACCGAATCTTAGGAAAAAATTATTATCCTGACCGATTCGTGACGCAGTTATAGCAGGGATCAAATCTCCTGTAGTAGATCTACCCCCAACCCCCCCTTTCCTACAGACAAACACACATACACACACACACAAATGCAGAGGTTACTTCATCTGCAGGGGGAACTGAGCCAAGCTGACCTGTCTGGGCTCCACGGAAGTCTCTGTAATGTTGGATCCATCGCTATGAACATAGTTCCACAATAGGTTTTTTCTCTCTCTCGCAGGCAGTTCTTGTGTAATATACTTATAAATTATGTACATAGAAAAATGTTGCTTGTGAAATGTTTGTACAATTTTTTGTTTGTTTGATCAACTAAGCAACTGCCAGCGAAATACTAAATCTATTTGAAGTGCTATGTTTACAGAATCCGTTTACAGAAACTTACGCACGCTTTCTGGTTGTTTATATATTCCAGTATCACACAAAATTTGATGGAAAGATCCTAATGAAACTGCATGTAGTGGTAGTAGGGATGGGCATTTAAAAAAAAATTTATCGATAAATATCGAAACGATATTTACAAACACTATCGATATACATCGGGAAAAAAATATCGATATTTCGATATTTTTGGCTAAAGGGAGAAATTATCTAAAAAAAATCATAAAATACATCAAAATATTTAATAAAATTCTAAAAATTAAAGACACAGGTAGAAATCATACAAACTTTTATTAATTTTTTTATTTTTTCAATCAATCAAACCAATATTCATCTGATATGGACATCAAAAGGACTCTCTGTTTTATGTGCTCCCCCGTCAATCTACTCCTGTTGTTCGGTACTGCTAAGTTGACTGCAGGAGCCACTCTTTCGGATTACACGGAAGAAGCTTGACATATAAGGTATTTCAGCGCGATTTCCGAAAGCACTAGCTTGGAGCACTGGCAATTCACCCATAACTTTACTGGGTCTGATTTTCTGTCTATTAATGGTTGGTCCAGATACTGCTTAAGCTCATTAGGAACTGAGCCAGAGCTTGGAACTTCTTGCATAACAGTAGTGCTAAAGGATAATAGCTTTTCATGTGTGGACCAAATTGATGCGTTACCTGCGATATCTTGTGTTGCTGCTGTAGACCTTACTTCTGGAGAACGTTGACCTCGTCGTCTAAGTTCCAAGCGAATATCATTACTTATTGTATATCTCGTATTTGACACACCGATTGGAGAAATGAAGTGTATACGTTTGAAACGAGGGTCCAAAATGGTAGCTGCTGCCAGGAATGTATTTCTTTCTAAAGGACTTAATTTCTCTTGAATTTTTTGGAGTAAAGCCTCTTTTACCGTGAATGCTAAAGTGGTCGAAGGAGTCGTTTGTTCCGTTACTTGTCGAATCAGATTTGTAACAGGAATGGCTAAGCTAGCAGTCACATAATTTGTACCACTGACCTCTTATGTGACTTCTTTGAAAGAATCAAGAAGGACAATACGGTCACGTATTACATTAAGCTGTTAAGTTGCAACCATATCAGGTGTGTTTATATTTGACTGACTTTGTGTAGCTAAGATTTTAGCTACAACTGCAGAGAGTCTGACAAATCGTTCTAACATATTAAAGCAGGAGTTCCATCTGGTGCTAACAGCTTGTGTCAAAGTCAACATCTCTCCTTGTTTATTCCTAGATGCTTCTTGTTCAGATCTTAATAGATCCATAGCACTGACAGACTGCTTAAAATAAGTCACAATTTTTACGTGATCGCAGAGTGCTACAAATGAATTATTTTCACTTAACACTCCATCAACGATTTTCATTATCAGAGCTTGACCAGTGAGGTGCAATTTCTAATCACTAAACCTCTCTGCAGTGCGTATGGTGCGAGGGCATACGATGTTGTTGATGGTGATTCATTCGTCGGATGGGAATGTTAAGCTTGGCGCCCCCTTTAGAATGTTTCGCAAAAATAGGCCTGAACATGCCGACAACGGCTTCCACCCTCTCCCTTCTTTCATCTATCATCCACAACACTATACTGAACCACACAGTGTCACAGTTATACACACTTAGGAGCACTGTTACACTGAGGAAGGAAACGGGAAATTTATTTTTTTAACTGCTTAACGTCTCTTAATAGCGAGGTCTTTAGAGACGGGAAAGGATGGGGGGCAAGGAATGGGAAGGAATTCGGCCATGGCCTTTTGAAGGAAGCATCCCGGCATTTGCTGGAGTGATTTGGGAAACCATGAAAAACCCAAATCTTGATGCCCGGACGGGGATTCGACCGGCCTTCTCTCGAATGCGAGGCCAGAAAGCTAACCATTACAACACCACGCTCGGTGAAACGGGAAACCACCCCAGTTAATCTTCCTAGGACTTGGAGGGATATACATCACCCATGGTAATCGCCTACAACCGGACACGGGAGAGGCGTTCGAAGAGGATGTTACTATCAGTAAAAACTATTGGTGCCACAGTGATTAAAAAACTAAAAACCGCTCTCACTACATCAATCGAAGACAGAAATCACAAGAAGGTATTCTTTAGTGGGGCTGTAATTCACGAGGAAGGTATATGTCTTTATGCATATTTTAAAGAGCATTACAATGAACTTTAGGATAGAGGATTTAAAGCAATCCAGAACTGGTTTATTAAGCTTAAAGTACGGTAATCACTCCATTACATCAAAATTTTTCTGTATACTTGGAACGTATTCCCTATAATCCTATATAAACTAACATTCTGTATTCAAGGTTTCCGGATTCAAGATTTCCGTATTCAAGATTTTCGTATTTGCTGCTAATTTACGGAACGTATTCCTTGCGATTAAGGAGTTTTGACTATAGACTAGATTGTAGACATTTAAATGAATTAACGGTCATTCATTATGACTTGTGGTTCATCAACCCATTAATTGTTATTCGTAAATAAAAAAAAAAGTTGAAAAGATAATATTTCAACTACAAAGATAAAATAACCACTTACATGCTAACATAAAAATTACGTTAACCTGAAGTTGTTAAACTTAACAGCTTGTTTTAACCTCTCAACCGCTGATGAAGCTGTTATATTTCGACAAATTCACTTTTTAAAACACTTTCCGAAGTTTGGATATGTACGTATATATATACTATATACATCTAACGATTAAATTGGATACTGAATTGCGTTCGTAGAAAAAATATCGAACTGGTGCTTAAAATCGATACACTAAATACAATATCGATGTATCGATATATCGAAAATAAAAATATCGGCGATAAATATCGATATTATTTAGAAAAAATATCGATATATCGATACATCGATATATTTTGCCCATCCCTAAGGGGTAGTCACTGCTTATGATATAGACTACTTTTTATCCAGATTAGTGACTTATTCATTGATGAGACAGGACTGTCCAAATACTTACACACTCAATCTGTGTGTATATTTGCGCATCGTGCTAAGATTACTGGATAGAATTTAATGAAGTTACACATAATGGTACCTTATGTCACTGGTTATGATTCAGCATATTTTTTTATCCAGATTTGTTAACTTCGGGTTGATGCAGGAGCCAATAAGTCCAAAATAGTAAATTTCGAAATTTTTATCTCGTTCGACGCATTGCGCAAAAATTAACGAACTATTTGAAGCAAACTACAAGTATCAGGGTACATGATACTTTTTATCTAGATTAGCAACACAGATAGAACAAAATCGTAAATTTGGTAATTTTTGTCTATGTGTGTGCGTCTTCCCAAAAGTAATTAAATCATTTCATCGAAACTTCTCATAGTGACAGTTTATGAAGATCATCATTTAACGTATAATAAAGCCTGAATTTTGGAATCATTGTCTGTGTTCGCACGCTTTAAACGAAAACTAGTGATTAGGTTTCGGTGTCAGAGTGTAATGTTTTGGAATTCTTGTATGTGTGTGCACCGATGTTGCAATAAGTGTACACAATGATACTTTATGTGACGTTAGTGATAGCTTACGCTATATTTCGAAGTGACAACGATACGCTGCGACTTTATAAATTGGGCCACTAAATCAATTGTTCAGTTTACGCCTTTATATACAAACTAGCTCGTACCCGCGACTTTGTACGCGTGGATTAAGAATTTTTTGCCAGAATTAAATATAGAAAATTGTTGGTAACGAAGGATTGGTCCCAAACAATATCGATTCGGAATAATATGACAGGAAAGCTAACACTAAATCATTGTACCGTCGAACCTGTCCCTTAAAGAGAATCAATTTCCAACTTATTTCTGTCACCTTTCGATAAGGTTTCAAAATATCGTGACTACAACTGTTAATCATACTGGAAAAAATATCCTGCGCCCTTCATACTGATTTCCTTATAAAATTCCATCACAACGATATAGCCATTTAGTAGTCAAAACGTAAAAAAAAGACAGAGACTTACTTCCGTATTTATAATAATATTACTGTGGTTCACACTCACACACTGACTGCGAACAACACCTGAGGGATCATTATAACGTAAAAAAGTGTACACCTACAACATTGCAAGACTACCTACGATTTGCCTCGCATTGCACCCCTAACTTTCTAATATCTACAGTTTAACATTCAATCCAAATAACTTACGGCCCAGACCTGACTCTTACGATGAAAAACAATTTTTAAAAGTCTTAGCCTCCACGGAGATTTGAACCAGATACACGATGTTGGTAAGCAAGCGCTTTTACCACTGAGCTGCCAGTCCACTGCACGGAAACACGGTACGAAGACGTCCATATCCAACGTGTCTGCCTATCACCGTATTTCGAAGTTATGAGACAACATGTGTTGTTTATACAGATAATTTTTCAAACCAAATGTAGACAGTATTTTTCTCCTTGTTTCAAAGGATAACTGTGCAAAGTTTCATCGAGGTCGGATAAAAACTGTGGATTTGTATGAAGAACAAACAAACAAACATACATTCATCTTTATATATGAAGATAAAGCAATCTGTTCGTTCACATGCCAGACTCGTATGGTTGCAGAGATGCTACTGTATGTGAACAATGCTGCAGTGTGCCATTGGGTCATCCATAACCATACGTTTTTCTTAATTAGTTGGAGTTTCAACAAATTATGCTTCTAAATTGTACATCTACACTCAGCAAATCACATTTATTGTGAGTGGCTGAGGGTACTAAGCATGAACCCTAATTTTGTGCATTTCAATCCCGAACAGAGCGAGGAAAGAAAGAATACATAAAAGCATCAGTACGGCATATTATTTCTCTAATCATATTCCTTCTATCGGTGCGACCTAAATAGGTTGGCGGAAGAAGTATTTCATTGCACTCGTAAATTAAAGAATTTCGCATATTCTCCAATAAATTCAAACTAAAATGACGTCGTCTGCCTGCAAAGCAATCCCAGCCCAATCTATGTATCAATTCTGTGACACTTTCGTAAGAACTGTAACGAATTGAGCGGCTCTCCTCTGTACTTTCTCAAAAGTGTCAATCAATCCCTTGCAATACGGATCCCAAACTCCGCAACAGTAATCGAAATGCGGACCCACTAGTGATTTGTACACTATTTCCTTTGTATGAGCATTACAACTTCTCAAATTACAAAGAAAGGTGGAGGTTATAGAAAAAATGGGGAGGGGAAACAGATGTCTACCGTTCTGCTTTATCCTACATTTCTCAATTCTCTGAAAGTTTATCTGCTAATTGACAGCACAAATCTTAAATATTGCCCGTGGACAAAGTAACAGGAATATCTAATAATATTATAATGTTTTTAACGCATGACAAGGTTACCATTTTGCAGGTATGGGTATATTGTTGTGAGCAAAAGCAATTAGCTCTATAAATAGTAGCACGTGTGCATGTCTTCACAGCTGGATTTTTTTATTATTATTGAAAAAAAAAGAAACATGATCAAAACAGAGGCAAACAAGATTTTTCCCATTCTTTTTCTTAAAATAATGCATTGTTTCTTTTTTTTACCAATCTACCAAATTTAGCTGTACCAATTGTATTACCTAATGTACGAGTAATTTTTGAAGTGCAAATTTTTATAACATGCTGAGGACAAACCACAATAAGCCTCCGGATTAGGTTACAAAATTGTGCAAAGTAAAATATTCTGAACACTTCAAATTTTACAAGTCATCAGAACCATAAGTCCTAAATTTTACACAGTATGACGTCATTCATACGCTGACCAGTGATTTGCTGTTCTCCATTACCCCAGATCACCATCGTTGGCAAATATGGATGCGACCTGAGAGAGAGATCCCATTCTTCCAATGTTTTGAAGAAGCACAGTGGTGTTGCTCTTAGCATTAAGGTGTGGGCAACCATCGGTTGTGACTTCAGCTCATCACTGGTAGTGACGGAGGGAACTCTGACGTCACGGCGTCCTCATGTGTTACCACTTACGCGACAGTATCGTGGTGCTATTTTTAACTAGGACGTTGCTCGTCCACATACGGCACGATTCTGTATGAACTGTCTGCGTGTTCCGAGGTCAGCAAGAGAACCAGATTTATCCCCGATAGCACATGCGTGGGACTAGATAGAAAGTCAACTCCGTGCCAGCGCCAAGTTCCAAGACATCAAGGACCAGTTACAACAGCTGTTTGCCACATTGCCTCAGGAGAGTATATTACGGCTTGATAACACCCTTCCCAACCAAATCAGTGGATGTATACAGACCAGAGAGAGTGTAACGATATACTGATAAGTGGTCTCATTGTGTCAAGTTCTTTGTAACTGGATTTTGTAATCACTGAAATAATTTCACAACCCTATCATTCCGTTAAGTTTCATTTCATTTTCTGTTTCATTTCTGGCTGCTTCACTTTCTTTGCAGGCAGTGTAATTTAAAAATAATTTTTTAAAAATAAGGAAACAGTACAGATAACACAGATTTGCAGGGACTAAGTTTTAACTAGAAAAATAATTCAAATAAAAAAATTAGAATACACAGAAGGGAGAGATGGTCTTGGGTTCTAAAGAAACATTGGAAATTTGCCGAAATACCGTAAGAAAACCTTGTGTCACAAAATAAATTTTGGAGTTGTTGGGTACGAAGATAGTTCAGGAACAGAACAATACAAATACTTCAGAAATAAAGCAAACATGAAATGCTGTTGCAATAAAAGAGCGAAAAATTAGTAAAAGAGTTGGCCGAAAGTGAAGTAGATACGACCTACAGGGGAATCAAACATCATTTTGGAGATATGAAGAAAAAACATATGAATGATGCTGTTCGGAAACAATTATCACGTTCAGAAGATACTGCTATCTATGGAAAGAATACATAAGGAAACTAATTGATATGAATGATTTGAACAACAGTGTGCTGAAAAGAGAAGACGATGTTTACATTGATGGATGATTTAGGACGTCCTGCCTGAAGAACAAAATTTTACAGAGAATTAAAAAATTTAAACTGATATAAGGCAGTAAAAATTGATGATATTTCTGCAGAACTGCTAGTATCTCTAGAGGGAATACCAAGATTGATAAAATTGCTATCCTGAAATAGGGGAAATTCCAGAGGATTTTAGTGAAAGTATTTTCTTCACTCTCCTGAAGAAAAAATTACCCGAAGAAGGTGAAATTGTCACACAATACTTCTAATATTACATACTTTAAAATTACAGACTAGTATAGTTTACAGAAGAAATGGAACGAAAGCGGAACATATACAAAATAAAGAGTAGTTGAGGTTTGGAAAAGTTGGGAACAAGAGAAGTCATTTTGGTTTTAAGATTAATATTTGAACGGCGGATCAAGAAATACAGGGACACTTTTATGGCATTTGTGGATTTAGAAAAAAAAAGAAAACCTTTAATAATTTGGGGCAGGGGCAAGATGTTTAAAATTACATGTCTAAAATTCGCAGTTGAAGAGCAATTTACAGTCTATTAAAGAACCATGCGGCTATCTTACAAGTAAATATTCACGACATACAATCGTGGGTGGAAAAGCTTGTGTTACAAGGTTGAAGTACATAACCACTTATAGGGGAATGAATAAAGTAAGTAAAAATAAATAATTAATCTATCATAAGTTTGCAAGAAAAAACGTTCAGTACACTGCAATTTGCTTTTGATATTCTCCTGTTAGCAGGAAACAGAATGTTGATAATTTACTGAAGGCCATGAATAAAATAACAGGAGCAGTATATGTACCAAAGCATACCAGAAGTGATGAGCATCAGTTAAAAAATGGGATCAGATGTAACAAGGGCAATAAGTGAATTTTGTTATTTAGGAATTACAAATGACAGCAGAAGTAAGAACGTTCTAAAAATCTTAATAGATTTAGTGTAAAGATCCTTGTTGAAAAATAGAAAATTTTTATTCTAATATATTGACTTACGACTCCAAAGGAAGATTCTAATACAGTGTGTATGGAGCTCAGCACTTTAAGGAAGTTAATCTTGCACTTTGAGAATACCGGAATGAAGGAAAATTGAAGAATTTGAAATGTGGTTTTATAGAATGATGTTAAAAATTAAGTGGACAGATCAAATACGAAATGAACATTTTTTGGAAATGATTGGCGAGGAAAGAAGTTAGTGGATATATCTGAAAATGTGAAAAATCACAAAAAAAACGAAGAAAATCAATAAAAAAATCGAAAATACAATAGTTATGGCTGGTAATATTTGAAGCCAAGCGGAACTGGTAGTTTGTTAATGGAGGGGAAATGGAAGGAAGAAGGCAAAAATTTGACATATGAAACAGGCAATTAAAAATGTGCATTCTAATGGGTTTGTTGAGATCATGAGGTCTGCTCAACATTAGAAGAAATGGAGGATTGCATCAAACCAGTTGATCAAGTGATGAAAAAAAAAAATCAATATTTTCTGTTCATCTTTTCGATCTTTGCTAATTGTTTCATCTCTTCTATCTGACTTCCGTGGCTACAATTTATTCGATAAAATGAGGTTACTGTACAAGCATCCAGCAAGATACTTTTTTGGCACATGCAAGTAACTGAAATCATACAAATAAGGTTACTTTTTAAGCCCTCGAATCATTAATAATCCTGCTGTACTGCAAGTAGGTGGGATGAAAGTTAGGGTGGAGGCTGCAAACAGCGAGGATATAACAAGGGTTCTCAACGCAAACGGTTCCCTCCAGCCTTCATGTGTTTAGTCACAGCTGGGCAAATTATTTAATTACGGCTAACTCAAACAAGAGGATTTCAGCTTCTACACATCTTCCGCGAAGGGGAGAAGCGAGCATTAAGTCAGCATAACAAAGCAACTTAAATACTTGTGATTAATTTACCTACGTACTTAACTTCTCCATGGCAGGTAGGGATAAGCAATTATAAATTCGCAGACCTGTGAAAATTTACAGCGAAGCTTAATAGCACTCGCAGAAGTTTTGACTGTTAGAAATGTCAATATTTTGAACGAATGCATACGGCTGAGTCTACAAGGGGAAGGAAAAACCTCATATTTGACGAGTACTTATTCAGAAATTTTATATGCTTTTATAGTATCGCAAAGCCAGGCTGTGACATAACCGCAACGTGAAAATAAATCTGTGCTAAATCGTAGATTCAATATCGAACTTTTTCCAGGAATTTTTCTTTTTTTAAGCCTCGTCTGCGTCGAGGTCATTAGAGGCAAGAAAGGAATTCGGACATGGCCTTTCGAAAGTGTATTGTAATTCAAGGGTTTGCAGATTTGCAGTAGGGATGATTGTAATAATATCTGTGCTGAGTTGCAATTAATGACTCTATTTTGTCTCTGATTATTGAGCAGGAACTAAACGGAGAAAAGAGAAAACTTATTTGTTTTGTACAGAGAATGGTAGGTAAAGAGAAGTTTAGTTTTGTTTCCTTGGTTTTGAAGGAATTTGCTAAAAAGCGAACGTTGTAAAAATAAATTGAAACGCTATTGCTATAAGATACAAAAAATCAGGAGAACTGTGCTACGATATGAAACACGTCACGGCCGAATGATATCGTCCAAAATGTCAGTATTTAATACTAAGACGCCGTGCCACGTGAAAACAAAGAATAATGGAGTAGTATTTTACTTTTTTAGTCTCAAACGTTTTTTTAGGCAGCGTTTTCTGCAGTCCGTAGCCCAGGCTAAACGGTAATGTTAGACTCGTTTTCGCCGTAAGAAAAAAAAAAAAAAAAAAAAAATACAAACGTTATGACTACTAAAACAATATACTGAAGATTTAGGTTTGAGTGTCCATCTTTTATTTAAATCAGTATTTTTACTGGAGGCCGGAAGCCTATGTATTCAGCCGTCAAAAATGTTTATTAGATTATATTTTATGTTACTAAAGTAAGCTGATGGTCTACAACTGGGCTACTCAATCTTTTTTAATCCGAATGCTGCGGACTGCTAATTTATATGGGCATATATTTTTTTTAGCTGTATGTATATAATTAATATCTGGGACATATTTTACTGTACCAATATCTATCAGTATAATAGGCAAGTGTCACGCTGACGTCATGTCACGGAATGACGTCAATGTATGTCGTTGCGCTATGACGTCACGCTTTACGATATTATTCGTGGGAATGCACGTTATTTAATAACATTTCCAAGCATCAGTGAATAAATTAACTCACAGAACTATGAAATAAAAGTATGTATTGCGTTAAAACCGACATATCAATCATTACAATGCTTATATTTACGTAATATTCTTTCGATATATAGAAGTATTCCTTAAATTCTTTGTCCATAGATATGTAAGATAAATGCTTTTATTCCGAGCATCAGTGCTGCGAAAAGTTTGGTTAGAATATTACTTAGAATGGATCAGAATTACAAGTGGCATTTGACGTTACGGCAGAGGGCATGAACAATATAGTTTTATTTTTAATATTTTAAACTGTGTCCTATTATTTAAATTGTTTGCGTTTAAATTGGCATATTAATTATCAGTTTTTTTACTTAAATAATTACATGGTTCGAATGAAATAAGTTGCAAATTAATAGCGATATATGCGGCCTAAACCACAATTAAATATTACGTGGCATAGCATAAGTTGTTAAAGTTTATTTTTAGCATCCTTCGTTCTCATTGGAGTCATTATATCAGCCGATGTAAGCTTTCTCAGCCGTTAAAATATCGATCTTCGTCATAGGTATTAAGAAAGAAAGGTGTCAGAACCTGTGAAGATTTGGGATCAAGTTTATATCGCGATGCATGATGACACTGTCATGCGATACAGGAAATGTATTAATTTGCGCGTGATTGAAGCTTTGATTTTCTATCAGCAATATTAGCGGATATTGTGGTTAGGCTGAAATACAACCTGGACCAAGTTGACAACTGAAGCTTTTTGCTACAGCACAATGAACGATAAATTACAATGAGCTTTATTTTGTAACAATTCTGTTTAGTTAATCAACTGCAGAGAAATACGCACGTTATTTAACAACATTTCTAAGCATCCGCGAATAAATTAACTGACAGAACATATTTATTAGTTGCTTAGGTTTATTTAATATTAGTTTATGTAGAAGTATTCGTTAAAATCACATAAATGTAAGTTAAAAGCTTTAATTTTCACAATTTTAGTGGCAGTTTTGATGGATTGTTATTAGAATTGGCACTTGAAGTTACAGTAGAGGTCATGCGTTTTTTTTTTTTTTTTTTTTTTTTTTTTTTTTTTTTTTTTTTTTTTTTTTTTGTTGCTTAAATCATTACTTCGTTCTAACAAAAGTGTTGCTAACATTTTGTGGTTGCGAAGCGTCTCACATTTCCGAATTTTTAATATAATTCGTGGCGACTTTTCCGAAAAAGGAGGGTGCAAATGTGAAGAAGATGCCACTATAACGAAGCAACTTATACAAATTTCAACAGGGCAGTACCAGTTTCCTGCCGGTGGAGATTATCATCTTTCACCCATTAAAACTAGTATTATGTTGGAATGAAGTAAGTTGTTAAGATTTATTTTTAATTTCCTTTGGTTTTACTGATGCCTTATTTCAGCCGCATGTAACTGTGTCAGCTATTCAAATGTGTTAGTATAATTCCGAATAACGAATATAAAAAATGAACCCTTATAGATTTTTGATTTAGTTTATTTCATGATGCAATGTGACCACTAAAATGCGACATAGTACTGTACATGTATTAATATGCGTGTGATTGAAGTATTGTTTCTCTGGCGGCAAGTTTTTTACGTGTTTAGGTTGAAATACAACCTGGACCAGGATAGCAACGAAAACCTTTTGTTACAGAACAAGGCACTAGGAATTGCATTGAGCTTTATTTTATAACAATTCAATGTATTTAAGTAATTGCTAAGAAATGTAATGCTACTTATTATGCTATTAATTATCAGTGTCTTTTTTCACTGAAATCAATACTTGGTTTGAATGAAATTGATCACGATCTATGCGGCCTAAACCACAATTAAAACAAATATTATGTGGCATAACGTAAGGTGTTAAGATTTATTTTTAACATCGGTGGTTTTCACTGGGGTCATTATTTCAGCCGAATGTAAGCTGTGTCAGCAGTTAAAACATCGATCTTCATCATATACAAGAAACTGTGAAGATTTTGGATCAAGTTTGTATTGCAGTACATGATGACACTGACATGCAACACAAGGAATGTATTATTTCGGGTGTGATTGAAGCTTTGATTTTCTAGCGGTGATATGGGTGGAAAATGTGGTTGGGCTGAAACGCAACCTGTACCAAGTTGACAACTGAATCTTTTTGCTACATAATCGAGGACGAGAAATTACAGCACACTGAGTTTTATTTTGTAACAATTCTATTTAGGTTAGCAAGTAAAAAGAAAATTTGCCAGAACATACCATTAAACCCGTCATTTTTGACGGGCTTTGTGGCTAGTCTATTAGTATAATACGCAAGTGTCACGCTGACGTCATGTCACGGGATGACGTCAATCTATGACGTTGCTCTATGACGTCAAGCTTTTCGATGATATTCTTGCGAATGCGCGTTATTTAATAACATTTCCAAGAATCAGTGAATAAATTAACTCACAGAACACTGAAATAAAAGTATGTATTGCTTTAAAATCGACATATCAATCATTAGATGCTTATATTTACGTAATATTCTTTCGATATATAGAAGTATTCCTTAAATTCTTTGTCCATAGATATGTAAGATAAAAGCTTTGTATTTCGTGCATCAATGTAGAGAAAATTTTGGTTAGAGTATTACTTAGCATGGATCAGAATTACAAGTGGCATTTGACGTTACGGTATAGGGCATGAATAATTTAGTTTATTTCAAAATATTTATTGAAATTATTAATTCGTTTAAATGGAAATAGTTGAACATTGATCCGGGAACTGTGCAATCCTACACTACACTTAAAACTATAATTACGTGGCATAACGTAAGTTTATAAGGTTTATTTTAATTTCTTTGCTTTAACTGTGTAATATTACTGAGCCTATTAGTTTAGCAACTGTGTCAGCCATTCAAACGTTTTACTACCAGTCTCAATCACAAAAAAGAAATGTGCAAAAACCTTTGAAGATTTTGATCAAAATTAAATCGCGATGCATTATTGCTACTAAAACGCGATACAGTTCATGTATTAATATGCGTGAGATTGAAGTATTGTTCTTATGGCGAGAAGTTACGTCGTTAGGTTGAAATGCAACCTGGACCAGATTGGAAACTG
Organism: Vandiemenella viatica; assembly: GCA_031002005.1. Lineage (NCBI taxonomy): Eukaryota > Metazoa > Arthropoda > Insecta > Orthoptera > Morabidae > Vandiemenella > Vandiemenella viatica. Next base: position 95,200,149 of record JARYHS010012519.1, read on the forward strand.
CTACAACGCAAGGCACGAGGAATTACACTATGCTGTGAATTGTCAGAACACTGAAATAAACGTATATATTGAGTTTAAATCGACATAATAAGTATTAGTATTTTAGATTTATTTAATAATAGATTAGTTTTATGTAGAAGTAGTCGTTAAAATCTTTGGCCCCAGATACGTAAGACAAAAGCTTTAATTTTGTTAATGTTAGCGGCAATTTGGATAGATTGTTATTAGAACTGGCACTTGACAGCAGAGGGCATAAGTAATTTAATGTTTTTAAATAAATTAATTTTGTTTTCTTAAGTGTTCTGTTACTTTCAACGTTGCTTTGTTTTAACGAAAATAGTTCCACACTGTTCAGATCTACACAACATTGACTACAATTCAAACTAATATTACGTGAAATGACGTAAGTTGTTAAGATTTATTTTTTATTTCCTTTGCTTTTACTGATGCAATATTTCAGCCTCATGTAACTGTGTCAGCCATTCAAAGGTGTTAGTATCTATCTGAAACACGAATTTAAAAAAGTAAGATGGAGAACCCGTAAAGATTTTGGTTTTAGTTAATTTCGTGATGCATTATTACCATTAAAATGCGATAAAATAATGTATCCCCTTGCTTGTGATTAAAGTATTGTTTCTCTGATTGCGAGTTCAGTACGTGGTTAGGTTGAAATACAACCTGGACCAGAATAGCAACGAAAACCTTTTGTTACAGGGCAAAGCACTATGAATTGCACTGAACTATATTTTATAACAATTATATTTATTTAAGTAATTTCTAAGAAATGTAATGCTAGAATGATATATTGATTAACAGTTGCTTTTTTTTACTGAACTCATTACTTGGTTTGAATGAAAGAAGTTCCAAATTGTTCGCGATGTGTGCTACTTAAACCACAATTAAAACTAATATTACGTGACATAGGTTTTCAAGATTTATTTTTAGCATCCTTCCTTTTCACTGGGGTCATTATTTCAACCGGATGTAAGTTGTGTCAGGCGTTAAAACATGGATCTTCATCATAGAAAATAAGAAAGTTGTAAAAAACTGTGAAGATTTTGGATCAAGTTTGTATCGCATGATGCATGATTGGTATCGATGCATGATGACATGACATACGATACACGGAATGTATTAATTCGCGTGTGAATTAAGTTTTGATTTGCTACCGTCTATATTGGTGAAGATTGTAGTTAGGCTGAAACGTAACCTGGACCAAATAGACAATGAAACTTCTTGCTACGTCACAAGGGATGAGAAATTACAGCACATTGAGCTTTATTTATTACAATTCTATTTAGGTATGCTACTAAGAAGAAATTAATTAATCCTTTAAACCCGTCATTTTTGACGGGCTTTGTGGCTAGTAATATAATAAATATAAATTGGTGTTTAGAATTCTAGTGGAAACACAGTTACGAAATTGGAAGTGAAGTATTAAAGGCTAATTACATATTGACTAAGCTCTTAATCTTTAGTAACAAAATAAATAATAATGTTACTACACCACCTATCAATATGGATCAAATAAAATAAAATTCACCCGTCTTATGTCACCAACTCTACCACGTTCAGCGGTCCTTCAAACTCATTACTCGATTGCATACAATTCAATAATGCGTCCTCACTTAGAATATTGTTGTTCTGTATGGGGTCCCTATCAAAAGGGGTTAATGGAGGCATTGGAAAAGGTCCAAAGAAGAGCCGCCCGATTCGTGACAGGAATATATAGTTGCAGGGAAAGCGTAAGTGTGATGTTGAAGGAGTTAGGTTGGGAAGACCTGGAACACGGAAGGCGTTGCTCTCGACAGAAGTTAATTGAAAAATTCACGACTGACCTATTTCGGAATGGCAGAAAACAAATATTACTACCAGCAACATTCATATCTAGGAATGACCGTGAAACTAAGATAAGAGAAATCAGGGCCAGAACCGATTAATTTCTGTACTCATTTTTTCCACTAGCGACTAGGGAATGGAATAGAAAGGGTTTATCGGGCTAGTAAACTTAGAATCCGACAGGAGTAGTTCTCGATAAACTGCCCCGGCCATCCTGATCTCGGTTTTCCATGGTTTCCCCAGATCACTCCAGACGAATTTCGGGATGGTTCCTCACAATAGTCCATGGGCGCCTCCTGCCATATCCCGTAACAATCAAACAATTACACTTTCGGATAGGTTCAATAAACCCTCCGCCACACACATTTTGTGAATCGCGGAGTAATAATAATATTAATAATTACATGTACCGAAGAAAGCGGCCATTTGCTTACTCTTTACAGGAACGGCACTTATTTGAAGCCAATAAACTATTGTAGAAATAATTCTGTCCCATCATCTTTCTCGAAATTCCAGTTTTTTGGCTGGTAGCTGAAATAGTCGTGCTTTTTAAAAAGTTGGGCTCATACTTGCATACAGTCTTATACCGTACGCATACGGTACCTAAATTTATAATACTTTGTTAGCGAATCCACCTGAACCATATTCGCGATTCACAGATGGAGAAACATAGGTCTATAATATCTCGTTTGCTAGTATTAACTAATGTACAGACCCATGCGTCTTGCAGAGAGATTGCATAGCGCTGTAAATCTCCTTCTTACTCCTCTCTCGGATATGGAAACCGTGTCCGTCTCCACACACCCCCTTTTTACCCCGCGGATGATGCGCGCCGCTGTAGGGATTCTTTCTAGTGGAAAGTCGAAATTAAAACTGTCATTCGCACAAAGAAGGAAGCCCTTCGGTCTCTCGCAATGATCTCCCGCGGTGGCTCGTCTGCCCGGTCTTACCACAAAACAGAGCGTCGGCCGTCACTCGCTCGGAAAAGAGCTTTTAATTAACCTGCGGGACACGTGTCTCGCTGTTTCGAAATTAGTAACTGCTTTGAGAAACGAGGCCTTCCACCAAATTATCAACTCCGCCGCGCTTTCAACTCTCACGCTCTGATGCCGTTTTCCTCTGAATTGAACATCAATTGAAAAAGTTTAAAACAACATTTCTTACCGGGAGCATTAAAAATAAGTGCTTAACCTCTCAACAAATCTGTAATGCGGGAAATTAACATCGTGATTCCGAAATGAATTTGCTATTTTTAAGGATTGAAATTGGAAAATGTAATCCTTAGGGATTCGTTAATATGTCAATCCGTTATACCCTCATAACTATTGAACTATGTAAAGCAGATATTTATCACTGCTAAATTATTTAGTTCTTACTGATCTTATCACGATTCAAATACAATTTAAAAGAAAAAAAATAAAAATAACGAAGGTAAGTATTTATACCAAATTTAATGGAGGGAGGAGTATCATACATCGCTCTAGGAAGAAAGTATGGTTGTAAATAAATATTTATTTTATTATGTACGATAATTGTCATAAACAGAGACTGGATTATATGCATTTTCATGTTTGCATATACATTTGCATATTAAGCCCATCTTCACCGGTTATTGCATATTTTACCTAAAACCTAGTGATGATGCATATTTTCGCAACGTTTTAAATATTTTTCGGTAGTGTACGTAGTTAATAAATAAAATCTTACGTTGTAGCCGGAAAAGCTACGACGACTCGCTGAAGAACTACGACCCACGTTTGCGAATGCAAACTGATTTCGTCAACAAAGAAAGCGTTTCTTAAGGCAGGTTCTCGTAATAATGATTATTAAAAAATTGCCAAATGTGCCTTTACCTCCGGAACCAATGATAACTCGATGGGCGAGTACTATTTTACAATGAACATTTCGAAGCTATTAAAGGTGTATTAAAGAACTTTGATAGTGAAGAGGCTATGACAGTTTTTCAGTACGAGGAAGTATTTAACAATTCTAGTATTAAAACCACAGCTGTGGTTAGCATTCGCTTTTCCCACATATCTTCAATTATTAAAAAGCTTGAAACTCAAGGTTTGACGTTGACTGAATCTATTTAGTTAATGAATAAAGTCTCCATTGCCAGAGGTATTCCCGTAAAAACTTAAAGTTTGAAAATATTTTTAACAATACCCTTAGTATTGAACCTTTATGTCAAATTGATAGTTTTATTAATGGAACGGATAAACTTTTTGATAAAACAATGACTGCTAACACAGCACCCAATTTCAAATACTGCCCAGTGACATCAGTCAATGTGGAACTGTCCATAGCCACTTATAAAAATATTTTGAGAGATCGAAGAAACAATCTTACTATTGAATATTTGTAACAATACTCGATTGTTTATATTTACAAAAGTAAAAAATAGTTAAATAATTGTTAATTATCGAATTTATAAACGTGTTATTCTACTAATTGCATGCTGATTTTGAAATAAAAATCTAAAAACTACTATATTTAAATTATACAGGGCGTTCGCCGGAAAACGCTACCCTCCCAGTCTGTTGCCGTCGGCAACTTGCTCGGTCAGTGGAACCAGCAGTTTCCGCCACACGGCACCGTGAATCACCGCACTGTTTAACACCTCCGCTCCCCCAACAGTGCAGTGCAGTGACCCTTACATTGTTAAGAACGGTTTCTTTGCATTGTAGATAGTTTGTGACTTCAGTCTCTTATTAATCAGTGTTGTGAATAAACGTTTCTTTGCGGTTTGGCTGGTTTGGGGCTTCATACTCTTATTAATCTGTACCGTGTTTGAGTGTGAGTAAAATTATGGTACGTTACAGTTTGCAACAAAGAATATTTCTCTACGATACATATGTGAAGAAGAAGTCGTTTAAAAAGTGTCGCAGTAAATTTCGTCGCGAATTTCCTGGCGCTTTACTGCCAGCTAAATCAACAATTCTGCGTCTGGTTAAAAAAGTAAAAGAAACGGGTTCATTTTTTACCAAAAAGAGACTGTCGGTCAACCGTATTCTCACAGAGGAGAAAATTGACGATATCGCTTTTCGACTAGAACAGTCACCCAAAAAATCATTAAGTCAGTTAGGGCAGCGTGTGTCTCGAAATATGTTCAGAAGATGTGAAATGTGCATTACACAAGAGGGTCAACACTTCCAGCATCTTTTATAAGGTAAGCTAATGAATTACGTCACATTTAAATGCTTAGCACACAAGTTTATGAAGCGTAATTATTATGAAATAGTCCGCGGCCGACGGTCGAACAATGCCGGAAACTGAGCGCTCGCTCGCTTGGAGCAGTTTCTTCCTTGTAGCGCTAACAGTGGGTTGCGTTTCCCGGCGAACGCCCTGTATAATGTTGCATATTTTGATCCTTTTTGACACTTTTAATGCATATTTTAAGCATTTTTCATGCATTTTTGCATGACTATTTCTAGATTTTTGTGTTTCATATAATCCGGTCTCTAGTCATAAATATAAATACTAATAGATAGGCTACTGTATTGGAGGATCGTTGACAAACAACGAGGAAAGAGGGCCATAGTATTCCCGAATGGAAGGCAAGGATCAATTATTAAAATGAAGTAGAGAAAGATTGAAGAGGTGAGAGTTGAAACAACGAAATATTCGAAGGACAGAGTAGACTGTGCATTATTCTGCTATCATTCATTCGTTATCAGTACAGACCTTAATTTTCTTAGCAGATGCTAAAACAGTACTAGAATTAGTGGAATATTGTCGCAAACGGAAGTAGTAATCACCGATTCCCTAAATGTAATCCAGAGTATCGAAAAGCCTAGCTGGAACAAAAGATGGCGACTATTATAATAGTCAAACGGAATGGAGTAGTTCATTACAGCAAAAAGGTTCTTACTACGGGCGTTTACAGCCATCCCCGCGAAGCCTTGGAAAGTTAACAGGTGCTACATCTTGTGCATTATCAGAAGCCGATTCCATCATGGTAACTTCCCTAATCACTTAAATCGAATACGGCTTAGAGAAAATCCCAAATGCGACTGTTAACACCCAGCATTAGGTGACCTGAGCCACTTTCTTTCCTTTTGCTAAATGTATAGATTGCTGCAAGACAAATTGCTCATCGAATTAAAAAAAAAAAAATTTTAACCCCGTTTATTACCAATGCGTTTATTTTCCTATCATTTAGCGCCAAAGACATTTACAGTACCCTAATGATCTATATTAAAGATGAAAATATAATTATCTTATTTTCCGTTGTACATAATGTAAAATTGATCTCTTTAAACAACTTGAACAATTGTATTTTAACGTATGCGAATTCCATTGCATTGTGTACTGTTAATTTTAACACACGGTTGTATCTTCCTGTATGCGTACGCATTTCATTTTTATAACGAATAATTTTTACGTGTTGGTTGTAAGTCAGTCAATGCGTTTTACTCGTACCAATATACGTAATACATACTTTAAAGCTAATAATTATTTTAAAACGTTATTGTACACAACAATCGAAACTTTTGTAAAATGCAGGTTGCATGGCCGATAAAGGCTAAAAACCATTTTAACAAAAATGACTTAGACATATATTCGATCAGCATTCAAATTTTTATTCGTAATTATTTAACTTTGACGTGATCGTCTTGTTGACGTACTATTGGTTCTTCTTATCGCAACGCCACTGCCAAACCCTCTCGTTGTCAGTGGCAGTTTAAAACTCGCCGAGACGACTGATTAGTGCATTGTAGAATTTATACGCATGGTGCCATAATCTTTCAATGAGCTTCGCTGTTCACGACGCATCAGTGGAGAAATGGTTGGGGAGATGCGGTGCCGGCTTCAATGGTCTGTTCTGCAGCACTTAGAGACATCCCAAGTGGCAATTAGCAACATATCCTCAGACTGGACAAGCATACTAATTACCGGCCTAATCAAGGTGCTGCAATTGGCAACTCCCAGACGTGATACCAGTGTACTTTCCTGGTTGAGTACAGAGCGTGCGTGGAATCGTTGCCAGATTTCCTTAGTGTGAGCTCCCCATGTCAACTTGCTGTTGAAAGATGCATTTTAATTGTACGTGATTTGATATTTCAGTCAGTCAAAAATCATTTTCGCCAATTTCACGTGGGTTTCAGTCTTCCACTATTACGCGAAGTAACCTGGGAGGGCTTACCACAGAGTGCCTATACCACTTTCCTCTGCGTCATGGAAATCCTTTCCTGTAACCATAATTTGCAATGAAATTTTTCACATCAGCTTTTTGTACAACAAACTAAGCTTCGTGATACCTTGAATTTTTTTCCGAAAGTAGGTTAACCTCCTCATATCTCAACAAGTAGAGGTTCTTAGTTAATCCTTATCCATTTTCTCGTCAGCAATTAACCAACATCTCGTGATATCATTAATCCAAATATGTAATTTAATTTAATTTAATTACAATGGAGCACACGCTACGGTGACAATTTCCCTAATTACCCATCTTCTCCTTTTTCTGCACCCACCTACATTTTCCATCTACAAATTTTAACTTTAAATTCTTCCAAAGTGTTTGGTAAATTATTCATCATTTCCCTTGGTAACTTATTCCAATCCCTGACACCCTTACCTACAAAAGAGAATCTTCTCACACCCTTGTGCCTGAAATCCAGTGCCAGCTTGTGGTCATGGTCACCTTTTCCCTACCATGCACTACTTTTCATACCTACGCCAATATCTTTCCATGCCTCATCACCAGTATACGCCTTGTACAGTCCTATGACCCTCTTCATCCTCCTCCTGTCTTTGCAATGAATCCCATTCCAGCTCTTTTACCATATCTGTTATTGATTACAGTCTGCGATAATTTCCAGACACAAATCTGAAACGATTGTTCCAGTGATTGGTCGCCTCTCGAAGACTGAAGATCTTAGCCAGATAAATCGCGTGCAGGGAACTGAATGAATACTTTAGCAGTTAGGAAACTCCTTTAAAACAGAACTGGTCAAACAAAACAGGTTGAATGTGTTGAATTACTCAGAAACATACTATCTCGGTAGTATAAATCCATCAACACAATCATTTCAATGCGAGAATAGTCGATGATTGAATTACTTACTTATAAGGTAGCGGCTACAGTACTTACAGAAACTGAACAGCTTTTTCGGAAACTCAATAAACAGTGTAAGGATACAGATTGTTTTTAATATATTCAGTACGTGGCAGGTAAATTAAAACTGAAACTATTACAAACAGTTCTTTTGTTAGCTGCTAATTAGATTGTAGTGGGAACGAGTGCAGGTACACAAGTGGTTACCCTGAATGTTCTCGCGAACCTAATTTTGTATTCAGTGCTGGGACGATTCATATACCTGCAGATAAAAGCTTCAGGGATAAAACTGCTCGCTAAGAAGATACGGATAGGCCCCCAGCGGCAGAATTTTTAATAAAGGCGACTGACTATCCAATATTGTTCCATGACGGAGGCAAGTTGCAAGGCTTTCTTACGAGATGAGACCTTCAAATCCCTAATCAGCCCAGAGCTCTGGCTGCCTCCGTGTCATTGCCTCGTGTTTTCCACCTCTTACCCCAACCTGGCGGGCGCTCCAAATCCAATTACTCACCGTCTTGTTTGCTTGCTTCCACGTTTCAGGGGTCTCACTTTACTCCGCTCCATGCTGTTCCAAACACCTGTTTTCGTCTCACAGCAGTTTTTCTACATGGAAACACTTTACCTTAGCTCATACATGCTTGCATATTTCCTTGGGCGCTATAAAACAGAATTAGAACACATAGAAGAGGGTTGTGAAAATATATTACAATAAATATGTTGCGTATATGCAACAACATCACATTATTTAATACATTATCTCATATTACACGAAACAAAATCCTCCACTATTGAGAAACATTTTATGTGGCATCATTCATATTTATTACAGTGAAGGTAGTGTTTATGAACTGGAAACAATGTGAGGCCGTTCTTTGCTAAAACATTTCCAGCACCCCCTCAACCCCTCCACCCCGTTCCACCCCTTTGCTTCTATAACCAGTCTTACGAAAAGATTGGTAATAAAAGCAGAACCACCAGGTTCTTTCTCTTGTGTGTAAATTGCTACAGTTAATTATGATCATCATGGGTTGCATATACGAGGATGAAAGAATAGAGAGTTTGAGACTGATAATACTGAGGCGAATCGTCAATTTATAACCTTACCATCAACGGACCAATCGCCACGTCTTCTCACCCTACGCACTGCAAAGAGCTTCAGTAGAGCTTTGGTACCCAATGCGATGATCATCAGTCGTGTTTCACCATCTGCCAAGACCAGTTAGCGTGTGGTGAAAATTTTTTCTACCTTCGTCACCTGAACCACGAAAACCCGCATTATAAGCCAGGTACAGTTATCATGCTTTAGCTGCTTAGGCTGCGTAGTATTTTCATTTCTACACATGATTTTCGCCTAACGAGGACGTGAGACTGAGGGTGAATCAGATTGTTCATTCCTTGAAGTACCAAATAAAGTGAAAAAATTGTTTAACAGGGCAGCTTTAAAACCAAGATAAGATGCATAAGCATCCTCGAAATCTTACAGTTATTTTTAGTAATACCAGGCAAACTCTCAACTTCAAAATGTTTTCAGTAACCCATTTTTTTTTTATTCTCCACTTTATAAGGAGATACCTAATTAAGTTCACTACTCTATTGTTGTGATGATACAATACATTTTTTGGTTTATTTTAAGTAACAAGTGTAATTATTTTATCAGTATATATACCGTTCAGCGTTGTTTGAATGGCTGTAACATTAATCAACGCATGTCGGAACAATAGAACTATGCTGCAATATGTAACGGTGAGAGTAGTTTGAATTAACACAAATAACGGTTAAAAGTTCTTTTTATTATTTCTGATTAAATTGTAGTGAATTAATAATGATTGAGTGATCAACCCATGATAGGAATTTCAAGATATTTTCCAGTATCACTAATGGGTTGTTAGATTCATATATTATATATAAATTCTTTTAACAACCGTATAGAAATTCTTAGGCGTGAAAGATAAGAATTTTGTATCCTGTATGTTGTCAATTTGACAATGAGTCAAATATTGTGGTAAATTGCTAAATTATGTTTCCTCTATGTTGGTTTTATTTTAATAATGAATGTTTAATATGTAAAAAAGTTCCATAAAGTTTAAAAACTGATTAATTATCGTTTAATCGACGAATTAACAACTCCTCTCTATCATTAAACAAGTTTACAATTTGTCAGTTATCACAATCGTGTGGTGACCATACGTGTATTTTTTTTTCACTTAAAGCGTATTGTCATAGCTGAAAAGAACACTGAATATTCAGTGCTTAGCGATAAGAAAATTTAATCTGAAAGTAATGAGTGATGTGTTAGCTAATTTCTTTCCTTCCAAGCATATTAATTCTTTTCTACGACAATTTTTTTCTTAGACCTTTGCATCTCGTCGACATAAAATTAATTAGAGATGGAACGTACTGGGGGCATGGAGTTGGAAGGAAATCGACCATACCATTTCGATGGAACTACCGCAGATTTCACCTGGAGTGATTTTGAGCAATAATATATACATATATATGTCGGTGGCCGAATGGGGATCCGAACTAGCATTGTCTGGAATGCCAGGTTAGACCGTTACCGCTAACCCACCAGGCTGGATCCGAACAAAAGGAATAAAAAAATTACAGTCGCAGTTGCCCTGAGGTCAACAGAACCACTATCTTACAATCAAAATTTATTAATACATCTTTCGTACATCATATTCTTTTAAATCATTTTTATTCATTAACTGGCTTCAACTTACGCTTTAGGCACCTATATAAATGTCGATTCAAATAGTTCTAAATGAAGTATCAAGGAGTTTTCAGCAAACTACTGCCACGTCCAAAAATTTCTCGGTGTTGCTAGTGGTAAAATGCGAAACACGAATTAGACGAACGTTTGGTTACCATTATTATATTCGGACAAGTATAAGTTTTCCGAGATATTTTTGTTTTTAGATTTATTTGACTTTAAAAACTGTAGCAATTGGAGTACATATTTTTATTTATTTATCGTATGGAAAAGTAACTAATGTGATACATATAAATGTGTACAACATATACTTGTTCAAGGACAACAACGTTGGAATCAATCTCCATTTATTGATAACGCCTTGAGATGGTCCATCGTACTTCCTTAGAGAGCATTCCTTAACGATTTGCTCCAAAGTCTGGGAAGGAGCTCCGCTGTCACAGACAGGCGTTGCATTTAGTGGTCACGAATCGAGCGGCTCTTCTCTGTACTTTCTCTATGCTTTCGATCAACCCCTTAAGAAACGGATCCCAAATGGCACAACAATAGTACAGATGTGGACGCTATCTCCTTTGTTTGTTCATTACAATTTTTCGAGATTCGACCTATGAATCGCAGGCTAGAATTAGCTCTATCTACTAACGAATTAATGTATATGTCCCATTTCATGTTCCTTTGTACTGTTACTCCCAAATATTTCATAGAATCAACCATATCAATAACTGAATTGTTTAACTCGTATTTCTGAATAAGTGTTATGATTCTTTCATTCAGGTGAACTACATTGCCACAGTGGAGCACAGTACTTTGCTGGAGGGTAAACCATTATGAGAGCGGTTGTTGGTTGTGAGTCCGCATCAGCTCCCAATGAAGTGCCAGCTAGATATCTTTGATTGAGAGCGAGAACTATTAGAACAGAGAAGTATAGCTTACAAGTAGCAAATGCTAACAGACGTTTCAATGTGAAGTAGTACTATTTTTTTATTTTATTTTTATTTTTTTTGACAGAAAAGCTTAAAATATGCTAGAATAATGTCTTCAACAGTCTCCAAGCACGACGGACAAAGAGGTGAAGCACGTGGCCCCTCCTTTATGGTGGCCATTTGTCGTAGAGGCAGAAAGGGTTCCGCCGGACATAGACTGAAAGGGGATGAGACGGGGCAGGAGGACGTGAAATCAAATCAGGAGCGCGCGGCCGGATGCGCCGAAACAAGAGGCGGCGGGCCTCCTTGAAGTCCCTCCTCTAATCCAATATGGACTGTGGAACGCACGTCTGCGTCCATCTCCTTGCCGAGCCGCGTAACAAGTAGTCCTCTACCATTGCCGCAGCCGCCTTGGGAATCAGCAGCAACAGTCACACATCTTCACTGTGCCTGATTGCGGTAATGGTAGGTGGCATACAGTGTTAAGACACTAGGAGGATATGGATTTCTCAATATTGGCAAACGAAAAGGGTGTTTTTTTTTTTTAAGTTGGTATAACCATGATGTGAGTCAGCATCACCTCCCAATCAAGTACCAGCTAGCTGTCTTTGATTGAGAACGAAAACAATTAGAACAGAGAAGTATAGCTTCCAAGTAGCAAATGCTAAGAGATGTTGCAATCTGACGTATCACAGGATTTTTTTTTTTTTTTTTGTTGACAGAAAAGCAGAAAATATGCTAGAATAATGTGTTGAACAGTCTCCAAGAACGACGGATAAAGAGGTGAAATACGTGCCCCTTCCTTTCTGGTGGCCATTCGTCATAGAGGCAGAAGAAAAGAAGTATAAAATGAATACCACGTAAGTTCAGTGTGTAACGGAACACTTCTGTCTGAATTTATTTTGTATTCTGACTTCAACCTGGTTTCTTTCATGCAACCACGACCATTCTGTTTATTAGGAACAATATAGCTTCCTCTTTGCCTACTATGATTACAGACATATATATATACCATAACTGAAGTTTTACTTGGTAATAGATAGCAAAATACATTATAAAACCATTTATTTAACAACGAGTCTCTTCAAAAATGGAGAAGCTCTCCATAAATGTACTAAACAAAGAGTCATGACGTCGGTAATAGATATGTGACTTCGTTTTAGATATATACATTGATGAAATTCTCATTAATAAACTATTTAAGTAGGAATAGTTCATAATTTATTCTTGTACCTTGTGGAATTTCCGTCTTTTAGTTGACGAAAGAAGTTTACTGTTCTTCACTAAATGTTATCTGAATAATATAACATATTTTTGTAGACTAAAACCTATCTTAAAAATGGGATCATGCACATATCTGTTGCTTGCTTAAACTGTCTTAAAAGCAAATATTCACGCATTTAATAGTTTCTTAATCTGCTAGGACATCTGACTATGACGAAAGTCTGATATTAGTTGAGCTTCTGCTTTTGTAGAATTTTCTCATACTTTCTTAATGTTCCAAGGATCGAAGACTATACTTAACATCTTCCCAGTTATGAATAGTATATACATAGCTGGAGATTGAATCTGTAATATATTTGAAAAATATGACCAAAAACGTCAATAACAAACAGTACACAATCGAAGCAAGCTGTTAAGCTGGTTAGTGGTTAGTCATGAACAAGACCTACAGACAAATAATTCACAAAATATAGTCTACTTAGCAAACTAAATAAAATTTAAATTCTAGGATTTATTTCAAGATCATCACTCCATCATTTGCAAAAGAATAAATAATTTATAAATATTAAGTAGACAAATGAATACACAAACAAAACATTAAAATATGATAAGGTGATATGTATACATATTTTAAACACCATTCATTACGTTCTCCAGAAGTATGTTTTAGCTCCAGAGGTAGTTATCAGCATTAAAAACACAACTGTGTCAAATTTTGTAAAACTAATAAATATTACGATGCAGAAATAAATTTAAAAAATCATATATCACTATAGATAAATTAATCAAAATATTAATTATATTAAAAATAAAAACAAATTGTTTTTAAGTGTCGCATCCTTATTCTCAACATTTGAAACAAAAAACCACTTACTTCGAAAGTGGCATTTCTTAGGAAGCTAGTAAACGGTTTGTTCTGTAATTTGGTACTTTTTTGACGATAATTTGATGTAAATTTTTAATGTATTAATAAATTTAACTTCATAAAAAGTAATGAGAAATATTCCATTCCGTTTCAACGATATTTTATGCAGTCATAGCACAACCTATAGGTTCATGTCTAAAATTCGATTTTGGATTGTTATAGACAAGAATTTATAGTAGCGAATAGAATAGGATGAAGTGTTTGCGATGTGGTATGTAATTGATCCTTAGCATATTAGCTAATGATACAGTTTTGACATTCTGTGGTCTTTAAATTTCAACGACAGACAATGAAACAAGATTCTACAATGGATGGAAAGAAGCATTTCAGAAAAAATAATTCCAAAATGAAATTTGTACGCCTCTGTCAAAATCTAAGTGAAATCACTGTTCATAGCTTTACCAAGATTTTCAATAACGTCCTTAAATCGTTAAAGTATTAGCACGTGTTCTATGTGTTTTCCAATGAAATTATCAAAAAACTTTTAATTATTTTATAGAAAATGATCAAATGAAGCCGTAACAAACAAAATGTGTTATGAAATAATAATAATTAAAAAATAGAATACTAAAGCGGAAAGAATTGCGATATGCCAAAATCACTACTTTCCGTAATTAAACTGGACCTTAAACACATCAACGGTTTGCGAAATGTATACTGAATAATTTCTTTTAGAAAATTGATACAATATTTGTCATGTGCTAGCTGTATTCATGTTAATGTACATCGACCATATTGTTTTTAATATTATAACCGCATAAGTTCTTTTCAATCTAGCATGCAACCTTTATTTTATACTCGCCAAAATCTTAGTCTACATAAAAAATAATAATAAAAAAAATTATTTTCCGAAGTAACACTAAAAGAAGATTCATTTCGAATGTGAAGGTACCACATAATACCAAACTATTTATATATATTGGTGAGCTAAAAACTTACAAAATTTGAAATAATGTAAGTGTATAAATTGACTTTTTTTACGTGTGTCTGTTTTTCATTGTACGGTTCTTTGGCTATCTAAAACTTGTTGAAAAATTTAATACGAAATTGGGGCTCAGGTGGTCGCCTTCAAAAGCTTTCACCACCCCCGTAGCCGGGAATGCTGTGATCCACGTGTTCCCCCTCTCGCAAAGTGTTCTGCGTTAAGCGTTTCCCACACCACAGCACAACCGAGCTGAGCTGACTTGAGCTGAGTAATTTACATTCAATATCTGCTGGAAACGGCCGCAGATTAGGTTCGGCCGTGCAGCTCTTACTGGGAGCACGGAGCCGGTAATATGATTCCATCAGCACTACACCACTGGCGACAACCGCGCAATTAACATTTAAATTGGGGCATTAGGGGCAAACAATAGCTGTCGCCGCCTGCGTGGGGTGCTGTCGCAGTGCCGCATCCTTCTACTGGCAGGATTACGAGCGGTCGACTTACCTGATGCAACAGGCGGAGAGGTGGACTCGGCAACATCACCTGTAGCAGCGGTGTCCAGGTCATTAACAACATACCAAGTAGCTACCTTGTCAACTACTGCATCAACAATTGTCGTTACTCTCCATTAGACAATAATAATTCTCAAACTATGCTACAGCGAAGCAGCAACACAGCTGTGGTTGTCAGTAGATCAACTTCTCTCTCTCTCTTTTTTTATTTATTTATTCATTTTATTTTATTATTTAAAATAAATAAGTGGATATACTGCATTATTTCGTCGCCCCTCGATTTTTTTAAATATTTTTTTATGTTTGTTCAGGCACCACGCAGAAACAACTGATCGTATTTTGAGGGTGATTACATGTGATTAAAATTTATGGTCTCAAATGGAAGTCGAGATTTCTAGTACGTGTCATGACCTTATGTTATATAGCGACGAAGGCGGAAATTAATAATATGCTAGGAACATCAAATTTTTTCAAAATTAAAGTCTGTCGTCACTTAAAAGCTACTGAGTAGATTTTAATGAAATTTTTACATGCTGAAAGCTTAGTTTTGAGGAATATTCAAGCAAATTAACTCGTCTGAAATTAAAAATCTGGTGAACAATCGTTTTTTTTTTTTGCTTTTTTTTTAAGTAACTGGATTTCGAAGAATGTATTTAAATAAAACTGACAAATAATTAAAGTGCTAGCAAAAACATCGTAAATACGAGTACAATTACTTTATTTCACGGTTCTACAAGCTTCTACCAAAATATTTACTTACATTTTGTTTCACTGACTCACGAAATGAATGATTCTACGTGACATACTATTTTCGAGGATAAATTTTCCAAAGATAACTGAGTCTTTGAGATGATATAAACCAAAAGTATATTTACAAAAAAAACAGATACTAGCTAAAATTTTACTTATAGTTGATATCACTGATTCACCAACAGTCCAGATCCACGCAGAAAAAATGACTTTATAAAATTGATCACAGTTGTAAAATTTATTACAACAGCAACAATAATCATACAAGCATATCACTTTTCAACATTGTAATGTGTTGCTTTTCATTGTACTAACTGTACTTGTACCAACAGTGCTGGTAGTACTAATACATAGTGTGCCAACTTTTTCAACAACAAAAAATACATCAAAACACAAAAAGTTGCGGCTGATAAATGCTACATCACTCTTTCGTTCACTGTAAATAGGCGTATACAAAGGCATATTTGACTAGAGCGATTAGGTAATAATTTTTGTAAGAAAACATCAACTTAAATATAAAAACATTCCGATTGCCTTTGCAGATGTATAGCCTATAGTGTTGGTGCAGTTCGGTGAGTTTTTATGGGACACATCTTGCGGAGTCGTTATAAGACCAAAGTATTGTGGATAATTTCATATAGAAGTACTTTGAGCAATCGGCATATTATTTTATACTTCATTCCTAGTTACCAGTCTGTTCATAGTGATATCACGGACTCGTTGAATATTAGAACAAAGTCTTTGCTGGCGTTAAAAGTTGAAATAAAATTTTCGGATCATGGTAAGGAGAATTTTATCGCTGAAATTTTGTCTACAAACACCTTTGTAACTCGTCTTGGTATCCGATTTCATTTTATCAATCATTTAATACTGTAATCAAACATCTATGACTACGGGTGTGGTGCACCTGTTTCTCATGCAACCCTTGTTTTAAAAAATTGAATAAAACGATCGATTCGTGGACAGTTCCTAAGGTGCAAGGAATTAAGTATTTTTTACGTTTCAAGAGAGTAAAATATTCTACATAAAAACTGCTCTGTGGCATACATAACAAGCAACCCCTCCCCCCCCCAAATGTAAAATCAATAAAAAACGAGTGTAGAAGTAAGGAATAATATTTCACTGCTCTTACTTCACGACAGTATGTTGCTAAGAAAAAGCAATTGGCTAAAATAGTAGAAAATGTAACAACAGCATAGTCAGACAGTATAAACACATGACCAGTCATAATGGGTTATAAAATATACAGAATAAATTAGAAACATGCTAAATAAAATAAAAAAATAAACATAAAATACACTTCAATACAATCATTGCTTGAACTCGGTTATTAATATGGGTAACTTAGTGTGTCCTGAGTTGTTTTAATGTGGAATTTTAAGACTGAAGTAAATAATTAAAAAGTTACTATAGAGGATTTAAGTTTATTTGGAACTGGCTATAAGACTGTGAGTATGATATCATCACTGCAAGTGATGATGTATTAGTTGACCAATGTAAATACGTATTAAAATTATGTTTTACACAGAAAATTGGTTTGCATGGATTATTTATCATGTCACCTAACTGAGTTTCGAACGCAAGTGTTTTTGTTTTGTTTGCTTTATATTTAGTCTTTACTTCCGAATAAAGCTGTGCACATGGTTGGTTGTAGAAATTATGAAACATTACTGTCAAAAGCATCTTATGATGCGCAATTCAGAAATAGAACTGACGTGAAAGAATTATTTCCCTTATTCATATCGAGCTGAAATAGAAAACATTGAAGCAGAATATTAAGACATTGCCGAAGCTTTATTGCTCTTATCGTATGAAAAATAGTTTTTTCCAATATTTATGTAAGACAGTAGATTCGATTATTTATCCCCTAAAAAATTGAAGTATTTAATTCTTTTCATCGATTATTTTAACAGTTTTAGTAAAAAAAGTTTAAAACTTTACAAAAACATCGCAGGTATAATAAATGAGTAAACAGGGTTTTCAACTTTCTTCCATGTGTCCACTAAGTATAATTACTTGTTTAAACACACTAATAATTGATGATTGAAAAGTAATAGTGCCATTCAATTTGCGAAATTTTTTTCAACGTTAGAAACAGATAGAAATTAAGTCGGTTTACTTGTTTTCTAAACAAGGTAACCCAGAGAAGGCCTACACCATAACGAAAATCGCCGGAATTGGTTATTGGGTTTAAATTAACCATAAAGGTATTTCGCACAAGAGTTTATCTCCCTCGTTGCATGTAGGTAGATCAAAAAGTCAGTAATCAGATCCAAAGATGACTTAAGACATTATTCTAAACTGTAATAAAAGATGAATTTGCACCATTTCGTAGGAGAATTACATTTCATCGCTGAAATTTATTGTTCCATATTTTCTCCACAGCATCGTCACCTATGTACGGTATTGGCTGAGACCTGTTGGGACATCATTATAAACGTTGTAATGGTGCGTATGGGAAGAATAAACAACGATTTTGATGATTATATTGACAGTGAAGAGTTGGTGCAATGAAACATTTTAGATTTCAGTGCAGAAACACATTTTTAAACCGGTTAATCATAGCACCAGTTAGAGATTTGGAGATACCTCAGACCTCTCAACAAATCACTCACCTCAGCTTCCTATTCCTCTGTCCCCTCCTCCAATTCCTTCTTCGCTTCCTTTTTAATCAGACTCGAAGAGGGCTAGGCTAAGGAGAACTCTATCCAATTAAAACAGCAATTCGAAGCACATTAAGTTCGCACTGGCAATGTAGGATCTAAACACAATTAACAGTTAATCCAAGCGAGTCCGGAAATCCGAGTGTTAAGATTTAATGGGAACGTTGATCATTTGAAGGAGAGCACTTGGGGTAGAGTGTCAAAACTTTGCCGGAAGGGGTTTAATTAAAAGTTTACTCAACTGTAAGACAATTGCGGCGTGAGAAATATTGCATTACATTGTTCGCCAAAAATCCTTTAAAAAACAAGAGATCTTTTTCTTAAGATATCTTATGAATTAGTGTCATTCGTCACAGAATGAAGGTAGTTCTTTCATCACCAAGAATTTAAAACTACAAGGACGGAAGTTACAGCAATAAATGTACTTAATTACATCAAACAAAGATAACAACCAATGTTAAAAGCACTAAGGGTTAGTGTTATCAAAGTGAGACCATTTAATAATATTCACTTTTTGTATTATTAATTTTCTATATACATTATTAAAAATAGATTTCTACCGAACGATCGAAGCATGAAATTACTTACTTTATTTAGATTCTTCTGGGTTCTTTAAAGAAGTATAAAGAGCGCGTTATTTATAGTATCATCTAATATAAGTGGAGATAATTTTCTGATATATCAATTGGAGAATCAAGAACTGATTCCCATGGAACACAGTGTTTATTAGTTAATTATGAGTTTCTAAGCTATCTTGCTTTCTTTTTCATATATACGTCTTAAAACTAAGTCATTTGTGGTCTAACTTATCGAATAGTATGGGCTGGATAACTCAATAGAGGGCATTACTTTCGTAAACATAAACTATTTCCTATACGGTAGACTAAAAAATAATAATGTATTTACATACGAATTAATGCCTGAACTATGTTAGAGAATACTCCTACGGAACATGTTTTAGTTGCTAGGTTTATATGTCTTCTGGTTCTGATTAACATGAGAAAAACTTTTATTTACAATTTGTATTTACACTTGCTATGAAAAATACAATTTTAGCCGTCTGTATGTAATGAAATTCGTTTCCGTAACCAACAACATTCTCGATTATATTAGTACGAATTTTGGCTCCCATTTTCTAAAAGTTAATATAACAAACTTTTAAAAATACTGTTGGTGTAGAGTCATTCAAATAAATTTTTAATTCCAATATACGGTTTCCTATAATATGAAGATTTATAAAATCCTTACATTTAGAAAATATGCATTACCTCCTATATATAACAGTATGTACTCACACTAAAAGTAATAATAAAGTACGCTATTGTTTGTTAAAGTTATTGCACCAAAAATGAGACATGTAATTACAATTAAATTTATTCCATAGATAAGATACAAATGATTAGAATTACAGAACTGTACATGGACCGTAAGAATACAGTGCGGTCTGATGCCGTCAAGGGATGCATTTTTTTTTTAACTGCTTAACGTCTTTTAACAGCGAGGTCTTTAGAGACGGGAAAGGATGGGGGGCAAGGAATGGGAAGGGATTCGGCCATGACATTTTTGAAGGAAGCATCCCGGCATTTGCCTGGAGTGATTTGGGAAACCATGGAAAACCCAAATCTGGTTGCCCGGACGGGGATTCAAACCGTCGTCCTCCCGAATGCGAGGCGAGAACGCTAACCGTTACACCACCACGATCGGGCCAAGTGATGTAATCAGATGCTCTAGACAAGGGGTGGCCAACCCACGTGCCGCATGTGGCCCACCTTGAACATTTTTCAGGCCCGCGAGATCCGTCACACTTTTACAAAATATATTTATTTTATAGTCTAATGGCCAAATAGTTAAAACCAATGTATTAAAAAATAAATTATATGTGCATCCATATATTCAAAAAATTTCTGTTGAAATTATGAGTATTATTGTTATTATATGATCTATGTTTACATGTAACAATAATCGGAAATACAATAATAATAACTCATTATGTTTCAATTTTCACTACAAAAAAACGTCTGTAGTGGGATAAATCTAATACGGGGATATATGATTTTATATGGGGCACGCGGAGTTATGATGCATTTCCAAAGTGGCCCGCAAGATCATTTGGGTTGGCCACCCCTGCTCTAGACCTCATGGCATGGAATTTTCGGTGTATTTCCTGGAATAATGGAATCTCTACATACACTAATACTACTCTAATATCACTTAATGAGCATTCAAATCTTACCTCAGATTATTCAGCAATGATTATAAGTAAGTTTACAATTTTGTCTTTTATCTTGTCGTGTTCCTTAAGACTTCCCACTAGGAAGGAAATACCTCTTTTTGATAACACGGATTTCAACGCTCACTAGTCCGGTTACAATTTATTATCTTTCTTTTTACTTTCTGAAAGAAACCTTTATACTTTACCTGAAATTCTCTTATTATTTCTTCCTTTAAAAAAGGAAACAACACCACGAAACACTTCAAATGATAATCTGCTCTATACCTCACTTTTTTCACACTGTTAAAAATTAACTCAACACTACTTCGATATCTATAATGTCCTCTATGGTCGCAGCAGTAAATATTTTCCATAATTCAGATTCCTTTCATATTCTGGTATCTCTATGCTGATGCCATTTCTCCTCTCATCTCATTCGGTTCATCATCTACCTTCATTCCATTCCTTCAATAATGATCCTCTTTAAAAAAAATCTTTCGTAAACACCATGCCTAGCCTTCACATTTTCCCCTTGCTATGAAAGTGTCTTCAAAACACGTTATTAGTATATTATATTACCACTTTATATTTCTTATACATAAAATAAATATTTTTCAATCTTATTTTTACACTTCACAAAGCAATGAGACGTGTGACCATTAGATGCTGCTGGAGAACACACCTCCACGGTGTTTCTGGGCTCATCCAGAAAGCATCGACAATTATTTGAGGAGGACCAGAACGAATAAGTTGCTGACCGTCTGTATACCAGACTTGTTCGATGGGTGACATGTCAAGTAAACATGCAAACCAGGAAAGCAGTGGTACTGGTCGTTCTTCGAAGAAGGTATGTACATTTATCATCCCATGTGATACGGAATTTTACTGCTAAGAATAATAATTCCGTGAGGTTGTGATGACCTGGTGACAGGATATCTATTGGCTGCGTATTCCACACCAGTCGTATCCGCCTTAACCTAACCCGGCAACCATACAAGGGATCTACAGTTTAATGTGGTATCTGAACCATGGAAGCGTTATGCCTTACTTCACATTACACAGGAAGCAGTGTCAAAGGTAAAGGTCGGTTTTTTTTTTTTTTTTTTTTTTTTTTTTTTTCAGTGTCTCAACTGGTTTGATGCAATACTCCATCCCTTCCCATTTTGCGCTAATCTTTTCATCTCAACATACCCCTTACAATCTGAAAAATCCCCGCGGATACAGGTATTTGAACCGGGGACCTATAGATCCCCAGTCATACGCGTTAGCCACTGAGCCTCCACACCGCTCTATTTTCCTGCTGAAAAATGGCATATAAAGCTACCTGCATGAGGAACAGTGACTTTGGCTCTAAAAGCTTCCTGAAGTAGCGATTGATGTTCAGTTTGCCATCAATACGTAAGAGGCGAGATCACATGTTACAGACAATAGCTCTCTGTACCATCATACTTGGCATCTGTCGGCTACGCAGCTCTGCAATGCAGTCTGTTCGATTGCTTTCACCACGGTACAGTCCAACACGTACGCTGCCATTACTGTAGGACAAGCTGAAGCGGGACTCGTTCGAAAGCACTACTTTTAGCCACTCAGGTCGTCAGTGACGACCTTCGCGTGCCCATTGTAGACTGAGGCGTTTGTAGTCTATTGTCATGGAAGCCCAGGCAATGGCATGCGTGCCACCAAACCGGATATCAGCTAACGGTTTCGGACCGTCGACGTAGACACCCGTCGCAGTGTCCTAGCTTCGATCCAATACATTGGACGAAGCGGTTCTGTCGGTTACTGCCATGCGGACAAGAATGCAATCATCCCGCGCTGTGGTCACATTGTGTGATCCAGTACCCGCTCGTCGTTGCGTACGAATCTCTTCTATCCACAGTTACCAAAAAGGCGTCACTGTCGTTGCAGCGTGCCCTGTACAGGTTGCAGTGTCACAGCACTACAAATCCCTTTCTCGTGGAACAATCATTCTGCCACGTTCGAACTGACTCACAAGCTTATATTGTACCTTTTCGGTGAACGAGGCAGATCTGCCGTTTTTCGCATTTCTACTTCGTTTGACGGCTGAGCGTGGCGTAAGGTTGATCAGTTAAGTCACACAAAAGGGTGTGCTGCTGGGCCTATGTAAACGCCATATCTATGCAATTTTTTGTCAGTCGATATGGTTTCACTTTCTACACATACTTTGACTGAGATAATTCCTTCCGGATGCTGCAATGTTCGCAAACAGTGTATAGATACCAATCATTCAGGAATGAGATCACAATTAAGCAATACTTAATGTTAAGTGTGGCGAGTGGTCACAAGTAGTAAACTCAATTCCGGCAGAAATTATAACCAGTGACCTGTTGAAAAGGGATACAGTAATACGTACGCTACGGCACAAAGTTTAATTTTATAACGTTATTTACGGATGCGTATCCATTACAAATTTCTAGAATCGATGTTGCAATGATTCTGAGTAGTCAAAATTAACTTCATATATCGCAGGAAAACTCGTTATGCGGATTAATTGTAACTTCACACTGTGTAAAATACCAGTACAATTTCTAGAGCTTCAGCATAAGCTATCTCAATAAACATACTTGATTACAGTCATTAAATAGTATGGCCTATCCTAAGGGTTTTAAGAAATCTTAAATCAATGTTAGTTTTAAGGAAAAATTAACAGGATTTTGATGGATTCTGCAGTTCTGGTATTATGATTCCTAACAACCAGACGTTCACACAGTGATATCAGCAGTTGCCAATGTAATCTTTTGTCAGAGAAAAGTACAGGACGCCATATTTCGTCTTTAAACGTAATTCACGTATTACATGATGTGCTAAGAGGTGGCTCGTTCCCTGGTGGCTCGAATTTCTGCTTTTCTATCAGAAAACTCTCCAGAGAAGCAAGACAGTTAATGCTTCCAATTAGATCTCCTAAGAGCTCTTTCTAGGCTACAGCGGAAACGCATCAGGCGCCACATGAGACCACCTCTTTCCGAGACCCCGAGAGTTGTCAGCGATAGTACGTGTGAATTTAACCAGGATTCCTTCTCGGGACGAAGAAGCATGTTACAGCAGATTCATAATTCGAATCTAATTCTGTTAAGTAAATCAGTTATGTTTAAATACTTTGTAACTGATTTCATGACTCAAGACTCTTTCAGTTGAGAACCGATCGATCAGAGATATACATGAGTTCAACTTCTTCGGAGTAATCTTCACGCAATATGCATCGTATGACACAGAAATGAAGGCTAGAATGCAAGCCGGAAGCCGGGATACTATTATTTCAGATCATCAGATCTGTTGAAACATTTCAGTATCCAGATACTAAAAATTATTGATGCTTGCTGTTATGCTTTATGGTTACAACCATCCTTTCATTTTTTTAATATCTTTTCTACGCTGATGATGTGACGTTTTTGTATAAATGAGAGCAGGACCTGAGTGTAATGTTTTTGACCTTGAAGAGTAGGTTAAGTAATATAGAACTTCTAATTTGTTTATTACTCTCGTTCCTTAGATGCCTGGTGAGAAAGGCATGTGTAATATGTCATGATTAATATATATACACACAAGATGAATAATAATAATAGCGATAAAAGTATTATATATTATAAAGACTACAAAAATAAAATAAATATTAATTTTTACAACTGAATTTTGCAAAAGCTATATTAGGTACAATTAACTCTTTGGTACAAATTCTTGGCTGG
This sequence comes from Vandiemenella viatica, assembly GCA_031002005.1. Taxonomy (NCBI): domain Eukaryota; kingdom Metazoa; phylum Arthropoda; class Insecta; order Orthoptera; family Morabidae; genus Vandiemenella; species Vandiemenella viatica. The sequence goes on from JARYHS010012519.1 coordinate 95,224,600, forward strand.
AGTAGAAAGAGCTGCAATGAAATGCTCAGTTTTTCCGTATATACATCTTTATTATCTACAAACTGTTTTATACTTTTAAGAATTTTACTAAAGAGATGTGTCCCGGAAGCTCAACTCCTCTCTGTACTAATGACAGTGATGTTTGTATTATGTATTAATGACAGAGATGTTTGTGATATGCACAGGTGATTTCCGTTTTTTGAATTGAAATTATATACCTGTAAATTTCATGCAAAGAGCTTAAATGTTCTATGAAAAATCATATACTGAGAAGTCATTGTAAGAATATTGATCTGCAAAAAGTTCTTTGATTCTTTGTGCTAGTAAAACTTTCTTACTTTTTCCCTAAAAAATAAGCTATATGACTTGAGTGAAAATACACATGTTTTGTTAATACTATATGAGCTATTAGAGAAAGTTTTCTTATTGGAAAGGTGTCACTACTTAAATTCTCAAATAGTAATGTGATATGTTCTTGCCATCTGATTTTCTTATCTATTTGAATAGTAAGGAATTTTATTAATGAACGAAACTATATTCTGATAAGTCAGAGATACGTTATAGCAAAAAATGATTGTAGATGTTGGTGGTTTGGAACCAATCTTTCAAAAAGAGCTTGAATTTAAAGCTCATTGGTCCCATCTTCGTGTAGCGCGCATCACGTGATGTTAATCATCCGAGAGTAATCTGATGATTTCATTAACGGCCGTAAATGTTGATTCTACCAAGAAAATTCAAAAGCCATCTGTATAAAATATTTATCCCACGTGCTACATGTAGTGGGGTTTGAAATGTCCAAATCCAGGAATACGACATTTTTCTCAATTTTGCGCAAAATCCTCGGATGAATGAAGGACGCGACCAACTATGAACTGCAGCAAATGTTAAATGATTTGATTTTTTTAACTGTTTCACGTCTCTCAACAGCGAGGTCTTTAGAGACGGGAAAGGATGGGGGACAAGGAATAGGAAGGAATTCGGCCATGGCCATTTGAAGGAAGCATCCCGGCATTTGCCTGCAGTGATTTGGGAAACCATGGAAAACCCAAATCTGGATGCCCGGACGGGGATTCGAACCGCCGTCCTCCCGAATGCGAGGCGAGAACGCTAACCGTTACACCGCCACGCTCGGTAGGATTTGAAGATCCGTGATTTTGAAGAGAAGTAAACTCTTCGTGCAAACAATATTTGTCTTGCTGTAAATTTATATATGGATCGGCTATTTAAGAGTTTATTTCCCTGCAGAACGTGAGTACTGGATAGGCAAAAATAATAATGATAATAATAATTAAAAACAAAAAAATATATGGAGCGATGGTCTTGGCGAGGATTAATTGAGATTGGCACTGGTACTGTCTGGCAGCGAAGAGAAAGAAACAGTACACAAGGGAGGAGAAGCAGATTATGTGGCTCTGATCGTAATGTGATATACTTCATTATTTTAGACTATAATAGATTAAAACGTCAATTGACGGGAATTATTGTCTTTCTTATTGTTTTTGTGAATGAAGGCTGTTAATTATGTTATCGGTGAAGTAACCATCATATTTTCATCGATTTTTCCATAAATAACACATAAGCATATCATATGCCAGATCTAGTACTGAATATAATTGAATGTAAGGAAAATAGGTTTTCCTGAAGCTTCGGACAACCTTAAATAGAATTCTTATCATCCTAATACTTGTTACCTTGTCTCGCTTATCCTCTCATTATAGTTGAGTGCATATTTATTAGTAATCAGAATATTTATTTTGCCACCTTATAAACTTCGATTCACAATTCACGAACTTCTATATAACAAACTTGTCAATATTTACCAGTCACAGTAGATCTTTACATTATATTAAATACCATTTTGCAATAGATAAGACCCTATCTTGAAGTGTCCTCCGTACATGCTCCAATCTCTAACATCATGGAAGATCCTATATCCTTCATCTTCCCTTCCCTTGTTCATTCTGCTTTGTTTTCTCCTTGGAGTAGGTTGCTAGATACTGCTCTCAATATTTCATGACGTAGTACCTAATACTTACATTAATTATTATTATAATTTATCTTAACATTAATCTCAATGCATTTTTTATATATTTTGTCTGTTCTGTTATTATGATGAATCATGTGTCACTGCAGCTATTAAAATTTACTTTACAAGTCTTTATACAAACAAAATACAGAAATTCTGGAGATATAACCTTCCCCATCTTAATACAAAGATTTCTGAATTCAGACATGGAGAAAACGCTTTTGCTATTAGAAAATCATTGAATTTTAATAACGACAGTGGTTGACTTAATGAAAACATCAGACAAGGTACTGCCCAAAAGATAAGAGAGCACTTATAAATGCATTAAAAATACAGCAGTTCTGAAGGGTACTTTAATGCATAATGACCCTATAATACTTTTTGTATCAACAGCGTGTATAAGGTTGACTGAATAAATTTATGAAATATTGTAAGAAATGAATTGTTCAATTCATAAGGTTAAGATAAAAGAGAAATTAGTATGGTAAATTATAAAATAATAGTAGCGATGATATCGGAAATGCATCAAGACTACATAAAGTATGCCTCCTTCATTTGCGATTAAGATACGTATAACAGAAATAGTCAATATACAAATAATTAATCTGAATTAAATTTGAAAATAAGAGAACAAATATTGGCCCTCTAAGTCTAGTTGCTCATAATGATTTGATTCTTCTCTGACTTCAAACTAATTTAGGCCTATTTTTAAAATGTTTTAAAAACAACAAGAGGTTTTTTGAACCAATAACTAACATATTTATAACATTTATCTAGCACTCCACTCAAAATTTAATAACTGTGTTATTAGTAATGTTACAGTTTGCTTGAGCAATCAGGATCCTAATTTTTAGAACTATGTCATTTCCTTGAAGCAATTACTTGGCACATCGACAAGGTAACGATTTTTTTAGGTTATAACTGTATGCTGTTATGAAACTTTAATCTGCTATGTACAGATTAGTATTATGTGCTACGGATTTCAAATTAATTAAAATTTTGTCGTTAATAATGTTACTTTTATAAACAATGTTCTGTGTTACTCTGTGATGTAACTATACCACTAAATTTCGTGTGCCCATCTTAACATCAATCTGACGATTTCATTCATACGTATACGTGTATAGTAAAAAGGCTGAGATCCACATATATGGGGCAAGAATCGACGTACCATCTGCCAGTTAATAAAACAGTAGAGATGGTTTTAGTTAAGCCTCTAAAGTATAGGACCATTGTAACCTAAATAAGTGAAATTATGTGATATTGGTCAAGAAATAAGAATCCGTATTTTTCTTTTATTTTCCAGAAATTGATATTAGAAAATTTTATTATTGCTAGCGACTGAAGTATTTCGAATAAAATTACAAACTTTAAATCTGCAACTTTGCCACTGTGTTCGAGAACTCTTGTTCGTCCCCCTCTACTACTGGCCGGAGCGTGTTGTGGGTAGCGGGCGCAAGTGCCCCTCCGTGTAGTGCGGTGTGGTCTACCCTGACCCCAGGCCACGGTCAAGGGCCGTTGCAAGCACGACACGGTTTGTCGATTAATGATCGCTGTCCCTAGGCAGCACCCTCTTCCTGAGGATTCACGGATCCACTACCACCACCCCACCAAACGTCAGTCTTCTTCTTTTGTGCCCCTGATGCGCAAAATCCTCTGGCTAATCTGTGAAAGGAAACTGATTGCCGACAACGAAATTCACTTTCCGACCCTTTCCTAACGCTCTTGATTTAACCAAATGTGGTCGAAAGTTTTATATTGTCTGAAGAAGATGTGCTAACAGTGGAGGGAAAACTAGCTAAGCCAATTTTCTAGTTTGTTGATAGTAGCATTAAACTCTTTTGAATATCTTCACCTATCGCCTTTTCGAGTATAAATTCTTTTGACACGCATACATTATGTTTCTCATGACTTTTATCTGCACTTCACATACCAAAACTGAATACATTTATTCAGCCTACATTTGAATCGATTAATTGCTCCTTCCTTCATGCCAGAATATGTATTACTTCAGTCAGAAGATATTACAATTAGCTTATTTAAAATTGTAATTGTACCCTTTTATTTTATTTTACCAGAAAGGATTTAGACGTTGTATTTACTAACAATAATTTAAAAACAGAAAGAAATTCATATGTTCTGTTATGACCAAAAGTTTCTAAACCAAATGTATGAATTGATGAACCTGTTGAGTAGTGTTGGACTCAGTTGAAATTTTATGATCAGAAATTACGAATTGGACCGTGGAACATGAGGAGATAAATCAAAACAAATGCAACGCAAATTGAGAATCTGTGGAACTTTACATAAAACTTTAAACAACCACAGTGAAATGGGGTTAAAAGAGAACTAATTGAGGTAGTTCACTAACATTTAACATTTGGAAAGAACGAAATCAAATGATCAAATACAATGTGTAAGAAAGTAAAGAAATATTGAAACTGAAATATGTTATTAATTTTTTATAGATGAAGAGTCATTTCACAGAATTTTAGTGTAGTTTCTTCAACTCGAGACTTATAATTTACTGTGAGATTGCATCATTACTATCTGGTACGTCTACCGGTTAGTGACATCTTGGTGTCAGTTTATTTTTTGAAATTCTGCATCGGTGATCCACGTTACTACACATTTAGCATCACCATTATACAAGCGTAAACAAATATATCGACTACGTTTCCTGAAAACCAGCTTTTAAGAAATGCAGCAGCTTTTAAGCACATTGTAGCGACCCGAGCGGAATTCCGCGACAAAACCAGGGGTCACTTCGATCAATCACTCCCAGATTAGTTTTACATAAGATATGTGATCATGTGATCCAACATATCACACTCCTACTTTGCTCATAACTAGTAAGTTAGCCGGAATTCAGTAATAGAAATGAAATAGCAGAGGAAAGATTAAGTAACTGTAATAAATTCACTGGAATGGGGTACATAGACAAACATACGAAAATCATGAAAATACTGCATTAAAATAGCCTCTGAATCAATTCAGTAACGTTACTAATGAAAACCTAGTATCTTGAAGTATCTTTCCCTAGCCGACAGAGGTGCAATTTAGTCAGTACCTGTTACACGTACATGACGTCTTGATGTTTCTTCCATCAAGACGGGTAACGAACTATTCGAGCTATAGGTTAGATGTGCGCTCCGTGGCTATGGACCTGGAGAGGAGGAACTAGGTTTCAATGGCTATTCATCACGTGTCTAGCAAGTAGCTCGCACATAATTGGTTCATTGAATCTCAGTAAGTGTTTTATAGAAGTGAAGGTGGGAGAGAACGTTCAGACGCTATGGGGGGCTGCTAGTCTTGAAACATGCCTTGTAACATGCTACATCTAAAAGGAATTATATTTCCTGCCTCAAGGGCATGAGAAAGTTACTTCGTCTGAACATGCTATGCTATTGAGGCTTAAAATAGTACCAATTCATTACAACACAAAGTCGTTGTTGTGAATCGAAAATTCATAAACAATGAGAAAAATGTGTAACAGACGTTCGTTGGCGGTAGAATGTATTTGTCTTGAGTGCAGGGTATATGTTTTTGGTCCGGTTTGTAAATGTTCAGCACATGCTGTCTCCAATTCAATTTAAGCTCACTCCTAACCAGCTTGGAAGCAGGGGTTGACGCATAAATGACCACGTAAGCTCTTGTTGCTGTCTGGCGTTCACACAAGGAATTAGCTGGCCTTCCTATCAATGTACCCAGGCCTCGTTGGGCCTTGTGGGAGGATTCAAGCAATGTTAGGCTTGAGGACTAACATGCTTGGATGTTCATGACATTAAGAGCTAAATTAGTTGTAATTACAAACATTACACTAATTTAATTGTTTTTAGAGCATCGATTAACTTTTAAAATATTTATATCAGATTATAAGCAAACATGTAAATTAATGAGCTTGTTTGAGATTATACAAGAAGACCGAATACTGGTTGACAGCATTCATTTTTCAAATTTTTTCGCTGTGGATGTTTTTGATACGATGTTCCATAGATTTTTGGTGTGCACTCCAAAAAAAAATAACCGCAACTGCACAAACCAGTTCTTGAAATTGTATGAAAAAGCCGGGCAGTTTCATTAAATTTTTTGGACAGTTATTGTCGTTTCTTTTAGCGATAATTTTATTTTTACAATTTTTTTAGATACTTTGGACAAGCAATCAATACGTATTATTCATGTAATATTTGCATAATAACTTTTTTTTTTAGTTTCTTGTCACCCTATACACCAATCTTTCTAAGTAAGTTTTTTTTATCAGGTCCCTGGGTATGAAAAATTCTCTTGGTGACTACGTTGGATTACTGATGTGCAAAGATTGGCTCTCATTGGCATATTCGAGATGGATTGGCCACTCTGAATAAATTTTCTGAATCAGCCGTTTCTTGAACTTCTGTGATCCTAAAACTACTGCCCCGACTCACTCCTACATAACTAACTTTCTGAAAATCTAACACCCGACAGATGATGTCGAATCCACCTATCGATACTCAGTTGCCTCTAGATGAACTTGTAAACCAGCGACTGCTTACTTTCTTTCTTTACGAGTTTTTTTTTTATCATCACCACCACCTGCGCTAAGGATGGTTTCCACTTAGTACCTCTCCATTACCTCCTGTCCTCTTTAGGCCCACGTAAGTTCCACTTCCCTTGATATCGTCTATAAACTTGTACCTTCTTCATCCTTTCATTTTCCTCCCACATAATAGTCTTTCAAAGGCATCTATTAACAAATACTCCCCTCTCAACGAATTTCCCAAGCAGTTCTTCTTTCATTTCCTTGTGACCTGCAGTAGTTTCCTCCACTCAACAATCCTTTCCAGTACTTCAACACTACTCACTTTTCCATATTGCTTATCCTCTCCATTCTTCTCCGCATTTCAAAGGCTTCTATCCATTTTTCATCCTCTCTTCTCAGCATCCAAGTCTTTGTCCCATAAAGTGCCATCCTCGGCACGAAAATTTGCCAAGTGTTTTTGTCAGTGCTTTAGTCACTCTTCTGGTTGATTAATCTCCCCTTCAAAACAAATGTTTCTTTCTCAATACGAGTTTTAACCTATTGGTGGCATCTGGAGTCCTCAGTGGAGTTTTCGTGGAGCACAACGACGCCGACTGCATATTTCTGTGGCAGTCTGGAAAGTTATTCACATTTAGCTCGACTCATTCTCTCAATATTACGTTGACAGAAACGTAGAGAATGTCCCATTCCACGAGCCTGTGGATCCTGAAAAGAGCCTCCTGGCTTCTTTCCGAATATCCTGTGACCGATAGGTCTATTGATACAGTTCGGTCTCATCTTATCACATCGTTTCTGACTGCCCTCTACTGGCCTAAAATGGAACTGCAGTGGAAATACACGATGCACGGTCAATGAAATTGAATGGGTCGAAACACTACATTCACAGATATAATATTGTACGAGCTTATGATGTGCACATTTATCCACACCTCATGTACAGTATATGTTGTTAATCATTATACGACAAATAAATAAATAAGTGGAGTTTTATACGTATGATATTAAAAAATTTCACTTCCCCTAAAAAGATAACATTTTTTACCAAGACACTCTTCCCTTCCTCCAGCACTGTGCTACGTGAGATTTCAAGATAGCTCCCTGTCGCAGGGACCTTATCCTATCGTCTGTACCCACCTCAACAAAATCAAAATAAAACCTTCGCTGGTAAATTCCTACATGAAACGCACATCCGTCGGCTCTGCCCAAAGAAACAACCAGAGCCCCAAAGATGATTTTATTGTTTCGCCGAGATAAACTTAAACATAAAATGTCGCCACCTATGCAGGTTGCAAAAATGGAAATTCATAGCTTACAGGTTTCTTTTCTATTTTTTGCTTTCATCAGTCTCACGACTGGTTTAATGCAATCCTCCATCCCTTCCTATCTTGTGTTAACCTTTTCATCTCAACATACTCCTAACAACCCACGTCCTCAATTAGCTGCTTGATATATTCTAATGTCTGTCTTCCTCTGTAGTTCTTACTTTCGACTGTTTCCTCCACTAATAAGTTAATCAATCCAACCTTGAATGCGTACTATATGAAGTGGAGACTTTGTCCGAACCCAATGAAAACAGAAGTACGCGCAGTCCACTTGAGCAATAGGATAGCACATCAGTAGCTCAAAGTGAACTTCTGCCACCAGAGAGTGAAACATAATTTCTATCCTAAATATCTTGGCAACACCATAGACCGTTCCTTAACATAAAAAAAACTTGGAAAACACAAGTCAGAAACTTAAAACACGGAACAACATCATGAAGAAGCAAGAAGGTACTTCGTGGGGAGGTAATGCGGACTCACAACAGCTCTCACCATGGTTTACCTTGTTGCTGAGTACTGTGCTCCAGTGTGGCACCGTAGTGCTCACACTAGAAAATTCGACGTCCATCTGAACGAGTGTATGAGAGTAATAACTGGTACACTAAAATCTACCCCAGTCCCCTGGTTACACACTACCTCCAGAGGTAAGAAGCCAAGAAGCAACGGCACGTGAGTGAATAAAACTACACCCTCCCGACCATCCACAGGATCTATCAATCCACGAGGTCCTAAATGACCTACCCCCAGCCCACAAATCATCTTAAATCAAGAAACCAAGTATGGTAAGACGTATTTGACTTTGGTGTCAAGGAAAAAATGGCGACAAAGCTGGAGCTCTGCATCGAGATATTAAAGATCACACAACTGCAATTCCGGGATTCCACCTCAAGAGAGACCAGTGGGTCAAACTAAATCGCCTAAGAACAGGCCACGCCAAATGCAACGCCATACTGTATAAGTTGGGTCTTTTCTAGAACATCACATTTCAAACGGTTCAATTTTATTTATTTATGGTATTCCTAAAGTTTGAAGCTGGCTGACGCCACATTGTGGTCAGCATGTCAGCAGTCGCTACGCTGCATCAGCAGAGACATCTGGCGGCCCGGATGTCGACGCAGGCCAGCAGTGGTTTACAAATAGACAGTTTATTGATCAGAACTACGAAAATACTTGATCAATTGCTGTTTTTGGTGTGAATTAGTGTGATGGTAGATTAATTAGTTGATTAGTTGGTAGGTTAATTTGGTGCATTAATTATTAGAATAATTAGTAGATTAATTATTAGAATACTTTAAATCCATTAAATCCTTAAGAATAATTATCCAGATCTATTTTAAAAAAGTAAATTGTTTTAAGAATAAAATTGTAGAAACTATGGGCCTACTTTAGGTAACAAGGTAGTAGGCTATATAAAATCAGGAAGAAATAAAATAAAATATTCCTAAAGTACTTGCTAACACCTCATAGGTTTCCTAGCTAACTGAAATTGCAGTGTTTGGCGCGTGGTCTATGCGGTGAGTGGCGTACGTCGGACTGTCACTGGAATGGGAGATACCTGCCTATCCCACTCAGCAAATCCCTTACCCCTCATCCTCTTGTGGCGGAGAAGGCTGCCTGCATCCCTCATTAATTATACACCCCCCTCTGCCAGACACAGGTGGCGGAACCGCTTCCACCCCTCCGCAGCTCCTGCTCGGGGAAGAACGACCCGGGCTGTGCGAGCGTTATTGCTGTTGCCGATTTCCGGGAGACCGCAGGTCCCGCGCGGGGGCGTACCCCGCCTTCATACACACAAGACGCGTCACGAGCACGCAATGAAACAATTTCATAGATCCGGTGAATTATTCCGCGCGGGGTCGGCCCGTCAGACCGCTTTAATTGGATCTTCCCCCAACGGCGCGGGTCAGAAACACATGTTATAGTGGCCGCAAGGGAGGGGAGGCTGGCATACAAGCAGAGAGTCTGGTTAGCGGGGGGTCGGTTGGGATACACAGCCGGCCGAATTGCCGGTCCGGATTATCGGCTTCATCCCATTGTGCGGTGACAGCCGGTAAAGGATTAAGCGAGTTTCAGATTAACTGGCGAATCGAATAGCACCCCCCCGAAGTAGTCTCGTCCTGAGTATGAGTAAATGAAGCTAACTGATTAACATTATACATTTTCTAACTTCCCATTGGTTGATAGCGTTCTCTTTGCTACGCAGCAGACTCCAAAAATACTTTGCTACGTTTAGTCTGTCAATTTTGGATCACCTGTTTACCTTCTCCGAAAAGATGAAAAGGTTCTAGGACGTCAATCATAGACCAAAGTGTTGCATGTGTAGAGAGAAAACAAATAGGTGTATGCCGCTCAGAAATAAGTTGAATGACTGACGATCAACCTTTAGACCACTGTTTTAAAACTAACATTAATATCCGTAATAAACCATTAGCATATTGAACAAAGAATTTTCAAGAGTAGGGTCTACGTGTAATCTCTTGATGCATTCATTGTGGTTTTGATTTGTAAAATATTAATTTATGGAAACTCGTAATTTCAACGGCTATTAAATCTTCCTGGTGTAAGAGACTACTTGACAACTCGTACGAGTTGTCAAGTAGTCTGTAAAGCCTTTAAAGGGCCGTCATATAGGATCCATAGGGGCACAATGGGATCAGATTGTATCTTAAAGTAGCTTCGTGATTACGGTTGTGTGGGGATTTCTATGATCATTTGAGAGCAATAAAATCCTCTCCGGTGGCAAGTCGGATAGTGATGTACGATGTTACGACAGTTAGCTCTGCTGTCTTAATCAGGTGCATGTCCCTTCTAGCAGTCGCAAGCTGACACCTGATGAAGATGGCAGAGCTAGCTGTCGAAACGTCGTGTTTATACAACACTATTCTGCTGGAAACCCGAGAGGATTTTATTGTATCGGTAAGCCAGGAAAGTCTCCACTCACAAATCATTTGAGAGATTGATGGAACGGTACAATTTATGCCTAAGAAACTACAAAATAACACAAATAGGTCGACATTTACAGGATTCAAGTATGCATGAAAGCAATTATATTCCACGTGGCAGAGCTTGAATTTGTGTGGATACTATAATAAATTATAAAAACATTGCGAAAAAATAACAATATATAGTATAAAACATAAGCTCGCAGATCTGGAAAACATCCTTACACCACTTGATTTGGACGATCGCTTGGAATTAACGTGAAATGACACAGGTAGTTTAATTAGACCACGAGCACGCAAAATCATTAATATCTCGAAAATTGTTGGTTTGCGACCCCATATACGGTAAAAATTACTACTTCCTTCTTTTTTTTTTTTTTAATTATTATTTTTTAATTTAAAGCTTTATAGATACAACTAGACCCGAATAGGATTCAACGTCATAATTAGTCCTCCGATACTTTATATATATATTATTTATGGACATTTAAGGCTGTTCTCTGTGATTTTATAGAGCCTAAAAATGCCTAAATTGTTGTTACGACCTATTTTACGTATTTTTCATTCGAATGTGAATAAAAGCGTTTCAACTCAGAAAAACACAAATATTTTTTGGTGCTAATTTCCAACAATTGAAGTTAACGTGTATGGGGTAATTGTTTACTATTAGTCGCACAGAAGCTGCAGTCTGCCAGAGACAACATCAGTAAGCCCTGTGATCTCATAAAAAACAGGTATGATCAAGGTGCCGATCTCCAAATCGTCTCGCAACTCTCCATTCCGTTTTTTTTCCCTTGCTTATGACTTTACGCCTTGTCAAAGTCAAAGCGTGGAATGACTGGAACAGGAAGCGGGAAGAAATTTGGGCATGTCTTTTGGTAAAAACCGTTTACCTGGACTGATTTGAAGAAACCCAAATCTTGATGTCGGGACGCTGATTCGAACCCGATTCTGCCGAACACAACACAAGAAAGTCACCGCTTACCCATCTCGCTCGTTCTCTCTCTTCCGGACAAAACCACTGTGAATAAACACGTGACGCGCCTATTCGAACAAACAGTCTCATGACAACGAGTCCATACGCCTTCAAAATTAATTTTTAATACTAAGGCCCATTTTCTAAAATTATGTCACGTATGCAAGGTGAAAAAAGAAGCTATTTTAGTGGCCATACAAAAGCATTCGCATTCTGGTAACTTCGATACGACAGCTCACTTGATGAAAGCAGTGGAGTTTGCTGGCGAAATGTTGTTGTAAAAAGAAATTATCCGGCAGAAAACCCGTGTATAATTCGTGTCATAAGTTAAATATACGTAATGGCATTAATTCCTTTCATGTTTCTCGCAGTCGAAGTGTTTCTATAGCAGTTATATAAATATTTCTGAAAGTGATGATTTAACTTACTTTCATTTGAATACGTTATGAGTTTCGTGAGAACTATTCATTGTGAGTGTGATTATTGGTGATGACTTTTGAAAATAATTGACTACGTGTGTGCATTTTTGAGTGAATGTGTGATTGTTAAATATAGGTATTGTTTACAAAAGTGATAAGAAATCACCTGTGTCTCGAAGTTGAATAACTGATTCGCGACTGCAGGCAGCGAATTAAGCTCGGCCACCCATCAGTTAGTGCCCAGAGGGATCGCACGGATGGGTGACGAGGAAAGGCCGCTCTGCACTTCAGCGCCATGCACGTCGAGTGCCTCATTGAACTCGTCTTTGCCAGCGGACGTTGTGACAAGTGCAACGAATCAGCAAATGGTTAAGGATATCGAAATGGATGAAGATGTTATGCCAGCCGCTGTGTTCAACATTCAGCGTATACATGGTGACGTGTATGCGGTGAGCAAAGATTTAAACCCAAGAAAGCGTTCCACTACTCCACCAGAGAGGACCAACAATAAACAGCCGCGCGCCGTCAACTACAGGAAGGAGGAGACGCGTAAATCTACTGGAGTCAGCCTGGCAGTGACGAAACTTGGTTCAGCCAAGAAACCAAAGAATTCCAAGGTACAAAAGAAGAAGACTATCGAAGCCGCTGACAATACTGCAGCCTCGGTCTCCGGGCGGAATGGAGTCAAAGGACGTCGTTCTCGCACCCAGAATTGGCAGCCAGACCAGGAAGGTTTCATAATGCCGAAGAAGACAGCAAAGCCCCCACCTTCATTGGACCCAGCGGCGATGGAAGTAGAAAATCGTTTCACTGCCTTGACTGTTGACGACACGCCGCGAAAGGAGACGAGATGCGACTCCATTCCACCTATAGTAGTGGAATTCGCAGAAAACTACAAGACCCTTCATGATCGGGTGGCAGATGTCATCAAGAGTCCATTCGGTGCGAAAACCGCAGGTGGCGACAAAATCAAATTCAGCATGACTACTACCGAAGACTTTGTGGCCGTCACTTCTCTCCTTCAACAGTGCAATATCCCGTACTACACTTTTCCGACCGGAGCGGTTAAACTGTTGAAGGTGGTGTTTCGTGGCATTCCCAGGACTCTGCCAACAGAGACATTGAAAGAAGAGCTGACAGAAATGGGCTACGAAGTGAGGTCTGTTGCTCAACTTCGTCGCCCCGGCAGTAACGATGTAATGCCGCTTTTCCTAGTAGTATTACCAGACCTGCCCTTAAATCGCACAATATTTGAGGTTGACAAGCTGTGCCACCTCAGAGTATCGACAGAGAAACTGCGATCGTCGGCTGGACCGCAGCAATGTTTCAATTGTCAGTTGTTTGGCCATGTGGCACGCCATTGCAAAATGCGCCCGGTGTGCGTCAAGTGTGCAGGGCAACACGACGCAAAAGACTGCCACACGCAGAAGGGCCGTGACCCACCAATCTGTGGAAACTGCCACGGCAACCACGTTGCCAGTTGGAAAGGCTGTCCAGCCTATAAGCGAGCCCGCGATCGTCAAAGAGGAGTGGGGACAGAGGCTCCTCAGAGGCATCTACAACAGCAGTCAAACCAACAACAAATGTCGGAGATCAGTGAAATATCAAAATCAACGAAACCGAATCCACAGAAATTGAAGAAAACGAAGAAACAGAAGGGCAAGAAACTGGCATCATCCAAAGTGCAATCAGACTTATCCTTCGCTGAAGTAACCAAAAATGTGATTCATGTTTCTCCCCCCAAACAGCCACAGCACCAAGACACTTCGACTCAGCCGGTGAAGCAAGGCCCAGTTGCAAAGTCCGAACAACCGATGGCGTTGCAGACTGTACCACCAAAGCGTCAGAAAAGACAAGGTCTACCACACCAGCATCCAGATGAAGCAGCAGAGACGAACGGGACAAACCTCGGGAGACTAGTCAATATGCTTGAGAATATACTTAGCATGATGGTCAGCCTCCTAACGCGGCTCGATAGAATGTCTTCGGACATCACAGCTGCAGTGACGTCGGCGCTTGCCAACACCTCCATAACACAGCAACGCAACCATGAATAGGAGGCCTCACATTCATAGCCTCACTTTCTGTGTGTGGAATGCTAACGGCATTCATGGACAATTACTTGAGTTTAGACAATTTTTGCGGGAAGAAGATGTGGACATTTGCCTCGTCAGCGAGTCCCACTTGAAACCTTGCCTACGGGCGGCAGCACCAAACTACTGCTGCTACCGGAAAGACCGACTGACGGCCGGTGGGGGTGTTGCGCTGTACATTAAACGCGGTATTCCTCATTGTGAAGTCCCTCTTCCTCCTCTTCAGCAGGTAGAGGCTGTCGCGGTTCAGGTGAAAACATCCTCAGGCGCTATCACCGTCGTCGCAGCCTACCGACCACCACGCAGAGTGCTTGAAGAAGCAGACATCGCCGCCCTTATCACACTTCCTGGTAAAATCCTGATTGGTGGAGATATGAATGCAAAGCACCAGGATTGGCATAGCAGAACTGCCAATCCGGCTGGTAACCTCTTAAGACGCCTGGCCCACTGCCACAACCTATGTGTATGGGCACCTGAAGAACCAACGCATCATCCTGCAAATGGAAACCGGCCTGATGTTCTTGATATTGTTATAACAAAGGGAATCACAGGTTTTGTTTCGGCAACAACCCTTAACAGACTATCTTCGGACCACTCTCCTGTGCTACTTGAGGTCGACGTTGGGGAGTGGCAGCCAAACAATCACCCAATTCCTGATTACAAGCGGACCGACTGGGACCGGTTTAGGGAAGTCGTAGCGACTAAACTGGAAAGCGGTACAGTGGAAGGAAATGTTGAGGAGGCTCTGAGATTCTTCACCAACACCGTAAATGAAGCTACAAAAGTCGCCACACCACTGGTTCATACACGCATAGAACGTTCCTGCCAGCTTCCACCGCACCTCATTGCGCAGATCAGAAACAAAAATCGGATCGCCAAGGAGTGGAAACTAACGAGGAACCGTGCCACTCGCCGCCTCCTCAACCAACTGCAGCGAGAGCTGAAGGCAGCGTTGGTAGAACACAGAAATCGTGAGTGGTCCGCACGTGTTGCAATGCTGCGACCAAACGATGGCAGCATGTGGAACGAAACTAGGCGACTCACCCGCCGGAGGAAGCCAATACCACCACTCCACGGCGAACGTGGTCTTGTATTTCTACCGGAAGACAAGGCTAACGCGCTCGCTGACAGTTTTGAGAAAAATTTCCAGCCCGTCGATGACGACGTTGACGACCGCCACATTGTAGCAGTACGTCCGCCGACTGCGACGGTACATGTCAGCCAATGATGACCATGACATCATTGCGATTGAGCCGCAGGAGGTAGCTAGCTACATCGCCGGGTTGTATCCGCGAAAGGCACCTGGGCATGACCAAGTGGACAATCGAGCACTCAGAAATCTACCACCAGAAGCCATCAACTACTTGACGCGGCTCTTCAATACCATCCTGCGACATCAGACTTTCCCGAGAGCATGGAAGCATGCCATCGTGGTCGGTATTCATAAGGCTGGGAAAGATCCATCTTTCCCCAGCATTACCGGCCAATCAGCCTGCTACCCGCGCTCAGCAAAGTGTTCGAGCGAATTCTGCTGAAGCGTATTGACACCTACATCCAGGCTGCAGGCGTCATACCCGATCATCAATTTGGGTTCCGTAGAGGGCACTCCACAACGCAGCAGTTGATGCGTGTTATAGAGGCAGCCACAAGGGCCTTCAACGAGAGAAGCTATTGTGGTTTGGTGTTGCTCGATGTCGCCCGTGCATTCGACTCAGTGTGGCATACGGGTCTGCTCTGCAAGTTGTACGAATGGGGCTTGCCTGGACCCTACGTAAAATTGATCCGCAGCTATCTGTCAAGGCGCACATTCTGCGTCAGGGTTGGTGATGCCATGTCAACACGACGGCGCATTCGTGCAGGTGTACCACAGGGTTCAGTGCTGGGACCAGTTCTTTATAACCTGTACACAGCCGACATTCCAGCACCTGTGAATGTGAAAACAGCCACGTACGCCGACGATACGGCATTCTTTACATCCAGCCGTAGCAGAGCCATCGCCACGAGACGATTGCAGGAAGCTCTTCAGCAGACGATAGCCTGGGCCAGAAGGTGGCGGATAAGTATAAACCCTGTCAAAACGCAAGCGATTATGCTGACGCGACGCCTAGGACGCCGTAGTGAGCAACTACCTCACCCGCAACTTCAGCTCAGAGGTAAAACCATTCCCTGGGCACCAACTGCTCGTTACCTTGGTGTAACACTTGACTGTAAGCTGACATGGCGAGCTCACATCAAGGACATCAGGCAAAGGGTAAGTGCTCGGCTCCATTCTCTTTACCCTATACTTAACCGGGAAAGTTCGTTGGTACCTCACCTAGGAGTTGCCATTTATTGCTCCTTGATTAGGCCGGTAATTGAATATGCTTGCCCCGTCTGGGGGTACGCTGCTAATTGCCACCTGAGAAAGTTGCAGGTGCTGCAAAACAGAACACTGAAGCGGGCACTACATCTGCCCAACCGTTTCCCCACCGTCGCAGTCCATGAGGCGTCGGGAACAGAGAAGCTCATTGACAGGTTCCGGCAACATGCCTATAAATTCTACAGAGCAGCACATCACTCTGCCAATCCACTGGTCAGTTGTCTCGGCGAATATGAAACTGCCGCTGACAAACATAGCAGGCCATTGGTGCTGACGGAGCGCTAAGGACCAACTAATAATACGCCACCAAGACGACCAATCAGAAGTGAAGAGAAGACCACTCAAGAGAAGACTGAGGGAGGAAATGTCTCAGGACAACAACCCCCAACCGACCAGCTTTAATGCTGAGACTGGCGAAGATGATGATGATTTAACTTGTGTCGATTTTAAAACGCCACAGCTTCAATAAGTTCGTTAATGAGAATATGTTTGAACGCATAATATTTCTTAAAACTTAAGATTCAGATTAGGGCTGTTGATATTTTTAAAAATATCGGATTTTCGATATATCGATATTTTAAAAAGTATCAATATCGGCTGTCGATATATCGGAAAAAAGTATCGATGTATCGATATATCAATACTTTCATAAATACAATTTCATACAGTCAAATCTTGTAAAAATAAGGCTGATCACTGATAAATAGACGTGTGATTTTGTTCTTAATCAGGTTTTCACTTTCGAATGGTTATGCTGGTGATGCTTTTTTAAAATAATTGACCATTATGAATCTCATTAGTTTCATAACAATTAATAAAATTTATAAAACTCGAAAGAGATTCGAGACAAATCTTATTTTGTGTATTTTTAAAATTTATAACATTGAGGTATTTATTTAGATATAAGTTTAGCTTATGGCCAAATTACATAACTTTTTTTCATAAGATGTTTTTGTGGTATTTGATTTAGTTTTGTATGTTGATAGCTTATTCCGAGTTGTCTTATTTTTCTTGCTCTCGAATTAGACTCTGTTATTTACACTTCCCACTATTCCTGCTAATACACTAATTTCAAGTTGGACTACCTTGACAATCCACACGCTCATTTCAAACAATGGGCTCGCGTTCAATTCGTACTGGGCGAGCGATGCCTTGCCTACACTGTTGTCATCATCTGAGTAGACTTGGTACTTTCAAATTAATTATAGGAACGTAGTAAGATTTACTTGAGCGTTCTGATCTCTATGCGTAATAGAAATTTGAGGGACATAGTGTCTTTCAGAACAAACGAAAAATGATAACTTATTTTAAAAAATATCGAACCCGATATACAGATTTCAGTATCGAAATATCGATATATCGCCCTAAAAAATATCACTCATAAATATCGATATTTTCAAAAAATAATATCGATATTTCGATATATCGATATATTATCAACAGTCCTAATTCAGATTGCAGTTTTACACAGTGACTTGGAGGGCCGTGTCACCCGTATGGCTCAGGCTATAGAGGATCAATCTACAATAAAATCGAGATATTTCTTTGGAAGCTGAGCATCCTGATCCGCTCCCCATGCCCACTAAATCCGCTACCTCGGAGGAACAACCTCCATAGGAAGATAAGGAATGGCTGGAGCGCCCCAATGAAACTTCTACCTCCAGTAGGGCTATTGATATTTTTAAAAAATATCGGATGTTCGATATATCGATATTTTAAAAAGTATAACTATCTGCTGTCGATGTATCTGAAAAAAGTATCAATGTATCGATATATCGATACTTTCATAAATGTAATTTTATAATCAAAACGTGCAAAAATAAGGCTGTCCACTGAAAAATAGACGTGTGATTTTGTTCTTAATCGGGTTTTAATTTTCGAATTGTTTCTTTTGGTGATGTTGATTTTTGATTTTTTTTAAAAACATTTGACCATTTTGCGTCTCATAAAAATTAATAAAAGTTATAAAACTCGAAAGAGGTTCGAGGCAAATCTTATTTTTTGTATTTTTAAGATTGATAGGTAATACATTTGAGGCATTTATTTAGGTAGTAGTTTAGCTAGCTATCATAGCATGCATTATGGCCAAGTTACATAACTTTTTTCACATGATTTTTTTGTGGTATTTCTTTTAGTTTTGTATGTTGATAGCTTATTCTGAGTTTTCTTATTTTTCTTGTTCTCGAATTAGCAACTATTTGTTATTTACACTTTCCACTATTCCTGCTAACACACTTATTTCAAGTTGGACTACCCTTGACAACCCACACGCTCGTTTCAAACAAAGGGCACGCGTTCGATTCGTTTTTTTTTTTTTTTAACTGCTTTACGTCTCTTCTTAACATCGAGGTCTTTTAGAGACGGGAAAGGATGGGGGGCAAGGAATGGGAAGGAATTCGATCATGGCCTTTTGAAGGAAGCATCCCGGCATTTGCCTGGAGTGATTTGGGGAAACCATGGAAAACCCAAATCTGGATGCCCGGACGGGGATTCGAACCGCCGTCCTCCCGAATGCGAGGCTTGAACGATAACCGTTACACAGCTCCGCTCAGTGTTCGATTCGTGCTGGGCGAGCAATACCTTGCCTACTCTGTTGTCATCATCTGAGTAGACTTGGTACCAATAACTTTTAAATTAATTATAGAAACGTAGGAAGATTTACTTGCTGATATTTGTGCTTAAGAGAATTTGAAGGACATAATGTCATTCAGAGCATACGAAAAATGATAACATATTTTTAAAAATATCGAAGCTGATATCCAGATTTCAGTATCGATATATTGCCCTAAAAAATATCACTAATAAATATCGATATTTAAAAAAAATAATATCAATATATCGAAATATTATCAACAGTCCTAACCTCCAGTGCCAATGATTGCCACAGGAAAGCGGAGCTGTACCTCCGTAATCTCTGCAGGAAACGGCGAGAGTAGCAATAATACGGTGACCTTACCTTATACTTTTTCTATTAACATTAGTAGCCAAACAAACTGTTTCTTAAAAACGTTTAAAGAGAACGTGAACATTGTAGTTTATGACACCATACACATTAACTTCATACAGAAAAAATAATGAAAATTTGCTGACCTTATAAAATTTCATACATTGAAAGAGTTTCTGATGAAAAATAACAATAATTTATCAATAGGTATGTAATAAACTTAAATATACATAAATAGTGCACCGTTTATAATTAAGCATTATTAAGCAATAAGAGAAGGTTATCTGTTTATATCTATCTTTCATTTAATACTAATTTTTATATATAAAGATGAATGTATGTTTGTTAGTTTGTTTGTTCTTCATACAAATCCACAATTTTCAACCGATCTCGATGAAACTTTGCACACTTATCCTTTGAAACAAGGAGCAAAATACTGTCTACATTTGGTTGAAAAATTATCTGTATAAATAACACATGTTGTCTCACTACTTCGAAATACGGCGATAGACAGACACGTGGGATATGGACGTCTCCGTACCGTGTTTCCGTGTAGTGGACTGGCAGCTCAGTGGTTAATGCGCTTGCTTACGAACGTCGTGGTCTCCGGTTCAAATCTCCGTGGAGGCTAAGAATTTTAAAAATTGTTTTTCATCGTAAGAGTCAGGCCTGGGCCGTAGGTTATTCGGGTTGACTGTTAAACTGTAGATATTCGAAAGTTAGGGGTGCAATGCGAGGCAAATCGTAGGTAGTCTTGCAATGTTGTAGGTGTACACTTTTTTACGTTCTAATGATCCCTCAGGTATTGTTCGCAGTCAGTGTGTGATTGTGAACCACAGTAATATTATTATAAATACGGAAGTAAGTCTCTGTCTTTTTGTTACGTTTTGACGACTAAATGGCTATATCGTTGTGATGAAATTTTATAAGGAAATCTGTATGAAGGGCACAGGATATTTTTTCCAGTATGATTAACAGTTGTAGTCACGAAATTTTAATACTTATCGAATAGTGACAGAAATATGTTGTAAATTGATTCTCTTTAAGAGACAGGTTCGACGATACAATGATATAGTGATAGCTTTCCTGTCATATTATTCTGACTCGATATTGTTTGGGACCAATCCTTCGTTACCAACAACTTTCTGTATTTAATTCTGGCATAAAAATTCTTAATCCACGCGTACGAAATCGCGGGTACGAGCTAGTAAGGTCATATAAACCGTTCCAAGTGAATTGTTGGGTTAAGTTGACAGTACTACGAAGGAAAAGGCTATCTGCTGCATGAGCGATCTGGTGGCTCAGTAGTAACCGGACCTGGTAGCGTAGGGGATAGCGAGCTTGCCTTGTGTTTCCAGGGTCACCGGTTCGAGACCGGCCGAGGGCATGGGTGTTGTCCTCATTGAACAAGAATAGCATAGTAGAGGCAAATTCGAAGAAACCGGAAGAAACTGACTGAAGGCTGAGATAGCAACAAAAAGAAGCCATCTTAAAAAAAATGGTTTTAGTATCTGAATGGCGATCGAAAGGTCCCCGGTTTGAATATCTGTCTCGGCGTTGATTTTCATAGGTCCGTAACATGACCTTCACCTTTGGCAAAGATTGTTGTAAACTGAAGTGCGCCAGAACGCTTCCGGTTCGGTTTTCACGCTAAACTGCAGGTCCCCTGTACTCTGTAGAACTACCGGGTTAGGTTAAGGTGGCTACGACAGGGGCGGAATTAGCAGTCGATAGAAACCCTGTCACCAGGCCATTACGACCACACGTAATTATTATTATCTGCTGAATTCCGTGGAGGACCATACAGTACTATACATTCATTTTCTATGGAACCCAATATAAGAGACTGGCTCTGTGGGATGGGAAAGTTGTCAACTTACAGATAAACTATTGCATAACAAAATAGATAAATACACCAAATGATATACTGTCATAGCATAATATATACAGTAAACTAATTGTATCAAGTACGTTTATACAAACTACTGGCAATTATTTTGTTGATTCTTAAAAATAAATTGGTCAATGGAGTATAAGAATTTGTCATTTAAAAATTCTTTCAATATTTTTCTGAATTTAACTTTATCTCCTGATGAAACTTGACATTGAGATACCAACATCATAATTTAAAAATGTAATTAGTGTGGGTTTTGATATTGGATTGCGTGGAAACGAAAGTGAGTTAGAATGTGATAACGTGGCTTTTGTGAGGTGTGCACATTGTTCTCTTCAATTTTTGTTTTAATCACTTCATCGAAATCCCGCATCTGCTTTTTGAGGACTAACATAAGCACTATCAGGTGTCTGGTACTGCTGTATACACGTGTTTGCGCTATATTAAGTACTTTAAGCAAAGAGTTTTCGGCACTGTGAATTGAAAATGTAATGATACACTGACGTCACTGAATTACGTATAATTTCCTTCATATGGTATTGATATCTTGTTATTTTGTTTCTCTCTATTAAAATGTTACTTGAGGTAGAATGCAAAGGTTTTCATGGAAATGACATACACCACTGTTTTTTTATGATCACTTACTATTCTACACATGTTTTCGTGCGGTTCCATCCGTTCGAGGTCAAAGGTCTCCCTTGTCAGTATAAAGATGTTAGTATGGCAAGTCACTTAAAGACAAACTTCGTCATTTCGTACAATAGGTTCTTCGAGAAATGAAACAATTTCTTTCAGTTTAATGTGTTAATGTGTGAATCGGATTGAAACTAAATGTAACGGTTTCACACAATAAGCTACATCAAAAATGAAATAACATTACTGGCGTCTAGTAGGCCCTACTTAAATTAAAATGTAAGCATTCGTAGTGATTAAGCTGCTGCTTGAAACATCAGACAATTCACTGTGAAACAGCATCTCTTAGTTGTCCCAAACACGTTGCTGGTTCGACCCGGAGAAGACTTATGTTCTGTAATCAGCACAGGAGGTTTCGGGCTTTGTCCCTTGTTTGTTACAGCCGAGAGAGGGCTATGGCATGTGACAGGATCTTTTCCAATAAGTCCCTAGGACGCGACCACGTATCTCGTAGCAGCTGCGGGCATGTGGTAAGCCGCTCATAGTTGTCGCACGTGTCATGCGTCCACTTCGTCCAGGGAGAATCCGGCTTATGAACCGAAGGACGAACAAGAAAACCAATAACGTTATTTACCACGACAGCGAACTGGAGAACGACACAAAATTGATTCAGGAATTATATCGCTTATATAATTAATAATTGGATAGCTGGCTCTGACGTCCATCGGGTTTAAACACTTTATACTCATTGCGGTTTGACGTTATTTCAGAAGATAATTAGCTCCCCGATTAATTTTCCTTGACTTTTATTCAGAAACTATGAAAAACATCATTAACTGGATTTTTTTTCGAAAGTTACCAGGATGCAAATATAATTTAATGATACAAGATTCTATCTGATATGCATTGTACTGAGAAGAGGCTTAAAGACAGCCGCTGCTGTCTCGCAAAGTATCCAAGAATCTTCAATAGGTCCGCGCTATTCAGATTTAGTTATCTGACAGTAGTCAACGACGCAAACAAGCTATTACCTGTTGTGAATTAATTTATAACACCATAAAAGAGTTGTAATAACCATTTTATGATTTGAACAATTAATACAGATAATTGTAGGCATGAGTATTAGTTGAGCAAAACAAATTGTCAGTCCCAACCAAAAATGTATAGAAATATTATACCTGCAGCTGGCGCCATGAGTAAACACATTTAAATAAAATGTTGCTCAGTACAAACAATTAATAATCGTCAT
Source organism: Vandiemenella viatica (assembly GCA_031002005.1). NCBI lineage: Eukaryota > Metazoa > Arthropoda > Insecta > Orthoptera > Morabidae > Vandiemenella > Vandiemenella viatica. The sequence continues at coordinate 95,247,976 of JARYHS010012519.1, forward strand.
AATGACTAATTACATCATCAAAAGTATTTTATTTTTCTTATTTTTTTAAGGCTAGTCGATGTCTGTGTCGCTAGTGCCCGGATAATATGTGGAAGAATGTACTGGAGAGATTTCAAACCGAGCGTGGTGGTGTAACGGCTAGCGTTCTGGCCTCGCATTCGGGAGGACGGCGGTTCGAATCCCCGTCCGGGCATCCAGATTTGGGTTTTCCATGGTTTTCCCAAATCACTCCAGGTGAATGCTGGGATGCTTCCTTCAAAAAGGCCATGGCCGAATTCCTTCTCATTCCTTGCCCCCCATCCTTTCCCGTCTCTAAAGACCTAGTTGTTATAGGAGACGTTAAGCAGTTAAAAAAAGAAAAGAAAAAAGAAAGAGATTTCAAGCCATGGGATTATGAAGGTACTATCCCGACATTAGTATGACGTTATCTCGAGAAACAATTGAAAATCGAAATCTGGTGATTTGGACCCTCGTCTTAACGAATGCCAAGCCTGAGTGTTTAAACTAACCCACTGGGATTGGTTTTACATTACAATGAGATCATACATTTTGACTAAACGATCTCTCATAGGCTTCACCAAATGTAATCGTACGCATGACAATAATAATTACAAAAATTTTCTGATAAAGGTGGAAGGTTATTCTTTCAATGCTTTGCATTTACAACTTGGGAGAGAAGTTTTTTTTTTTTTTTAAAGAAAAAGAATTAAACATAGTACTTCTATAAGAAATTATTAGAGCATATTTGTTTTTCTCACTATTTCAAAATATATTTTATATATTTTTTTAAGTATTCAATATGTTTGAAAGTAGTTGTTCCTGCTGGAGGTTAAAATACGAAGCTTCATCTTTGACAACTGCCGACGCCTGATTCTTTCAGAATCGCACTTTTGAAATAAAATTTCTGCTGTGAAACGTTTGAGATTTCTAATCGGTTCCGTTCTTCTATACATGCCTCACACTTCAATTGCTTATACAATCACAGAAGGCTACGTACACAAAAAACAGTACTAAGTCCAAATGTAAATATTACAAATGGTTATTAAATATTTTATCAAGGAAATAAAATCTGATGACATAGCTGAAGAGAAATAAAGTGGAATCCCAACAATTGTCTTGTTTATATTCCCGAGAAGGTGCTACCTCATTTAGAGACAAATTCTATCAACTTAATTAATGATCTGTTTGTGGCATCGTTAATGTAAATAAGTTAATTCTTCACGTTCCTCCAGAATCAGCAACTACAATTTCATCAGCTCTTTACAATGGTGCAGTATATCTTTCATGTTCGTTTACAAAGCATTGAATAATTATGTTCACAATGTATATTATAATTTGTAATTGAAAAGATTCCTTTAACTATCTTTTAGTTATTTCTGTAATATTTTTAGTATGACAGTTGGAAGCGTAGTAATTTCGATGTGTAGTAATTTCTAATTTGTTGAACAGTATACTAAATGCGGATTGGAGGAAATATTTAAGATAATTAACTTTAATTTTACAACTTAGTTTAGGACACTAATTATTAATAGGATCCTTATAATGCCTTTTGGCAGTGTGGATGTGTTTAGTAAGCTTTGTTGGTCTAAAAGGTTTCGTAAGATTCGTTCTTAAACGACTGCTCGCGTTTCTTGGCATAAAAGCGCAGGATATAGTAACATGACAACTGTCTGTTCGGTTCATTTTGAGCATGTAATAACTGAGAAGTCGTTTAAAACTCGGTCTGTCCAATTTTTCTAAGATTTAAAAAGAGTGTACTTTAAAATATAATTTGCTGTTGAATCATAGGAGATTATTCTCTGATGCAAGATTTCATGCAGTAACTGAAATAACTTTACTTATGGAATAATTCTTCCTCTGACGAAAAAAAAAATCTGTTCAACTACTTGAAAGTAGGTTGACTTCAGGAATTAGAGACGCCGTTGTAGGTTTTTTTTTATTATAAAAAAATAACACGTGCTGCAGCCCGTAGTGGTATCAATTACGAGGGTGAGTCAAATGAAATCCTTAAATATTTTTTTAAAATATTATTTATTGTGCAGAAGTGGTACAAAGCTGTATTACTTTTCAACATAATCTCCCCCACGCTCAATGCAAGTCCTCTAGCGCTTACAAAGTGCATAAAATACTTTAGAAAAAAATCTTTTGGTAGTCCGCGCAATCACTTATGCACCGCGTGGCGTACCTCTTCATCAGAACGGAACTTCTTTCCTCCCATTTATTCTTTGAGTGGTCCAAACTTACGGGAATCATTTGGGGCAAGGTCTGGTGAGTGTGGTGGATGAGGAAGACACTCAAAATTCAGGTCTGTGATTGTTGCAACTGTTGTACGGGCAGTGTGGGGCCTTGCATTGTCATGTTGCAAAAGGACACCTGATGACAGCAATCCACGTCGCTTTGATTAGATTGCAGGCCGAAGATGAGTTTTTAGGAGATCTGTGTATGATGCACTGGTGACAGTGGTCCCTCTAGGCATGTAATGCTCAAAAATGATGCCTTTTTCGTCCCAAAGAGAGTCAGCATAACCTTCCCTGCTGATGGTTCTGTTCGAAACTTCTTTGGTTTTGGTGATGAGGAAAGGCGCCATTCCTTGCTCGCTCCGGTTGGTGTAAGTGAACCCAGGTTTCGTCCCCAGTAACGATACTTACAAGGAAGCCATCACCTTCTCGTTCAAAGTGCCGAAGATGTTCTTCACAAGCATCAACACGTCGTTCTTTCATTTCGGGAGTCAGCTGCCGTGGCACCCATCTTGCAGACACTTTGTGAAACTGGAGCACATCATGCACAATGTTGTGTGCTGAACCATGACTAATCTTTAAACATGCTGCAATGTCATTCAGTGTCACTCGGCGGTTTTCCATCACTATGGCTTCAACTGCTGCAATGTTCTGTGGAGTCACAACTCGTTGTGCCTGACCTGGACGAGGAGCATCTTCCACTAAAGTCACACCATTTGCGAACTTCCTACTCCATTCGTAGACTTGCTGCTGTGACAAACAAGCATCACCGTACTGAACTTTCATTCTTCAATGAATTTCAATAGGTTTCACACCTTCACTACTCAAAACCCGGATAACAGAACGCTGTTCTTCCCTGGTGCAAGTCTCAAGTGGGGCAGCCATATTTATACTGATACTGCGACGGTATTTGTGCATCTGCACTATGCTGCCACCTACAGGCCATTCTGCACGCTGCTTGTAGCACGCTTACCAACTTACAGGAAAACGGGGCGAAATTTCGATTTTTTATTACAAATTTAAGGTTTTCATTTGACTTACCCTAGTACAACTGCAGGTGATTAACGTCATAATACGCAGCTAATTTTAAGACTTTACTATCAACATTTTGAGCAAAAACTCTTTCGCGGCAGAAAGAGAATATGTTAGGGAAAAATTATGTGTAGAGTAAGAATATTGATGCAACTATTTTTATTTGAGGTATCCTCCTGCATTAGATAGACTTTCTCAAAATTTGTTGTGTGGTTTAAGATTAAAAAGGTATCATCACTTAGGTTCCAAACAAACTCATGACTACCGAACATCTTCACTCTCGTAGATTTGTACACTCTCATTTTTCCCACTTAATGTTCTGTTTTGTTATTCCTATACTTCACCATAGCTGGTTGAATATTCTTTCTTGAATGGAGGCCGCTGTTGGTTCAATGTCGTTTACAGTCATCGCCTATGATACTTGGAAGGCCTAAAATTGGCCATAGAACTTTTCAGTTTGCTCAGATGGTTATAAAAAGTAAATTCGTGTGGTCTTGTGATCGTGATGGAGTAACAATTTTCAGCGCATTGCGCGTATGTAGTGGATGGGCCAACAGTTTTAAGTGCAATCCTACGATACTCTTACGAACAAGGCTAATACCCTAAATGTCTTGGCCATACTGGGATTCAAACCAGGGGCCTTGTAATTTAGAAGCCGAGCATCTTAATCATGTTCTAACAGACCACTCATAACAATTTCCCAAATAAGACCTCTTGGATTTTCATTTCTGAGAGATTTTCCATTATGTAATTTAAAAATTGCTTCATTTTACGACCAAGTTGGTACCTTACAAATGTTTTGAATGAAAACCTTGTCACCAGGTAATTGCGATCACACGAGCTTTTAGTATATACAGATACTGACTTAATTACTTTTCCTCTCCTAGTGCCGAGTCATCTTTGATAATATTTGCAGACAATAGTATAGTTAGTTATACAAATCTTTATTTTTTGTAGGATGTAACATCATTAATTACCTCTTGTCTCAATAATTTCCAAACGTTAAGGAAATATATTGATACAGCTTATTTTTAGAGTACAGTCTTCATGACAATGTGTAATAATGGATGTTGAAGATGGTTAATTAGTTTTGATACTGGTTATTTAATTATCAAGTATTTACTGAGAGGTTAGTCACTGTCACATTAAACCCAATTTTTTGGTTTTGTAGATAGTTCTTTGCGTTCAAAGTACAGCTGAAAATTTAGAAAAAAATTATTTTATTATTTCGAGTCAATTTCTACTGTTCTAATTTATATTAATCTCTTTCAACTGATTGGGATAGAAATTACAGTTATTGTTGGCATTCCAGAGATTCTGTATTCCTCATGAGCTAACGGGAATCTTTATTTTTTTAGAATTTTCTGTTTGAAATAAATTTCCACGTCTCAGGCCCGTGAAGAGTAGAATTGGCAATCCTCTAGTAGGGTGCAATTTAAATAAAATCGTGTAATTACCTAATTGCGATGTCTGTGTATATTTTTAAAGAATAAATCTGATACGTTTTTGTTAACTTGTGAGTGACGAAGTAAAGAAGTTATTTTAAGTCTGCGAATTCTACTTGCAAAAGAAACTCTAGCTGCGGCCAACCATAAAAGACAACCAAAGCAAGCAGTAGAGCTGTAAACGTCATGTTGAAGTTCAGTTATATTTCAGAGATCAGATCATTTGAGAATTATGCAGTGAAATAAATTAACACAATTGATATTTGATTAAATTCATTTTTCAAGTAGTATTCCTCAAGTAAATAAAAAATTACTTAAGCTAACAAGAATAAGGTCGTCTAATTATCAATCACCAATCAGATTATGACCAACTTTCGAATAAGGAATTGCTGGAATGTCAACATTGAGGAAGAAATTGTAGAAAAAAATTAAATAATAACTTTTAATTCATTTATCCATGAAAGCCTGGTAATATTCCATTCTCAATGGGAGTCATCATCATCATCATCATCATCATCAACAGTTTCAAGCTTCTGGCCGGGTCTGCTTCATGCACAAGCCTCTCCATTTCCTTCTTTCATCCCAACACCTCTCTGTCAACACCTTGTTCCAGTCCGCTCCTCTCTTCCGTACACCCTCCTCCACTCCTTTCAGCCATCCATCTCTTGGTCTTCCTCTGGGTCGTTTACAATGCATCTTTTTTTCATGGATTTTTCTTGGGCCTCCATTCTCTTTACATGTCCATACCATCTCAGTCTCAATGGGAGTAAACATTGTATTATGCAATATGGACAAGTGTCTTCTTAAACTAGAAAAATATTTTCAAATTGGTTTTGATGTAGCTAAAGACTTATTTCTCCACGGGGTGTCAATAGATCGTGATTTTTTTTCTTTTTTTGCGAATATTAGTGAGGGACTGAATGTCTGAATTATGGAGTTGGTGAATAAATGGCGAGTAAATGTTTTATTTAAACGAGTGTAGCTACATTCGCACAGTCATTTTATTAATCAATGTATCATATTTCTCATTCAGACTTCATTTAACGGGACCACAGGGCTGTTGGATTGTGACTGACAGCAGGCTTGTGAACCATGACAATGTCAGCCAACTCCAAAATGAAACTGTACAGCGACCAAGTCACGCCAGAACTGAGACTGACGCAAATAAATAAAAAGTATAAAAAAGTCCTCCGGTCGTGTATTAAAAACACAAAAAAATGTGAAGGAAATTGAATTCGGTTTCATTTATCTTTTTAAACGCGATAATTCAAGAGCGTAAAAAGGAAAGGTGTGATGGAATTGAAAAATCAATTGGATGCCCGTATCTGACAGGAAATTGGAAACGAACCTCAATTTGGTTCCCCTGCTCGAAGATAACGTTCTGGTTCTTTCGTGGACTTGTTTGAAAGCTACATATTTCATTTGATATTTGTCTCGTTACGTTGCTTACATTACATTCCAAAAGTTATATGAAGTAGTGATAAACATTACCTTATTCAACTGCATATTACCTTTTGTTCCTTCATTTCCTTGTGAAATTATTGTGATGCAACAGTCATATAGTATTGTTATTATTGTGACGTAATGTTTTTAGATGTAAACAGAAAACTGCAAATTAAAAATTTGGGTAGATCGTCCAGAAATAGAGTTAGGAGCACGGTACAAAATCAATACATTCTTTAATCCGTAATGCTAATAAGAATAGGTTTCGTGGATATATGGCGTCTGACCGTGGGCTTGAATCCTCATAAATTGTTCTATACCTCTCGCAATTCAGTTTTGTATGCTTAAAGTTCCAAAAAATCCTCCAATGTTCGGATACAGCTTTGAGCTGCAGTGCAATTTACCTTAATGGACATTTTTTGAATATGAAATTCGAACTACAGGCAATTAAAAGCTTTTTAGAATTTATTCACCAGCGAAATAGTGGTTAAAGTATCTCACACATACAAAACAGAAAGTCACAACAAGACAATAATTAACTCAAAACATCAAAATCCAGCAATTCGCAGCTAGAATCCTGTATGATTACAGGTTAAGATAGTCCTGGACAGACGCATGAAGCGCACCAACTCTGAATTGTCACTTTTTCACTATGGTCACAAGTTTGAGTTTAGCTGGTCACAGAGTTATTAAATTCATTAACAAACTATAACTCAGAACAGTTATAAACCCAAACAATAGCTGCACCAAATGAGTCATATTAATTTTTTAAATGTTTCGCAAGATGAGAAAAGTAGTATTTTTTTCCATTGACATCGTTGTTATTCGCTAGCAACACAAGGCGTAACTCTTGAAATAATATATATATATATATATATATATATATATATATATATATATATATATATATATATATATATATATTAACTGATTTGTTGTTCGTTATTTACCACTGCCAACTTCCGATGTAGCGTGTTATTAGAGAGCCTGTGAGGATATATACAGGGTGTTACAAAAAAGTACGGCCAAACTTTCAGGAAACATTCCTCACACACAAACAAAGAAAATATGTTATGTGGACATGTGTCCGGAAACGCTTACTTTCCATTTTAGAGCTCATTTTATTACTTCTCTTCAAATCACATTAAACATGGAATGGAAACACACAGCAACAGAACGTACCAGCGTGACTTCAAACAATTTGTTACAGGAAATGTTCAAAATGTCCTCCGTTAGCGAAGATACATGCATCCACCCTCCGTCGCACGGAATCCCTGATGCGCTGATGCAGTCCTGGAGAATGGCGTATTGTTTAACAGCCGTCCACAATATGAGCTCTAACATGGAAAGTAAGCGTTTCCGGACACATGTCCACATAACATATTTTCTTTGTTTGTGTGTGAGGAATGTTTCCTGAAAGTTTGGCCGTACCTTTTTGTAACACCCTGTATACTATCAGACGTCCATTCCATTTTCCGCTCATTACTGCTGATTTGGATTAAAAAGACGCCAGCTAACTGTTGCACAAGCAGGTAGTGTCAATCAATAAGGGAGGGGGGGAGGGTAATTCCAGATGCCCCACCATAGTTATAACCACATTTGTTAGATTCAGAACTTTATCCTAAAGTGGAATGTTGGTGTTGCCATCTGTCGACGAAACGTGTAACTTGTGGTCTCTGTCATATGTGTGTCTTTGTGTTTTGCGGACCGTCCTAGCAGTTGCTTAGGTGACTGCGGGAAACCGCCTGAAAGACGCAATCAACGGCAGACACGCGGGGAGTAGGGCTCGTTCGAGGTGCCGTTGTACCTCCCAGATCCAGTGTCAGGGTGTCTTAACACACGCAACCATACTAGCGCAGTCACTCCCACCATTATTTAAAAAAAAATTCATAACAGGAAAGCAGTATAGCTCGATCGTAGTTTATTTTATCTCCTATCCAGTCAATTTGTTTGTTGCATTCAAATTACTTCTGGATTAAAAATAATTTCATTTAATATATCTTTTCAGTATCGTTTCAACTGTTGCAAATTAAATGAACAATGCTGTATAGTTTGTTTTAACCTTCAGGCATTGGGAATTTCACAAGGTTTCTGTCTAAATCAGTTGTCTGATATGCTGGTGACCTAAATTACTGAATCTACTTAGAGAATTTTCTGTTATACACAATTACGGTGTGGAAGTTAACCTCGTATGTTTCTACATTTGGATTAATTCTAACATTTTATTACGCTTTTGTGTTGTCTTCGCATACAAGTGAATGATTAAAATCAGTCTTCAGTATCGAAAGAAGAACTGTGTTCATTCAACAAGCTGTCATTAATGAAAGACTCTTGTCAAATGAGCTGGCATCTGGGATAACTTTCAAACTATTAACCAACAGATAGGGTAACCGCTAACCAACTACGTGAATATGTCAGCAATCGGTTCGATCTTTACCGATAGCAGTAATCCAGATGCTCAGAAAGTTTTCGAGTGTGGTCTCAGATATTAAATGTCCCTGGTCCAGTACGCACGGATTTACATTATACATATACTATAGTGAAAGCCAGTAATTAGTGATTTGCTACGTTTATGACAATTAGATGAACATTTTATCTTTTACTATTTTGGGAATTACGTCTAACTGACGCGAATGTCATTAGAGGATTATGGACAAGAAACTGAAAGGAAATCGGCTACCACCTTTTGAAGTAATCATCCGGACATTCGCTTGTATTGATTTCAGGAAACCATGAAAATTCTAAATCTGGATGATCGAACGGGGATTTGAACGCGTGGTCTTCCGAATGTCAGTTTGTATTAAGTTAAATTTGTATTATGTTCCACTTTGCTATTAAAATTTCACACTTTACATTTCAGAGCATTATTTTATACAGTTTGTGACGTCTTACTGGATTACTAGTAAAAGCTGTAATGATAGAGGCTTAGAGAACGTGTTTACAGAAATCACAACAACGAACGGTGAAGGCTGACGAAAAGTGCAAACTTCAAATTGTCTCAGCTGAGCATCGACCAAATATGTTTCTGAAATAGTTAACACATTAAATGGGAAAGTGTTTAATTTCAATAACTGCGACATTTAAAAGATGAAATGCACTGAGGTTTCAAACGTCATGGGATAGGAAAACGCAAATATCCAGGTGGTGAAAGCAGCGCGGAAGAAACGTTTAAATTTATCGTACAGTGCCGCGGCTTTCATTTGTACTCCTGTGAGTCGTATGAAAGCTCTTCTGATGTGATTATTGCTGTACGACATGAATTGACAGACTTTTAACGCGAAATGGTAATTGGCGAAAATTGTTCGTCAATTTAATATTCTTCGATCTACAGTGTCAAGAGTATGCCGTGAATATGTGATTTCCGGTATTACCTCCCATCACGGACAAAAAAGTGGTCAACCACGTCTACTTAATGCCTGAGACCAGCGAGTCCGTATTAACATATAAGTGACACTGCGCCAAATAACAGAAACACATAATGTAGGACGTACTACAGACGTGTCTGTGAGGACAGTGCAGCGAAATTTGATGTTGATGGGACATGGCAGCAGAAAACCGACGCGATTCCTCTTGCTGTATAGGGCATACCACTATTTTTCATTCTTTATCTTAAGTTTTTGTTTGTTAAATGTATAGTTTATGAGGCAGAATTAGCGGACCATCGTAGCATTCGCCAAGGTAGAATTGAATTTGAGTAATAATAATAATAATAAAAACCAGATGGAAATCATGTATCCGGATCTCGGACGTTTATGGACATCCTACTGCAGAAATATTGGCGCATATCTTTGGCTTTTTTAATGATAAAAGATAAGTTGAAATGCTTATAGAGGCGGAGACAGTTCGTGTTGATGTAGCCAGAATGCATTAGTGTAGATCGAAGGATTTGGTAAGAGAAAGTGTTGTCAGCAGGGTTCCTTCTTGCTGTGAGTTTTGCTTGATTGTTAGTATAGTGGACTGCACGACCAGTGCCCTGTCTTGCTGATCACAGCCCCCCTCTCCCCCCACCATTGATTCCGTTAATTATCGCTGGCTGCTGCTGCTTCACCCCTCCCCACGACCTCCTGGCCACCTTCCTGCCAATATCAACCTATACCCCTACCGACCCTCCAACAGTTAACCAATAGCTTAGTCTCAAATTACCACTCTCAGCTCGTCTGTTTCGTGAAAGGTAAGTTACAAAATCTTGTGTGAAACAACTAGAACAAAAATTACTCCTGTCGGAATATACTGTTGGCTGCTGCCATTCCGGCAGAGGAAGCAAAGATTTTTTTTTTTTTTTTTGAACTGCTTTAAGCCTCGTCTACGGCTAAGGTCTTTAGAGGTGCGATGGGACTGGGGAGAAGGAACGGGAAGGAATTCTGCCATTGCATTCGCCTGTAGTGATTTGGGGAGACCATGGAAAACCCAAATCAGAATGCCCGGACCCGGATTCCAACCGGTGTCCTCCCGAACGCGAGGCCAGAGGGAAGCAAACAGTTTTAGTTATAACGTTGGGTGAAAAATTCATTTCCCTACTGTACACATTTCCGTAACTATGATAAAATATAAACATTGCAAGAAAACGTATTCGATTAAACAGGAACCCAATGTTAAGGGCACGTTAGTAGATAGACATTTGGTCCATAAAGACGCCGTCAAACCACTGCTGAACAATTCTACAGGAGCTTGAAATGGAAACGATGATTTGCAGATTTACTGCACGACGTAGTCACCATCCGCCAATGGGAACGAAAATGTCTATGTGGAAGGAGTACGAGGATTCAAATTCACATCCGGTCATTCACATTTGGGTTTTGCACGGTCCCTCATATCATTCCGGGCGAATACTGGGATGGTTTACTTCAAAAGATAGTGGTCGAATTCCTTTCCGTTTGGTGTTACTTCAGCCTGACGTTTGGTGAGGCATTATTATATTGAACTGATACTGAAAAAAAAAACAAGAAATACCTGAATCTTTGCAATGTCACTAAATTATTATAATTTATTTTTTTGCCTTACTCGCTGTGAAGGAACTACTGGGGAAAAGTAACGGAAAGGAATTCGGCCATAGCCCTTTTGAAGAAAACATCCCGTCATTCACCTGGAGTGATTTGGGGAAACCATGGAAAACCCAAATCTCGATGCCCAGACGGGGATTTGAACCGGCGGCCTCCCGAATGCGAGGCCAGAGCGTTAACCGCTCACCCACCAAGCTCGGTATATTATTTCTCAGCTTTATTTTAATCATCATACACAAAAACTTATTTCAGAAGCTTACATTTACTTGCTCTTTGCAAGGTCAAGGAGTTACTTTAGTGCTGTTAACTCAACGCTAGGAAAATCCTTTCTGCATTAAAATGCAATTGTCAAGTGAAACAGACATAATCAGATAGGCGGTAATGTGTCAAATTATTTTTAAGTCACGGTGTATTTCACTTTCGAATTGTAAATATTATTTGACTGTTTTCTAAGAATGCATAGAACAAAGGCTTTTTGAAAAGGAAGGATCCCATTTTTTCTAGATGTCTTCCATCCCACGTGTAGGGGTGATTTTCAAAGAAATCTACCTTTCGGACTCTACCGGAAAGTAACACTCACGGAACGCTATCTTCCTCTTAAAACCATTGTGAGTAACCAAGCGCCGCACATGCCAAAACAATGTCATCCCATTGATTCCATACTCCCCAACATTAAGTTTTAATAATATAGCCGATTGTCCAAAATTTGATGTATGAAAGGTGAAACAGATACTATTTTGATAACAAAACAAGTATTGTTTAAATTTACGTAATAACATATTAGCATACGTTCCCTCAAATGTTTCGCGAAGTCGAATCGTTTTCAGCCAACAATATAATGCATATTGCTAAGAGCAATTAGATATCATATTTGACTTATTAATAATTGGTTATAAATTAGCGCCTGTTTTTAAAGTAATACTCACACTATGGATGAGAAAATGAAAAAAAAGAATCCTGTTTAAAAACAACATCGATATGTATCGAGAGAAAAAGTCGATATATCAATATTTTTGTCTAAAGCGAGTAATCTTCTAAAAACAATCCCAAAATATTTGAGAAAATTCGGAAAATTATACACACATGTGAAAATTATAGAAATTTTTAATCATTTATCTTTTTTTTACAATCAATCAAACCAGTATTCATCTGATGTAGACATCTAAAGAACTCTCCGTTTTATATGTTCCTCTCTCAATCTACTTCTGTTGTCCTGTGCCGCCAAGTTAATTGCGGAAGCCACTCTTTCGGACGACACAGAAGAGGCTTAGCGTTTAAGATACTTCGTGAACACATTACCTTTTATTCATCAACGAAAAACCAAATGAAAACAGGAGCAGTAAATTTACGTCAACCATTAACTTCGCAATACGGATGTTTAATAAAAATTCTTCAATTTGATTAAAAATAATCTAACAGTTAACATTAAAATATGTTGACAAGAATATGACGTTAATATAAAACTGTTAAAATATAACATCTTTTTTAACCTGTTAGCCGCTGATTAAAACTTGTTAATTATGACGAATTGAGATCAGATACGTACAATACGTATATTTATCCAATACATATACCACACATGAAATTGGATACTGATTTGCGTTCGTACAAAAAATATTGAATTGGAACTTGAAATTGATATTCCAAACAAAATATCGATTTTTTTATATATCGAACATAAAAATATCCATATTTCGATACATCGATATGTTTTGCCCAAGCCTACCTCACACTTAATTACTTTGCTTACTATAGCGGAAAGTACGATATCAATACTAGAAAAATCCTTTATTAAGGCCATAATAACCCTCGTGCAGTACGCCAGAATGCTTCCGCGGTTCGTATTCCATATTAAACTGTATCTTCTACCGTGTTAGGTTAAGGCGGCTAAGACAGGGGCGGAATACGCAGCCATTAGAAACCCTGTCACCAGGTCATTACGACAACACCGAATTATATTATTTAGTATATCTGTAGCTATAAGAATCACGTGTTGCGCGTATGAAATTAATAGTTTTAAGTTTTCACTTTGGCGGAAATCCCCAGTAACAGCAATTTTTTTTTTCATGGTTTCAGGTACGCACAGTGGCAATTACTATTGTGTGGCAATTCTCCTCTACTTACTGTCACAATAGCAGCGATTACACAAAAATTACCATCAACATTACTACACTTGATTGCACACGGTTTGTTTACAGATTATTTTGTGTAGTTTTCTTTACGGATTTGTATCTTTGTTGACTTATTGCCTTCCTGCTGTTGTTATCTTGATAAAATTCGCGAATAAGTTACATACTGACGGAGCTATTTCTTTAGATGCGTAATAACTTCATTGAAATGTGAAAAGCTATTTTGTGTGATTTTACACACAAGATAAGGCTGCAATATTGTTAAAAACTTCTCACATGTAAAGAGAAAAAAGTGTTTTCTGCAGTGAGCCGTATTTGGTATTCACGGGGCTGTGTTAACGTTCCGCTTGGGACCGGGGGACCTCGTTACTACTCTGAATACAGGCACACATGTGGCACTTGTCTCCGCTAATGCAAGTCGGAGTGGCTACTCGGTGGTCTCCCTGTGGACCCCTGCGCTGCCCAGCCGCGGTAATTGCGACTTTAACAAACAGCGGCCCTACTGTGCGTCAGTGCTGCCAACTGGAGCACATCCCATTCACCGACATGCCTCTGCTGCAAAAACCAGCCGCTGGAGTCTGCGTGGGGTGCATCCCCGCAGAGATGGACAGGCCTGCAGCTAATATTTAACCTAGTCGCTTCTCCCATTATGAGAAAATGAGACGAATTAGAGAACCACTAAACGAGGTGAGAAAAAATGCACTTGATTGTAGGGTAGCCATCAGAAGTCGACTAACGATCACAGTTTCATCAATCAAGCACCCCGACTGTGGAGTGTCGTTTGGAGAATAAATGACTTCGTATGTACAGGTGCAGAGATTTTTTACAAATTGACCATCATGAATAATATGATCTAAATAGTTCAGTTAAACACAAGCTTGCGAAAATTTAAGTTAAATACTACGAAAGAAATTATAAGACGATTTTGCCAAATACACGGGAAATATTGTACATTTCAATAAAATATTAAGTTTCCAGAAGAAATCATCTTTTGTACGTCTAAGAGATTCGTCATGTGTTGTGTATAAATTCGTGAGGACAACAATATCTGATTACTGGCCGATTTATTTATTTCTTGATTTAAATACTTCACTTCGGTGTTATAGGTTACGATGCATATTTTGTAGTGTAAAAAATTATTGCGAATGAACACGAAGCAGGGTCACTTAAAATAATTAATGAACAAAAGTTTCTGCAATGAGCAATTCTTAAAGTCTAACAATTATAATTATTTTGTTATGTGACGTATTGAATATTTTACGTAATAATTTTCCCTATAATTTATGCAGAAGTTAAGATAAAAAGATAAAGCATCACAAATAGGATTTTAGCCTTGTTGGTTCCAGTTTCTTAGTTAAGCAGTTAATGTATCGATCACGATCTCTTTCTCTGGGAGTCTCTCCAATACTCCAATAATTCCAAAGTAAGACAGATCCTCGCAAACTCTACGAATAAAATAACCTATTTAAAGTGTGAAAGGGGGGTTTCGTATCCGTATGTATACAGAATTGTGCCTTACAATTTAATATCTGCGATGAAGATAAATTGAAAGAATAGTCAGCTTATTAGGTACACAGAAAAAAAACTAAACATTTATTATGATTATAAGATTGGGGAAAGAATTTCTTGTTGAAGACTTGAAATGTAAGTGATTTGGCATAAAATGTAATAACAAGCTCAAGTGAGCAGGACACAGGTTTCAAAATCCTGCACGTGTTTGGGAGAGTGATGATGAGATGTACCAGAGATTTAAAGCAATTTGGTTAGAAAACTTTGGTCAGATAATTGCTTGAATATGGTGGTCAAGTATGGGACCCACATTTTGGGTATCAAACATAAATGTTGGAAGGGTTGCAAAGACTAGTTGCTAGATTTGTCTCTGGAAATTTCCGCAGAACACAATTAGTAATCGATGTGATAAACAAAAGCTGGAGGACAGGAGTAGAGTGAAGATAGTCATGGTACCATACAAGGTGTTATTGTTGATGAGGCGTAGAAAGATATTAGTGTAAGAATCGGGAATAATGCATGGAAAGAATAGATGACCATGACCATAATCTGGAACTCGATTTCAGGCACAAGGGTGGGTGGAGAAGATTATCTATCGTAGGTAAGGGGTTCACGAATTGGAATAAGTTACCCAGAGAAATGCTAAATAATTGATCAAAAACGTTGAAAGAATTTGAAGTTGAAATTTGTGGAGTGAAAAATTAGATGAGTACAGGAAAGGAGAATGTGAGCGTACAGGAAAATCGCCACCAAAGCGGGCATCGTAATTAAATTGAATTTTTAAAGTTAATGTAAAATAATTGTATTAATTTTTATTCATATCCGGTATCGGTATCTTCGATTGGTTCTCAGACTAACTATACATTCGATTCCTCCTTTACTATCACTACTGTAAGTTTATCTAGAAAATAGTAGCCTTCGAACTTCAATTCTCCATCAATCAGAAAGATTTTTAAAAATCTCTCTGTCTCTCTTAACAAACTACAATTCTTTTATAAATTTATTCAGAGTTTACAACTCAACTGTTATCAGTTACTTATCTTTTGTTTTCCCTCCAATACATATGCCTCCATATAAATACACTAATAACAGTTTATTCATCCTATCATTCTTCTTCATTGTCCATGGACTTATACTCTCAAATACCAAATCAATTTTACGGTCATCCCTCCAAGATTCGACCGTCTTCATATTTTTTCGGTAACTATCTTCTTTGAACAACTGCCGATCAAAGATCCTATTTCTCATGAGACTTGAAGTTCTTTGTCCATTAAAGCTCAAAGATTAAAGTTAGATTACATCTATTTATTAACTGAATATGATTATAATACTAAATTTCATAAAGAGTGATGTCAAGTACATCAGAAGTGGAAATGTCTGCTGAGTAAGTCACAGAAGGTGATCTAAGTCTCTCAGTATAATACGAAATCATTAGAACACAATAATTGGCAATGAGACTCTTTCATGCATCACCAACGTGTTGTTTTCAACTGATGAGCATGTAATAATCTCGCCTCGCATTCGGGAGGACGGCGGTTCGAATCCCCGTCCGGGCATCCAGATTTGGGATTTCCATGGTTTCCCCAAATCACTCCAGGCAAATGCCGGGATGCTTCCTTCAAAAGGCCATGGCCGAATTCCTTCCCATTCCTTGCCCCCATCCTTGCCCCCCATCCTTTCCCGTCTCGACCTCGATGTTAAAAAGAGACGTAAAGCAGTTATTAAAAAAAAAGCATGTAATAACCGTTCGCCTGAAAAAAAAAGCAATAATTCAGTCATTTTTTTTCACAATTACTTCAGTACTTTAGGGAAAAATATTAATTAGTTCAAATAAATATTATTCTATCAATACCCAACCGCATGACATTAAATAATATAAGATGCTGATGCATGATTACAAATTTATAGAATTTCTTTATCATTACAGAAAAGGTTGGACGAATTTGCTCAGTCGCCTGTAAGGAAGATCGAACTGTGCTTAGTAGCATAAAATCATTATCAATGGATAGACGATTTGCTAACTGTAGATTCGCAGTATGATATTCTGAATGAGTAAGTATTTGCTGATCTGCGTTGAATGAAACACTCTCTAGAAATTGAGTATGGTACAGTGTCTTGCTTTAAATTTCACAAATATTCTTTGAAACTGCATTAACAGTATATTACAATCAGTCGCTGATAATGCTGCTATCTGCAACTAGGTAGAAAGGTAGGTAGATACACTGCTCAGCCAATACATTATGACCTACTACTCACTAGCATATTGGTCCTCCTTTCGAATGCAATACAGCATCCATTAGGGGTAGCATAGATTGTACAAGTCCTTGGTAGGGTTCCAGAGGTATCTGAAACCAGATTTCTAGGCACAGGTCACATAATTCCCTTAAATTACGGGCCATCGGTTTGTGGGCGCGGCAACTGGGAACGAGCATCTGGGAAACGGAGAGGCTCGTCGGCTGTTCGCGTGCTAATGAAGTAAGCATATATGAAAAGTGTTTGAAGGTTATCTGAAACTTCGAATACACAACAATGTGATGGACACCCACGCCACATCACAGAACGTGGAGGTCGGAGGCTTGCCCGCTCTGTAAAGCAGCTCTGTGGCAGAATCGCGATTATTATGCTCTGAAACTCTTTTGAAGCACCATAATTGTATTCTTCGTCAGATATGCCACTGATCATCACCTATCCTGCTTTACAGACCGGGCAAGCCTCCGACCCCCACGTGTTGTGATATGGCGTGAGTGTTCACCACATTGCCGCCTACGCGTGATTTCGCCGTCCTTCTAAAGCCGCGTTCCCACGACCTCTTGTAATGGAGGCGGCACCTCATTAGCCGAAGTGTAGGGACGAGCGCGCGCCACAGGTTAGCCCTCGCTACCTCGCCACCACCTTGCCTAGTGTCGGTTGGCACAGAGCATTTTACAGCAACAGAAGGGTAGCGCACCGCTGCTACAAACCGATGGCAACAGCGCTCCACTACACAAGTCTGTGATGTTTACCGACACAGAGTGGGTAGCTGCGTCTCATCTCCGCTAGCAGTTCCCATGGCATGTTGTTGAGTATCCATCCCATCCCGTCCCGCCACCGTTACAAGAGGTCGTTGGAACACTTTCCATAGATGCTTACTACAGTAACACGCGAACAGCCGATCAGCCTCTCCGATTGAGAGATGCTCGCTCCCACTGACGTGTTAATAAAGTGTGAGAATAATGGGACTTCCACTTTAAATTTAAAAGGAACTAGATAATGCGTATAAAGCAAGGCTAAAACTAGTTAATATAATGGACATGTTTCAGAGAGATCCGCACATTTCGTGACCGGATGAACAAGCCAGATTAGATATGTTCACTTTGATCCCATGTCAAAATAGAAATGCTTTTCACTTTGTCTCCGAGATCGTTTATAAAAGTTAAGAAAGAAAGTGGTCCTATTACACTTCCTTGAGCCACACACGATGTAACATCTAGATTAGAAGAACTTTCTCCTTCAACGACGACATACTGCGACCGACCAATTAGAAAATCCTTTATCCATTCACAAAGCTGATCCGATATACCAGATGCTCAAAGCTTCGCTAAAAGGCGGTTGTGTGGCACTGAGACAAATGCTTTCTGAAAATCTAAAAAAAATTGCAGCTACTTGTTAACCTGCATCAATAACTTTCATTACGTCGTGTGTAAACAGGGCCAGCTGTGTTTCACATGATCTTTTCTTTCGAAATCCGTGTTAATTTGTTGTAAGCAAATTATTTTCATCTAGAAAAATCATAATGTTCGAGCATATAATATGCTCCATAATTCTACTACAAACAGATGTTATAGATATGGGACGGTAGTTTCCAGGATCACTCTGATCACCTTTCTTGCAAATCGGATTTACTTGCGCGATTTTCCAGTATGTAGGTATTTTTGGCTCTTCTAAGCATTTACTGAATATATCAGCTAGAAATTTCCCGATTTCCGCGGCATACTCTGAAAATACTCTTACTAGAATTCCATCCGGGCCCGGTGCTTTCCCACTCTTTAGGAGCTCTGATTGCTTTATGATACCTTTAAGTACACGTTACCTAATTAACATCGATAAACTACATTGTTTCTAAATAATAGCTATAGACACTTGACTTAGGATATTAAATTATTTGAATATAGGTAATTTACCAGCATTCCTATAATTGCCACTTTTTTGCATAATCGCAAGGAAGATATATTTGCATCTATTAGAGACAATACTTACATATGAATCCAGGAATTTTGTGCAGCTGGTTTCCTTCATTCCTTTCCCAACAGATCTCACATTTTAGCGGCCCCTTATTTTATATTTAGTGTCAGCAGGATGTACTTCAGACGTTATCATTCTACGTATCAATTTATTTGCACAGAACCATCCGGTTATTTTCCTTAGATTATCATTTGCAATACTCTCGACATTTTATACTAATTGGTCTTTTAAATATATTCTAGTATTATCTGCAAAGAGCACCGTAATTTATTTAACTTTTAGTTGAAGGTCGTCTATACATATTAGGACCAGCAGACGACTATACCGCTATATAAGTTTACAATTACACCTGTATTTACAACTTCATCAATAGACGCAATTAAGATGAAATTCCTCTTTGCCACTAAAACCACTCAGTTCCCCCAGATTATCTTATGATACTTTAGCAACGTTACAAAAGATTGTTAGTACACGCGCTTCTTTATATATTAGTTTCATTATATACGCTATAAAAGCAAATATTATTTCTTCTATCGAAACACCTTGTCTAAAACCAAACTTAATATAACCTAGTAATTTATTGTTATGTCGATTGCGCATACAGCCATTTTTGTATTCATGACTAGTCTATTTGTCATAAGATAGACTGATTTTTAAGCCTGGTGTCCATCTATTATTTAGATTTCCTAGTGCCTTCACCCTAAAATTGGAAGGAATGAAGACGAATATATTCGCTCCTCGCATCTTACGTTCTAATTTAATCTTGTTTATGTGCCTATTCCTCATTTAAAAATTAATAATAACATTTCAATAATCAACTAAAAACGTCTATCAATATTTATTGACTTATAATCCAAGTTAAATAAGCAATAATGCAATTTAAGCAAAATTGTATATTCCTTATTATCACATTCAGCAGCCGAATCTGCATTCATTACATGATACTTTCATCTCTAAACATGAAAGCTTCATTTCTATAATTTAAAATATTGCAGTTTCTTGATTTATTGTAGTATTTGCAATTCATCTCCGATGATTTCCATGTAGCAAAGTTAAACGAAATAAAAGACAGTTAAATCGTTTTAGAGTGACTTAAATATTCTTAAATATTATTTAAACCTTACCAAACTGAGGTTGCATAGTCTGCAGTCATAATTATAAAATGGCTTGCATAAAGATGAAACTTGAACAGTAGTTACATTTTGTGATCGCATTTCTGAATGAATTGCTTATTGGCAGAATAGAAACAATATTTGATTTACAAACACCACGTATAGGAAGAAATAATATTACTGTCAGTGAATATATATTATCATTTCCACTCACCACTGCTTCAACTGTTTTCAAAATACACAGAAGAGGAAAATATTTTTATTGGTTTACTAGCTGGAGCCCACGACTTCGGTCGTGTTTGTAAAGAATTTGGATTGACAGCTACAGACATCTAACCACCATAGTGCACAATGGGAGACTCGATGCTATTACCCCACACAAACGCCAGTCATCTGCGCTATGTAGTTCAGGCAGCAAAGTAAATTATACGGACACACATGTCTTTGGTAAAAATACGGAACTATCCTTGATCGACCACTTTCAACCACCCTATCTCCCACACCCTCACAGATATCGAAAATCGGCCAATATTGTGCACCATTGGTGAATGTATGCTACTTCCATACACAAACACCAATGGTCTACGCTATATAGTTGTGACAGCAAAGTGATATAAACGGAGACACATGTCTTTGGTCGAAATGGTGGTAGGGGCCTTGGTGGATAAATACGTTATACTTATCTTTCATACCTTTATGATTAATAAAGGGGATTTTAATTTTATGAAGGAGTGAAAATATGGATTTTGCAAGAATCTCGATGTTAGTTGGAATATAGGATAACTGTCACAATATGACATTTATTTAGTATCATTGGCGATTACAAGTCTAAGCGAATTTACCGTTAATACTAATACAAGTAGGCAAAATCACAAACCAACGCTCAGAGGTATAATTAGCCGTCTTGAGCAAGCAAAAAATTGTAATTTACTTTTGAATTCATCTACGAATTAATATGCAAGAAAGAATTATACTTGGAAACAATGTACAATACAAGTTATGACGATCTCAGACATAGATATCACAATACTGTGACTTTACATTTCAAAAAATTATGGGCTCCACGAATGAACAATATGCCATTCTAAAATAACTAGTTCTGGCAAATTACGCTGCTAGCTTAGGAGTTTTTGAGTTGCAAAGTTAGAATATGGATCTATTCTCTCAAAGACGCTTAAGGGTTCAGTTTCACGGAATGCACAATCAGATGGCTTGGTCGTAATAATTTACCATTGTAGTTCTGCACCTGATGTCTGCGGTGTTTGGATATGACCCACGGTATGTGAGACTGTCTCACAAGGCGGCTACAGGCACGTGCGTACTGGTAATGCGGATCATCACATTACTGCCGGTGTCGACGTATGAGATCTGCTCCATCCATCGCCTCGCTATGCAAACCGGCAGCGTCAGTTTTCCAACACCAGGAGTCGGACTGCAATAGTTAGCGAGAACAACCAATTTTCGGAGTCCTCCACCAACTAGCCTCGAATGGAATGAAGCTCGTCGCTCTTCTATCTGCGATCAAACTTCTGGCTCCGCCCCTTGCAGTCTCGAAGATCACATTTAACAGAAAATTCCCAGGATTTTAAGTTATATGCTCATTTGGATTGGATCTTCAGGTTGGCACCTAATGTCACGTGATATCCCCGATATCTTATTTGCACCGCGTATATCACAGAAGTCGGACATATTCGGCTAAGTTCACCGGGGTGAGAACGTATTCGGGTGGGGTTTTTTTACATCAGATCAGCGGCCTGTTGTGGACTCCCCACCTCAAGATGAAAGCCGGCAAAACACTTTATCCCTGACTTCCTGCCTGCGTGGCTCGGGAAGACTACGATTAGCTTCAAGCCTACACAGCTCAATAATTCTTTAATATTCGTTACAACAAGATACACTGAATATTCATCATTGCATTACAGTCCTCACTTGGAATCTTGCTTACTTTAGGAAATTGCAAAAAAAAAAAAAAAAATAAAAAAAATAAAAAAAAAAAAAACTATTTAGGTGGTAGCCAAAGATTTATGTAAATTACTCTAACATTATGATTTATATAATAAAAATGCACATTAGAATGTGGCGACAGCGTAATATATAGATATAATATAATTTAGCAATCTCCCTTCCCTCAAACTCGTGTTTTTCCGAATATTCACACCGTGCATTGTTTTTTGAATGGTGAGAAGTAACTAACTATTGTCATTACTTAAAAAGGCTTTAGCTTTTCATTGATCAAATTAAATTAAATAAACAGGAAAAGATGTAAAAATAACGTATCTAAATTAAGTAGAAACTACAAAGAAACTGAAATGAATATTTTTTCCTATTAAACATAATACTAACTTCATACTACAGGTAGGGACCGCTAACAGTATTTCATTGATACTGCTTTTTGTTCAAGAAAAACTGAACGTCTAATTTATGCCTATAACTTAGTTAATTTAGTTTTTAGAATGTATTAAATGCGTAATACATATCTCTGACAAAGGTTATCATACTCACTTTTTTCGGTATTATGTACCGTCCGTTTAATCTTTCAGTAAAGTCTCTGACTGAGAGTAATTTTAATATTAAATAATGCACGGCCTGTTATCTTTCGCTCTTGCTGATAAGCAACGTATTTTTATATCCGGAAGAAAAATTCGGGCTACAGCTGTATTCAGCAGTAATTCCACCCCAGAGGCGACTAATCACTATAGTCACACATATCACAAGGGACTTAGCACATCGGGCTCGAGCCATTGCCGTAGCATCCCCCCAGTGGGTTTGGAACACTGCCATCGGTGACGGGGAGGGGGTGGGTCCCATATCTCGCGCCGACACCCCCACCCACGTGACATGGGCTCATCAATCAGAAGCGCGTCCCTTCCCCACCTCCATACAGTGGACGCGAACTGAAAACGAAAATAGCTGCACAGACGAATTTTGTTCCACCTCGACAGATAAGTTAGGGAACATTTTGTCTGTTATACGATTCTTCTGATGAAATTGATATGACACCATATACCGGCGTTATATTAAACCGTGTAGAGAGTGCAGTGTTATCTATGGTTAGTTCTTACTTTACGGTATTTTCTCCTTTGTAAAATAATACGATCTTGCACTGTAGTGTCACATTAAGAAAATAATTGATTAGATCATATGAAAAAAATATCAGACGGCAGTATATTGGGTAGCGTTGCATTAAAAGATTGACCCTCTACACCAGAGGTGGCCATCTCAAATGATCTTGCGGGTCATTTTTGAAATGCGACATAACTCCGCTGGCCGAATATAAAATTATTTTATATATCCCTATATTAGATTTAGACCCAGTATAAACCTTTTGTGAAGTGAAACATAATGAATTATTATTACTGTGTTTACCATTATTCTTACATGTAAACATAGATAATATAATAATAATGATACTAAAAGCACATTTTAAAGAAATAAATAACACAAAAATGATATATGAAAATATATAAATATAAATGAAACAAATTTTTAAAATATGGGTGTAAAAATAATGCGATTTTAATACAATAGTTTTCACTACTTTGGCCATTATAAAATAAATATATTTTGTAAAAGTGTGTTTAATCTCGCGGGCCACAAAAATGTTCAAGGCGAGCCACGGGTTGGTCACCACTGCTATACACTTATTGGCAGACTATTTATAGTAAAATGTGGTTGTACTGGACTAAAAATTCTTCGACGTACAATTTTTTAAAAAGGAAACTTTTATTTACCAGGCGACTGGAAAGTTATTACATTAATGAATAAAAAATGAGAAAATAATAATATATTAATGCTGATGACTTTCCTCTCTAGTGTTCTAATAACAATTTTTACCATGGTACCTATATCATGAAACTAAATAATATGGTTTACTTATCGTACTTGTTCCATCTTTGTATATATAGTCAATGATATAGGTTTTTGTAGAAATAATGTGTTGACTTACAATTTGCTTATCATTAGTACCTGCATATTTGAAAGTGCTCCATATCAGGTTTATTTACCACTGTATTCTTCTCATAAGCATTTCTACGAGAACGATTCAAATGTCAAAATACAGCCGACATTTCGGTATTAATGTAATGGTAATGAAAGTCTACATTTTTGTTTAGAAAACTCTATACATAATTCTAAATACATA
The DNA here is from genome assembly GCA_031002005.1 of Vandiemenella viatica. NCBI lineage: Eukaryota > Metazoa > Arthropoda > Insecta > Orthoptera > Morabidae > Vandiemenella > Vandiemenella viatica. Next base: position 95,272,245 of record JARYHS010012519.1, read on the forward strand.
GTAATCGATTGCTGCCAATGTAGTGGAATTTTTTAATTTATTTTCTGATCGAATGCGTTTTCTTTTGCAGAAACATCTTCAGTGTTAAATATGTGAACGTATGTTTTGTACATCAAAGCTTTAGTATAAATTATGAACTGCATACATTTTCCATTTAAATCGATTACCGGAAAATGTTATTTTTGCTTAGTTTTCGTACAGCAGATTATTTCATGCTGTTGAACATTTATTACAAAAACTTGTAACAGTGCATTATAGTATTTATCGTTCTTTCACCAACAAGTGAGAAGTTTAGCTGTTGTTTAATTGGCTACACAGTGTTTGTTCATAATACATACTGTACTGAAATGCTAATGGTATTTTTTAACTAACCACCTTTAAGGAGTTAGTAGTATGTTAGAAAACTATAGATGACTTCACATGAAAAGTTCCAGCTCAAAGTGCCAGGATGTTGGCGAAACTGACTTGGTAATTTTTTAGTTCTCGCTAATACACATTGAACATCGACAGCAGCAGTACGTTAGATAATAGAGACGTGTTTAAAAATTGTGCACCAAAATTATTAATTCTGATATAGTTAGACAGAATTGTGTGTATAGATGCGACTCATCTACAATCTACAAGCATTGTTATGTTTCAGGCTTATAATACTTCCTTTTACATGTGATTATACTGCTCTAAAACTATAGTGTTTAGAAAGCAAAGCAAGATAGAGAATTGCTCGGGAAGTTATGGTGTATTTTTAAGATTTCGTCGTGTGTAGAATCACTGTGCCTAGACAGGTGCCAAGCTATCCTCCCAAGCGGCAATCGCGCTCCCTTCCTCAATTTAGTGAGGCTGCGAGGTGAAAACTTTTTAATTTAAAAAGTTAGCGCCAGGCACTTTGTATTCTTTAATAACCACTGTCTCACGGGCTTGACGTGTAAATTTCCTCCCAACAGATGTAAATAACGAGTGGAAGCAATGTCTTTTTTCGTGCAGAATGTGTTCTTATTTATTTCAGTCTAATTTCGATAATCATACTGAAATGAATGTATATGGCAACAAAGCTCGCAAATCTAAATGATTTCATCCTTCAAGAAATACAGCAGCTCATATTATACGAGCTGTGGCAACAGCAAGAGGTACGGAAATCGGAGTAATTTACCAGGAAAAACGTAAAAATTAGTGAGCGAGATTAAGAGAGCCAAACGGTCTCTTAACAAACGAGTAGTTAACTCAAGCTTTCGTAACTAAACCAATTTTTACATCAAGGATGCAGAAAAATGAAAATAAGTTTCGAAGAAAATACTTTTACGCTTATAGGAGTCTGATACTAATTTTTGGTGCGTTTGAAGAGAGTTATAGCTGGAGAAGTTGCGAAATAAGATGGTAGTTCTACTGTTGTTGTACCTTAAATAGAAGAACAAGGAGTGATACTGTCACGTAATAAGCATGGATTAAGGTTCTCATCAAATACAAGGTATACAGAAGAAATCCACGGGAAATACTGAAAATCAGATGGCTTGATTACATAAAGGAAGACACCAGGAAAGCAAATACTCCACGACAGGAGATGCAGAGTTACAAAGCGTATTGGAGAAGATTAGTTGATAAGGCAATCAATCGCTATAGTCCGTGATGCCACTACATTACGTAAGTAACGTACTTTTAATTTAGAGTGGGCAATTTGAGAGCATCCTCTTTTTTTTGTTACGCCTTTACGCGTCGTCGACGTTGAGGTCATTAGAGGCGGGAAAGTACTGGGGACAATGAACGGGAAGAAATCCGGACATGGTCTTATGAAGGAAGCATTCGCCTGGAGTGATTTGGGGAAACCATGGAAAATTCAATTCTTGTTGCCCGGAGGGGGATTCGAACCCGCGTTCTTCCACAAACTATGACAACCATGCTCTTTCTTCCGAGGATATGCAAAACTGTAAATTAAATTTATACGTTTTAAACTCCTAGAATTTATTTCTCAATGCTAGTCATTACAGTTCCGTGGCAGCTAGAGACCAACAAAAAATTAGATAAATAGTAATCAATGATTTATAGTACAGTATAAAAAATGAAGAAATTAATGAGAAATATCAGCAACGGGCAGTATTATACAAACTGCTAACTGCCTTCAAACCATTCTCCCAGGTTATACGCAGCTCTTTACAAACGACAGGGAATACCATCGGTTGTATGCGATTGTGTAATGTTATCCACCCTCCCAATAGTTGAAAAAGACTTTGTTTAGCTTGGGCTACCACATAGAAGGATTGTAATGTCCCGTGTGTGTTTTTTGAATTAATATTTCATTGTGAAAATAGTATGTAGTTTTTAGTTTGTCACTGGCGATGGCTGGGAATCTGGGCCTGGAAATTTTAACTTGTATACTTCGAAAGAAATGTAATGACCGCCATGAACTATGAAACTACATCCGTACATTTCTCTTTTAGTTATTATCGATTAAATGCTTACGTACTGGCGGATAACTACAAAGATTAAATTTTTCGAGTATCCCTATAATTCCTTACTCCTTATTTTACCCTCTAATCTCTAAGATGATAAATATCACAATTTGGTTTTGCGTGCTGAAATACATAGGTAGGCACAGTTAATCGAAAAGTTAACTTCGTTAATCATTAATCCGCTAATTAAAAAGTTAACTTCGATAATAGTTAAAGCGTTACATTTTTGGAAATTTAACACAAGTTAACCATTAAAAATTAATCATCAGAGAGTGGAACAGATGTTTGTGTTTTGCAATATGTATTACTGCAAGCAATACCAAGGTGCTATGTACCATGTTGTGAATCAATAATATATCTACAAAATATCCTTTTGGAAATTGAGTATTTACTGTGGTTCAACGTTTTCACCAACTTATCAAACGTATCGGATTCTTCAACAGGTAGTGGAATCATGTTTGCAATGAAAATGTTTGCAGTACATCGGTCCACACCACTTTGTAATACGATGTTTCCGGTAGCTATGATGCCAAATTTTTTTTATTGACGTAAACTTTTATTACCAGATGGCGATGAAAAGAAATCAATTCTGCTGCTATCTACATCAGAAGTAGCCACAGCACTTGAAGAAGGCTTGGAATTATTTTTCTTTTTCCTAAAAGTTGGCTCTGCTTTTACTTATTTTCCAAACTGTTTATATTTGGATCTATGCATTCTCTTTATACAGTGTTTAAGTGTATTATTAGACACGTGAGCCTTGATTATAGAAAGTTTAGGCGAACACGTTTTGAATTCATAAATCAACTGTTCTCCCAATCTAGATTTAAGTGCAACATAATCGCATAAATTTGGCCAAGGATTTTTAATATACTGGTTACTATTGTTAGCATTGCTGCTTTCACTAACGGATTGAAGAGCTTCAGTTTTCATAACGTAAACATGTAACGAATGTTAGATTAATTTATTTCACTAACGAACACCAAACAATTACAAACTAAAAAGTCAAAATTTCCGGGCAGTAAAAAAGATTATAAAAATATCAAAATCAACTGCCCATCGAATTATAAACGAGTAGTGAGCACTGGTTTGAAGACGTAAAATAGAAACGCACTAAAACTCCAGCTTTGCTTCCCCTACCCACACCATCCCTAGCATAACAATTGTATACGCATCGCACTCGCACTTTGTACTACCTATTATTCGATCGCCATCCGCTTAGTCGAAAGTAGGAGCGTGGCAAGACGCGCAATTCTAACATACCAAACGATCAATGTAACGGACTAAAGTCAATGGCAGTTAAATTTAACGGAAGTTAAGAAGACCATTAACGTTTTTTAGGTTAACTTAGAAGATAAATTTTTACAATTTTGTTAACTTCGATAAATAATGATTAACAGATTAACGATTTTCTGCCCAGCTGTGCTGATATAGTACTGTGATCTTCATGTAAAAGAAATTTTAAAACGGCAACAAAATTCTTTCCGTTAAGGCTTCATTGTGTTGGTATTTACTATATTACTAACAGATCGAAAATTAAATACTTAATTCTTTGATCCTGCCGACGGAGGGGCGGGGGGGGGGGGGAGAAACTCTATTCCTTCTGATTTTTTGCTGGCTTATTGTCTTACGCCTCTTTGAAATCATTAGATGCAAGAAAGGACTGGGGGCATGAGAAGAAATTCGGCAACGACTTTTTTAAGAATACCTTGGTGTATTTCGGAAAACCAGAGAAAACAGAAATCTGGATGGCGATTCGAACCTCCCAAATCCAATGTTGCATTCTAAATCTCAGAAGCCTAGAAAGGTCGGAACATTTTAGTTACAACAAGTTTTTCAAACAGAACAATAGTTTTGGAATCGTGGATGAATTATTCCGTTATTATCTTCTTAAATAATGCTTTGTTGAAACGTCACGAGTGTTATGCAACATCTTACTAAGCTTGGGCTGTGATCCGTTAACACTCGGGCCTGGTGTCTGGAGAACATTGGTTCGATACCCCGTCGAGGTAACCTGATAACTTTTTCATTGATTCCTGAAAAACAGTTCAGGCCAATACCGGGATGGTGCCTTCAAAAGACTCTGACGGAATTCCATGAAGTTCTTTACCACCTCCAATGATGCTGACGAGGATTAAAATACGAAAAAAATAGTTTTTTTAGCTTTATGAAATGTAACAGCTTGACGTGTTACGGGCTCAATTGATCGGCGAAAGTCTTTGGCAGTGATCAAGAGTCACGCTGTTTCGATTTTCACGTAGGTGGTTGTGGTAATTGTAGTACCTCGTGCAAGAATGGTTCTGTAGGTCGTATCACAAATATGCTGCTCGAGATTAATGACTGATGAGGTAGGTGGTCACATTACGTGTTGAAGTCGTACCCAATCTCTCTTTGCTAGAATATAGTGTTGTACAGGGCGTTCGCCGGAAAACGCTACCCTCCCAGTCTGTTGCCGTCGGCAACTTGCTCGGTCAGTGGAGCCAGCAGTTTCCGCCACACGCCACCGTGAATCACCGCACTGTTTAACACCTCCGCTGCCCCAACAGTGCAGTGACGCAGTATAATGGGACCCTTACATTGTTAAGAACTGTTTCTTTGCATTGTAGCTAGTTTGTGACTTCAGTCTCTTATTAATCAGTGTTGTGAATAAACGTTTCTTTGCGGTTTGGCTGGTTTGGGGATTCATACTCTTATTAATCTGTACCGTGTTTGAGTGTGAGTAAAATTATGGTACGTTACAGTTTGCAACAAAGAATATTTCTCTACGATACATATGTGAAGAAGAAGTCGTTTAAAAAGTGTCGCAGTAAATTTCGTCGCGAATTTCCTGGCGCTTTACTGCCAGCTAAATCAACAATTCTGCGTCTGGTTAAAAAAGTAAGAGAAACGGGTTCATTTTTTAACAAAAAGAGACTGTCGGTCAACCGTATTCTCACAGAGGAGAAAATTGACGATATCGCTTTTCGACTAGAACAGTCACCCAAAAAATCATTAAGTCAGTTAGGGCAGCGTGTGTCTCGAAATATGTTCAGAAGATGTGAAATGTGCATTACACAAGAGGGTCAACACTTCCAGCATCTTTTATAAGGTAAGCTAATGAATTACGTCACATTTAAATGCTTAGCACACAAGTTTATGAAGTTTATGAAGCGTAATTATTATGAAATAGTCCGCGGCCGACGGTCGAACAATGCCGGAAACTGAGCGCTCGCTCGCCGGGAGCAGTTTCTTCCTTGTAGCGCTAACAGTGGGTTGCGTTTCCCGGCGAACGCCCTGTATTATTGATACTTCACGCGTAAGAACGTGTTTAAATGATGAGTTTCTTTCTTACGCAATGATCTCCAATAGTAAATTACTTGCTTCACAACCTTCTTAAGTACATTCAATGTTTTTACATCTACCATTTTAAGATTCTGCGTAAACGTATCTTAATTTTAATGACTGTCTGTACACTGACACATCTAACTTCAGTTGCTGTCTTAGTTCGTGTGTATTTGTGAACGAGGTCTTCACTTTATATACTTATCTGCAGTGATGTTTGTTAGTTCTGTAAACACGTGCGTGAATTAGAGCATACACAAGTTTCCGACCTTCATGGAAAAATTTACGACACTTGTAAACATAAGACTTTAAATGTGTATCATTGCCGAACTGTGTGTAAAATTTTTGATGGTTTAACGCTTTCTTGTGCCAGGAAGCTATTTAAACGTTGAGCATTGGGTACATGTATCTTCCGTTTACGAACCTCGATAAAAAAAAATAGAAAAAAGACTTTAGACACACGAGAATGCATACCAACCCACTTAAACCAATTACTGTTGCCACAAACATTAAATTTCTTGCACTTACATCAAAAGTGTCGTTTTTCAGAAAATAACTTCAATTATTTTTTTCCGTCAGTTCAGAGTCACTTCACCGGTATGTGCACGAAAAGAACCTGTTAGGCTGCATAGTTTTTTTTTTTTTTTGATCGATAAAATAATCAAATAATTTCTTCTTTCACACTACTAGCGACGTAAAGTTAACTGATCCCACTTACAGTTAGTTAGTTACTGGAGATCAAACAACATGGAAAATCCTTACTGTATGAGATTCCCATAATTTGTTACGGGAAGTACAGTACAAGGTTAGTTTCGCCTTGTTTCCGGGACACCTCGCAGGTGGTCTGATGGCTAGGTGGTTTAGGCGTCTGACTGGATATCGGAAGATCCCCTATTCGAATCCCTATCTCGGCTGATATTTACAAAGGCTCTTCACCCTCCCTTCGCCTCTTGCAGAGCTTGCTTTGTGTGTGTGAAGTACACCAGAGCGCTTCCCTATACCCGAGTTACGTTAGGGTAGCTACAACAACAGGGAGATGCGCGGCGAATCAAAAAAATCTGTCACTAGGTGGCCCGACACTTTGCAGATATCCGGGAAAACGTCATACGTATCTACTTTTATATACACTCATGATATACAGAAATTACCGAGCTCAAAATTTTAAATCCCATGTGTTGTTATATACGACAAAAATGAAAGTCGGTAATTAGTTCCTTTTTTTTAATTACCACTTGCTTCTAAAATGTCATGAATTCTTCAATTACATGTGAACTAGAAAAATCCTATATAGTATAAATCTGGAAAAATAATTGCGGTAATGCAGTATCAACCATATAATTTTGTAATCTCCCTCACACACTCACCTCGGTAGTTATTGGTGGGAGAACTGTGACGTCACGTGCCAGCCTTCGATCGCAAATTAACAGCGACCAAAGTTTATTAGAAATTAGAGATTATGTGCACAGTTTTAAAGCCAAGCATTTGCTATCAAATTAATTGCTAGATTACATTAAATTGGTCTGATTTTTGTAGCATTTAATTTTTTTAAAAAAAATAATGCATAACTCTGGTACTAACGAAACGTGGAACTACTTTTGAGTTAAATGCCGCTAGTGATACCATCATAAAAAAAACACATAAAATTCTCATGGCCTCTGCTGTAAAGACGAATTTAAACTTTCTATCTGGCCAATGCTAAATTTCAATTCAATGGAAACTTCCGCTTAAATTGCTGTTTGACCAAAGTTTACACATTACGGTATATTTGCCTTTATCGTGTTTTACTAACCACTTTCGCTAATGGCTGTTGTTCGAGTTCACTGTACGTGGTTATATGATTATTTAAAGTTGACCTAAGACTTCAGATATGTTACCTAAACGAGTGTTCTCTCAATTCATTTCTTAAGAGTTGCTTAACTACTAAACATAGCTCATAATCAGAGATCCTTAGTAATATTTCTGGACGTTACGAACACGATGGACAACGATTACATACGAACGTTTGGCCAGCTTCTATCAAGAACAACGAGATCCTTTCGAAGCAATTTTCGCTGCGATTGATGATCGCATTCCCTTCAAACTAAATAGAAATATTTCAGATTTTGCAGAGTGAACCTTTAGGATCAAATAAAAGTCAAGTTTATATTTCAGCTACTACGAGTGAAATTACCACAAGCTTTGAAACAATTATACAGTAGTGCGATCGTCTAATGCGAATATTTCGATGGGATATTCACAGTTTTAAAGCTTAGAATCTCAACTCAGTTGCTTCTACGATACATAACGCTGGAACATTAAATGAAATTCTGAACGTCATCAACGTTAATCTTCTGTTTACTATAATATTATTCGGGATTCACTTTTGATATTTGTATAAAAGGTTGAATCAGTGGAGTTAAAGTTTCTAGCATTTCGAGCAAAAAGTAAATCCATTCACTTCGCAACTGAATCAAATGTGAGTTTCTAACATAATCTAGCGTTGTTTAGTAGATCTACATATATACTCTGCAATTCACAAAATTGTGGGTGGCAGAGGGTGCTCAGCACCAAAGCTAATCTCTTTGCTGTGAATTCCAATCCCTAATGGTACGAGGGAAAAAAGAATTCATATAATAATCAGTCCGGCACCTTATTTCTCTAATTTTATCTTCCCTGTCCTTCCGACTCAAATAGGTTGGTGGAAGAAGTATTTCACTACACTCGTCATTGAAAGTGGGAGTACGCATGTTTACCAATAAGTTTAAACGAAACGTGTATCGTCTGTCTACCAGAGACTCCCAGCCTAGTCTACTAATCAGTTCTTTGACGCTTTCATAAGGACTGTAGCAAGCGGTCACGAATCGAGCGGCTCTTCTCTGTACTTTCTCTATACTTTCGATCAACCCCTTACGAAACGGGTCCCAAATGGCACAACAATAATCCAATTGTGGACGCACAAGAGATTTGTACGCTATCTCCTTTGTTTGTTCATTACAATTTTTCAAGATTCGACCCATGAATCGCAGCGTAGAATTTGCTCTACCTACTAACGAATTAATGTGTATGTCCTATTTCATGTTCCTTTGTACTGTTACTCCCAAATATTTCATAGAATCGACCATATCAATAACTGTATTGTTTAACTCGTATTTCTGAACAATTGGATTCTTTTTGTTAGTTATCTTCATTGTCTTGCACTTTTTACAATTTAGAGTAAGTTGCCACACAGCGCACCAAGCCAAAATAACGTCCAGATCGCGCCGAATTTCTAAGCAATCCGCCAAATATCTTACTTCCCTATAAATAACCGCATCATCAGCAAACAATCTAAAAAGGCTTTTCACTTTGTCTCCGAGATCGTTTATAAAAATTAAGAAAAGAAGTGGTCCTATTACACTTCCTTGAGGTACATCTAGATTAGAAGAACTTTCTCCTTCAACGACAACATACTGCGACCGACCATTGCATTAATGTAGTAAGGCAATTTCTCAACCATATTAATGAAGCTTGATACACATGAATCTTTTCAGACGAATGAAAATAGTTTACGTGCAAATAAACTTCACCGTTTCTTGGTAGGGGACGTGTGAATCTAGGTTTGCTTTAATTCCGAAAAAAGTTGGCGCGAATTTTGTGAATCTTTGTACAAATGTTTCTCATTGCTGGAATAAAAATAGGGTACGGGCAAATCTACGCCAACCATACCGGGCAACGCCGGGAACTCCGCTAGTGTTGTTATAAATGGGCACTGAGATGCCACTGTTTCCCTGCCTCTGCGTTGTGGTTTTTGTCTCTGTAGAGGCGGGGATGTGGTTTGCAGTTAGCTGACTGCCAGCCACAGAAGTGAGGGCTCTGATAGTGCCATCAACGTGCGGTCTGAGTGGTGAAGGTCGCCTCAATTTCGGAGTCTCCCGCAACCGCGCTGTGGTCGTCATCTCCCCGTGTTTGACGTTGTATACTGCAGGCCATTACATAACTGACTGCATGAAATACGAGAGAAGCCTCTAGATGGCACCTACTTAAGATACAAAATGCTACAACAGCCGGATGTGTTAGTATGTTAAATTTGTTATTGGAGGCGTTGAAATACATTTTATTACTACATCTAACAGTATCAAAAATAAGTAATATTCTGTTGATTAAACTTTAACCTCCCTCCAATTATATTTTTGGCTAATTCTTTCAACTAGCTTACACATACGCTGAAAACCCCCCTTCATCTATTATCAGGAGCATTAGGCTTTCTTCTTAAAAAAAAAAAAAAAAAAAAAAAAAAAAAAAAAAAAAAAAAAAAAACATTTTCTTCTTATGAAAGTTTTTTTTTTGTATTTGTAAACAGTTACGTATAAAATTTATAAAAAAAAAATCAATTAAGTTTACAGATTTTGTTTTACAAAAACAGTAGTAGCAATGTTACAGATCTGCATAATGCATTTTTGTCTAGCGAATAACACTTACGAACAACTGCAATGGATTAGTGCTAACTGTTGCAGCACAAAAGAGAATTTCAGTACGTATTTTACTGTTACAACACGTGGACCAGAGGAGATCTGCAGAAGTAAAAACGCCAGGCTGACCAACTATAGTATCAGTATTGGTACACCACGTCTAAGGAAGGCAGTTCCGTTGCTGTAAGTCCCTTCCCCGTAGCGCTGGGTCCCGTCAAATTCGAGGTGTTTTTATTTTTTTTATTCGTTCGGCTTTCTTCCTCAATCGGTAGAGCTGACAACTTTCAACAATATGGTGGTGCAGTATGGGAACCACATTTTGGAGTTGGGGGGGCAGGGGTGCAGAGATGGGCTGCTAGGTTTGTCTCTAGAAATTATTGCGGAACTCAATCAATAATTTATACTATAAAGGATCTTTGATGGGATTCTTTGAAATACCTGAGCAGGGTGAAGAGAGTCATGGGAGTGTACAAGGCTTATCTTGGTGATGAGTAGGGTCAGGATCTTTATGACAAAAAAAGTTAAGAAATATACATGCAAATATGACCTTAGAAACGGGTAAACATGACCTAAAATTACAAAATGTGACCAAACATTTAAGTTTACCATGCATCAAAATATGGTCAATAATGCATCGTTTATTTTATCTGGTAGTGTCGCTTTTATGTGGACAGCATAAATCGTTTCCCTGCACTCACTGCTCCAGTGGGAAATTAAATTTTAAATCGCTTTGTTGAGGTCACTTTAATTTCACACAATTTACGGAAAAGGACTCTTTTAGCTGTACAAAAATACTCCTCTCCAAATTCCTTTACATTACTCCGTAACTTCGAACTTTCAGAAATTTTTGTTTCCGGTATTGTGGTACTCACTGATCCACTGCACATTTAACACTGACTGACGATTATTTTCAAAAATATTGCTGACAATGATACATTGATTGACGCTAATCGGCGCAGGGAAACTGCTGCTACATAGTCGAGAGTAAAAGGCTGCCTGAACATTACGGTTTAGCAGTGATGTCAAAGATACGGCCCGCGGGTCGCATCCGGCCCTCGGGCCCTATCAATACGGCCCGCGATCGCAATGTGACACAGAAAGAAGAATCATGTTTTTTAGAGCTTATAGACATAATACTATGGTTATAATAATTCAGTACATGTTTTTTATTTGAATCTGGCCCACCTACACATTCTAAATTTAATATACGGCCCTCTGCAAAACTGAGTTTGACACCTATGGTTAAGAGGATGACAATAACTTTAATTCTTGACTGGTGAATTCTGACCAATTCAGTGAAAATTAGTTTTTTTCCCTTCCCTTTATGCATAACAGGAGAACTCTTCTGTGAATAATTATCTTAATTTCTTTTCATCTATAACTTCTACTGAATTCCCGGTATTATTAAAAAAGTACCAGAGTTTTCCATAAAATATTATAGAAATATGACCGAAATTAGGAAAATGATTTGAATATGCGTTTATATGCTATATAAAATACATTTAAATAAAATCAGTAACGCTCAATCTATATTTAACTCAGCATTACAGCTAAAAATAAGACAAGGAAAAAATATGAATTGTCATAAAGATACGAATCCTACTGATGGGTCTTGTAAAGATATTGGTGGAAGAATTAAGAAACGTGCATGGAAGGAAAAGATGACCAGGTCCACAAGCTGGCAATCAATTTCAGGCACAAGATTTTGTTTCGTAGGTAAGGAATAAGGGGACTGGAATAAATTACTGAGAGAGATGATGAACAATTTAACAAAAACACTGAAATAATTTAAAGTAGAAATGTGTTGTGGGAAAATGTAGGCGGATACAGGAAAAGGGAAAAATCAGCCTGTAGGGAAATTGCCACCGGAGCGTGAGCTCCGTCTCTGTTAAATTAAATAAAAAATATATTTGCAAAGGAGATTTGATTCAATTCTTTTTCACTTTTATCATTTACTTCAACATTTTCAAAGTGACACAAGTTTTTAAAATTTACTTTCATGTATCCTGAAATGGTCTTAATTGTCCAGCATCACGTATTTAAATGAAAATTATATTATTTTGCCTTAATACACAGAATGGTAGGTCTCTAAGCCAACTCGACGTAAACTGAATCGCTGTTTCAATACCCGGCAACTCAGGCGTCGTAAGAGGCGTGGTAAATATGCCGACTAATGTACTTGACGCTTTCAAACTTTCTCTGCTGATCACTTTTATCCCATTAGGCCGTAGTCGTTTAGTACTAACCGCTACAAGCTGGATGGTATTCTGTCCCACGCATTACCAAACTTGGAAGACGACGAAAAACTTTTCCTGTTGTAAATTTTTTGATACGTCTAGAATGCGGTAGATTTTCGACACTATATCGATGTTCTTTGAAAACTATGTTCAGTTTATATATGGTCAAGTCCGCATAGACTCCTTCAGCCAACGGTTCTGTAACGATTTCATAATTTTCTAATATGCTCACACAACCTTTTGCAAACAATTGATTCGTAATGCACTTCTACATGACCGATACATGACAGAAATATAACATCGTACTCTGACTAAAATATGTTATTTGTCTAGCCTACGCACAGGAATTTAACTTTTTACCATACCTTAAAATCAGACTTGTAATTTAAAATTTTAGTTACATTGAAACCAAAACATCCAACTTTTACTATTTTTTATTTTTCGTTTCGGCCACTATTGACTACGTGGTTCTTAACTCTGTCAAGCTTTCTTCTCAGCTCAGTATTCCATCATACTTGCGCTGTGGTTTTCCTTTCTTTCCTAGGTTCATTTTACACCAGATCCAGGGCGCAGCGTATTGGCTGTTAAATGACTAGAGTGAATCGGATGCTTTAATTAACATTCGGTACCTATCACGGTTGTAAATTTGGTTGGGTTCAATTTCCATTTGTTATAGACCTTTTCTGACTAGCCTCGTAGTTCGTTAGTCTCTTTCCCTCTAAAGACGGTGTTGAAGATTCATCAGCACATTTCTATTCAATAATTCGCATTTGAGATTATGCAAATCTTTTGGCTGTTTTGACTTACAAACTATTTTATCTTTACCCTATAATCCAATAAGTCATTGGTTGACTGGCTAGTCTTGTAATCTGTGTCTGACTGCAGCTGAACGCGTGTAACCTCTGGTGCAGGGTGCAGGTCCAAAGATTCCATTTAACCAAAACTGGTACTGCCAAACATACACTCTGGTTCCATAGCCTTGGATTATCCACCTTTTACTCAAAATGAAATGTGTTGTACCAGACTTATAAAAATTTAATTTAAAATAATAGTCGGATGTAAGGTTTTTTTCTTTACAAACTACTAGTCAACTACCTTAAATGCCCCTCAAAAATCATGATTGTAACCTTTGGTGCCAGATGGAATTCGCACTGGAAAATTTTCCAAGGAAATGCGAATAACAATTAAATATTATCCTTTCTGCTGCATTTTTCCTGATGGTAGTAAACTTTCTCCAAGTAGATTCTAGGATTACTTTGTTGGTAAACTTTTAATTAAGTTTAATTTGATAAAAAAATTTGTTATGAAAAAATTTCAAAATAAAACTATAATTTCAATTATGAACAAAACTATTTATTTGATTGATACATTTAGCGACTATCTACGTTTCGTGTAAACTTTCGCTGAGTTTCTAATATACTTTCCTTTTTGTTATCTTCTGTCAAACATTTTTGTTTAGGTTATGTTGTAATCTAGTTCTACTAACTGTTACAGAGAAAATAGCCTAAACATTGAATTCTCGACTTACTTGAATTTCTGCATCTACTCGTCATAAATACACAAAAAACAACTATAAATTTAAACGAACAACACATTCTATTTTTTTTTAAATCTCCGTCTCGTAGTGTATTTTTTATCTCTACTATTTTACATTTTATTTGGCGTATCGGTCACATATTCCTTTAATAATGTAAGTCCAAATAAAATAAAATTCAGTCATTTATTTGAAATTTACCCTACCTGTTAGCAATATAAGTGCAAATAACATCAATGCAGTTATTCATTTGAAAAATCCTGGTTAGCCAAGCAGCGCTGTAGTGGCAGTCTGTGCAACAAACACTTCGGGCATTATCGAGTCTAGCCGAAGGTGGCCGAGATATTGAGGTGAGCCCAGTCTCCAGGCACAACGCATTTCATTAAAGTAGATTGTCGAGAATATGTTATTTTCAAGATGTTTTATTTTGAAAATGAGTTTATGTTCTCAGTTGTTTGAATGTATACGAGAGGAACAGAGAACCGAAACCACTTGTTTGGAGTAAGGATTTTGCGCAGCAGTGGTACAGTCAGGCGGCAATACAAAGCGCGGCGTGGTCATTGACTGACGGTGCCCCCGCTGACAGTAATTGAGTGCCGCTGTCCACCCCGCTGTGCACGTCGAGCCGCTCTTCATTTTGCAGTTTCGTTTCTGACAGCGAAATGAGCGCTCGCCAGCCAGTCAGTCCGGAATGCCATTCCGCTGTTCGACCGAGCCTCGTCCCACGCAGCTATTTCAGGGAGGCAGAAAAAACGGAAACGACGCTCTCATATTGCTTATTTACATTGCTGTGACCTACATATCACCCCTAAACGTAAGGATTCACAACTCTGCAGCAGAAACGGTTGCCAGGAAATCTATTAGATGGGAAATTAATATGTGATACGATGCAATTCAGGTGTGCATTATCTCAACTGCCAGATTGAACCCATAATTCTTAAGGATAGGTATTTTTATTGATTTTAACGGCGTGGTGGCACCGTGGTTAAGGCGTCTGACTGGGAAACGAAAGGTCCGCGGTTCGAATCCCTGACCATGCGGCGATTTTCATAGACCCTTAACCCGTCATTCACCTCTGGCATAGCTTGCTGTGTAATGTGAAGTACGTCAGAGCGTTTTCTTGGTTCGGATTCCACGTTAAACTGTAGGTCCTCTGTATCTGATAGTACTACCGGGTTCGGTTAAGGCGGCTAAGACAGGGGCGGATATACGTAAACCGTGTCACCTGGTCATTACGACCACAAGGAACTATTATTGATTTTTCATAATGTGAAACATTATTTTATAAAGAGTTTCTTCTAATAATTGCACATTAAATGATTTTTTTTTATTTTTTTTTAAAATTTAATATTTTTTTGTTACTCTTCTGGAAACAGAGATCACAGCTCCTTGTTGTCAGTGTAAATATGGACGTGGTTAAATGCCTCCAAAAAGCTGAATAATCCGGTTCACGAAAATGTGAATTTTATTCCTACTCATAACAAACATTTTCCTGTTCATCTAATTGAAATTGATTTTTTTACTCTACGCAATACAACGAAATTTTCATTTTACACCTGTGAGATCCCACTCACCAAATCATTGTAATAAAAAATAATTGTAAATAAACTAGGTTAAACAGACTTCACAGCATGAGTAGTTTGTTTAAACATTTGGGGTAATTTTAAGTTTTTTTATAATTTAGTTTGTTGTAGTTGGTACTACTGTTATTGTGTATAGAGAGAGAGTGAAGATGGCAATATGGCGGGAGAGTACTAGGAGAGAGCATGTATAGATAAGTGTGTTGGCAGTATTTTGTAGCAGAGAACGTTTGAAGTATAGAATAAAGTTTCTCAAATAAATGAGTGGAGTAATTGAATTATTTGACTGTAATACCCGCTGCGCTGCAATGTATAGCTCGTAAAGTGGTTTGTTGAATAATAATAATAAATCGCTAAGTGATATCGCAACCGCCAAAAAACCAACAGTAGGGCCATAGGTTACAATGAGCGGGATATCTACTTACTGCTGGTTAATGTAAAAATTAGCAGTGGGGCTTAGCAAATTGGAGACCCTTAAGCCAGGATTAGGCAATGTATCGCATTGCTTACGAGCTGGAATAATTTCATCGGAAGCAGACGACGCGAGGAAAACATCGGCGACTGGTAGCAGGTATTTTCAAGAAAGAAGAAATAGCGGCGCAGATGTGGCAAGTACAAAAGACAATTTAATTTTCTTGGAAGAATTTCAGCGTAATCAAAGTAGCAGTAATTACAGAAAAGACTGACGGAAATTAACGTTGTAACTTTTGCGGAACAATTTTGTTGCTTGATTGGAAAAAGAAGTGGTGTAAATATCAGCAGATGAACGGTTGAATTAAGCAGAACTATTTGAAAACAAGCATAAAGTAACGGAGTACTGTTTGTAAGAATTGAAAGTTTAAAATTTGTAAAATTGTCGTAAGAATAATTTTGGTCCGTAAAAAACTGTTTAAGCTAAATTTACATGCTGTGAAAGTCTTAGTTAAAGTAATAAAGAAAATAATTAAATACAGGGGGGAAGATTTTTTTTTTTTAGACGAATATAAAGCAACTTGTGTATATGCATGTATGTCAGTCATTGTAACTTTCGATGTAATGACATGTTGTGTATATTTTGTGTTGCAAAATTTATTTTTTACAGGGGTGCAGCTGTTTTTTGGTACAGTAAGTAATTCTGGAAAGGGTTTCTGTACCCGTTTGAAAGTCTAGCTGCGTTGTAATACGGCGTTGTATAATTGTGAAGTGATTTTGTATGTGTAATATTGTCTTGTGATTTGGCGGAATAATTTTTGTAGCAGACTTAGCCCGTGGTACTGTGTTTGATGTAAATTTGTAATTAACATGGCAGCAATTAGTGAGAAATTAGTCAACCGCGATGCTGAATTAAAATTAAAGAGGGGGATAATAATGATAATGCTGAGGTCAACAATGAAGATTCTGGTTTCGGTGAGCGCTCGATTGCAAGGGAGGGAAATGGAATTAGCGTATGTAGTGTAGCAGAAGTTAGTAGCGTTGATGTCTCTGACCGCGTGGGGGGAAGCGGATTTGAATCGTTGACCAGCGGTGATGTTAGTGTAGATATTAGAAGTAGTGATATCTGTGATGCTGAGTCAGAGAATTTCATGACAAATATTACGTCTACACCAGTACTAGTCAATCAAGTTAATTTTCGAGAAAAGGAGAGGGGTAATGAAATGATTGATGCCCAAAAACAGAAAGGCGGCGAAGTATCAATGTTAATTGCTTTGATGGAGAGTATGGGAAGAAAAATTGAATTAAGTCAGAGAATGACAGAAGAAATGAGAGAAGAATCAAAACGAACAGCAGAAAATATGGAAAGAAAAATTGAATTAAGTCAGAAAGCAGCAGAAAATATGGAAAGAAAAATTGAATTAAGTCAGAAAGCAGCAGAAAATATGGAGAAAAAAATTATCGATAATTGTGAACGACTTACAGACGAAATGCGAATGATCAAGCAGGATATGTTCGTAAAAATGGATGAATGTATTCGGCAATCAGAAGACAGGTGTGACAAGAAGATAGAAGATATGAGGCAAATATTAAAAGAGGAAGTGGACACAAGAATGGAAAAGGAAATAACGATGGTGTATGATTATGTGGAAAAGCTTGGGGAGACTACTAAAAAGAATGTAGAATGTTTAGTGCAACAGAATGTTGAGGAGGAAGTGAAGAAAAGTAGCAATATAATACAAGAAGAGCAAATGGCCATGCGGGAAGAAAATAAAGTAATCTATGAAAATCAGAGGGAATGTGCTAAAGGGATTGAAGAGTTGAAAGAGAAGGCGGAGGACTAACTCCAAAAGGATTTCTCGATTAGGAGAGAGACTAATGGTTATGGACAAGGAGGCAAAAGGAGTGACATGCAAGGTGGCGGAAGTAGCTAACCAGGTCGACTTAGTTAAAGAAGATGTGAGAGAAGAGATATTACAATTAACTCAAAGAGTCAAGGAAGCAGAACGGCGAGGTGTGACTACTATGGGAAGCGGTAACATCATTACGAATCATTTCAAGTTACCGGAAGTAAAATTTGAACCCGAAGGAGAAGTTCATCCTGTAGAATTTGTTAGAGCTTATAAAAATGGCTTACCTTACGAGTGGTCTGACGTTGACAAAATAAGGTATGTTAAGAACATGTTACGAGGGGATGCTTTTGCATGGAGTTGCGAGAGTGACGAGGAGTGTAACGACTATGAAGAATTTTTGAGAGTATTTTTGAGCAAGTATTGGTCGCAACGGAGGCAAAGAAGAGTGAGAAGGGATTTTTGGAATTGTAGATATTATAGTCGGCGTGATGGCAGTATGAAATACTTTTGTGAAGCAGTTATGAAGGAATTACGTTATCTGGACCAAGAAATAGATGATGATGAAAAGATAGAAGTATTATTACAAAAGTTGCCCAGACCTGTTCAAGAGAAGCTTATAATAAATCAATGGAATGGTATAGAAGAATTTCTCGAAGCAGTTGAAAGACTAGATCGTTGGAGTAGTACCAATGAACATGGACCAAGGGAGGATAGGAGGAATGATTTCAGAAATTATAACAGGTCAACCCAAGTGCCGTCGCAAGATAATTTTACAAGAGACAGAGGCCGTATGAACGGATATAACCGAGGAGATCAGTTCAACAGGAATTCGGGTGATAATGGGAGAAGGGAATATGAAAACAGAAGCCATGACAATCAGTGGTCGCCTCACAATAATGGCCAGGCAGTAAGAAGGGAGGAAGTAAGGCATCATGATCATGAGAGAACGATGGGAAACTCAGTGCCGCAACTGGGGCGGTCCGAACAGTAGCGGAAGAAGTCAAAACAGGACCGAAGGATCGAGAGAAGATGACCAAACTGGATGACGACAATAATAATCAAGGTAGAACTAAAAGCATACGGGAGAAAACAACTGAATGTGATGTACAAAATGTGAACTACAAGAACGGAACACATAATCATGAGAGAACAATAGAAGAAGATGTTTTTGAGGAGGAGGAGCCGCTAAAATGGTGGGAATGTTTCAACTTGTTAAATGAGGATGAGCCGCAGAACATTACAAGGATGTGTGAATATAATTGGCACGAAGAAGAGGTACAAGAATTGGCTAGAATCGACGTGGGAAATCATGATAATCAAAAGAACTGTGAGGAGAATATAAAGAAATACACTGCAGAGGAAGAAATGTTACCAAATGAGCTTATATCAGAAAGGGTGGACGAAGATCTGTATGAAACTACATCAGTGGATAGTGATAGTACTAATGACAACGAAGAAGAAGAAAGTGAGAAATTATGCAGCGAAAAAGATTATAGTAGCGAAGATGAAGAAAATAGTGAAATAGAAGAGGAAAATGGAATATTAAACAGTGATGAAACAGAAGAAGTGAGATTTTTCTTGGTGAAGAAATACGCCGTCAATGATGAAGAAGAAAGTATAATGCTAGAGGGGGCAAATGTTCAAGTTTCAGAAGAATGTGGTCATGATATGAGCTTAGTTATGGGAAACAATGAATCCAATATGGTGAATAAATTGTCTGGTCAAATAGAAGAAGAAAGAGATCTAGTAGGAAACAACAGTAGATGGAACACGGAAGACGATAGCCAATGTAGTAGCAGAGAATTAGATTTACAGCAATCGTGCCTAAAAGATGGAAGTAAAGTTGAATTGTTGAAGTGGTCACAGGAAGAACTTGAAAGAGATTTATTGCAAGAAGAATTTTTAAAGGAGGAGACACTAAAAGATTGGAGGAAAAGAAAAAAAAAAAAGAAAACCTTACGTTATGGGGGCATAACATTGAGCTGATAAAAGAATGAAGAAAAGATCAGAAGAGAGAAGAAACAGGCACGACCGAAGATATAAACCTGTCGAATTTAATTTGGGAGATTTGGTACTGGTAAAGACTCAGGAGAGGTCATGCGAATTAAATGCGGAGATTAAGAAATTCTTTGACATTTACCACGGACCATTTAAGGTAGAAGGGAAGCCACATAGGAACGCATACTGGCTAGTGTATCCTAAGTCTGGTAAGAAATTTGGGTTAAGAAACATAACAGACTTGAAAATGTACAAGGTCAGAAGAGATAAGTGACATAATGTGTTCTTGTGAAATTTGGTGGTTTTGTATAACGTTGACTGGTAAAGATGCAGACTGATTGAGACAGTGAGTGATTATTGTTATAAATAAGGACAGAGTTGTGGAAATGTATATAAAGACAATGATTTGTGAAAACGGTTGGACTTTATAACAAGCCAACCAATTTTGTTAAAATATGCTTGTTTGTTATAAAGTGGGGGCATATGTGAGATCCCACTCACCAAATCATTGTAATAAAAAATAATTGTAAATAAACTAGGTTAAACAGACTTCACAGCATGAGTAGTTTGTTTAAACATTTGGGGTAATTTTAAGTTTTTTTATAATTTAGTTTGTTGTAGTTGGTACTACTGTTATTGTGTATAGAGAGAGAGTGAAGATGGCAATATGGCGGGAGAGTACTAGGAGAGAGCATGTATAGATAAGTGTGTTGGCAGTATTTTGTAGCAGAGAACGTTTGAAGTATAGAATAAAGTTTCTCAAATAAATGAGTGGAGTAATTGAATTATTTGACTGTAATACCCGCTGCGCTGCAATGTATAGCTCGTAAAGTGGTTTGTTGAATAATAATAATAAATCGCTAAGTGATATCGCAACCGCCAAAAAACCAACAGTAGGGCCATAGGTTACAATGAGCGGGATATCTACTTACTGCTGGTTAATGTAAAAATTAGCAGTGGGGCTTAGCACACCCCTTAATTTGTGCTCCAAAAAGATTTATCCGAAATTTAAAGAAAAATCATGATTATATTTTAATTTAGTTTCACTTAGCTCAGAATGACTGAATTTGGAGTTATAACTGAGATTAATCAATTTGTGGGTTTAGTTACTGCTAAATTTCGATAACTGGGAGAGGTGAAACATTTAAAAACGTTTTAACAACTGATTATTGTGGGCCATATCTTAATTTTAGGTTAATCAAGATTGATTATACGCCAATTCAGTTGAATTTTCGTTTATTTTCAATGTTCGCCGTACGTTTTTCACCCCATTTTTAGAGCATCTTCTGCGACATCTGAGTAATATTTATACATTTTTTCAGTTACATGTTATCATGGAAAGTATATGAAGTGGAGCAAAATTAGTTTTATTTTCACGGGATCTATTTCATGTTCTCTTCGTCTCAGAGTAAGGGTTTGTTTTGCAGTATAATTTCAATCGAAAGATTGTAAATGTTTTCCGAGCTTCCCTTCAATGTTAAATGCAACAACACAACACTCCATTTACCTGATTACACAGTATTCCCAACATATTTAATTTTACTAACAAGTTCATAGTGTGTATGTTTTGTTTACATTTTTGGTTTCAATAAATTTAAAGTTCGTTTGTTTTTGTAGTATACTTTAAATTATCTTCGATGACAGGCGTGCATTTGAAATGCGACTTCATCATAATGTCGAATGCACGTAGAGCTACTTCTAAGCTACGATTCATAGGTCAAATTTAGAAAAATTTTAATGCACAAACAAAGGATATAGCGTAAAAAACTCTCATGGATCCACATTTGGACTTTCGCTGTGCCGTTTGGACCTGTATCGCAAGGGGTTGATTGACAGTATAAAGAAAGTACAGAGAAGTACCGCTCGATTTGTGACTGTTTACCACAGTGCTTAAGAAAGCGAGAACTGATTCGTAGATTGGGATTGGATTCTGTGGTCGATACATGAAGGTTTCTTTTTAACTTGCTGGTAAACATGCGTACACGCACTTTCATTTACGAGTGCGATGAAATACTTTATCCACTAACTTATTTTGGTCGCCATGACAGGAGAGAGAAGATTAGATACATAAGGTGCCGCATTGATATTTGCGGTTTCTCTTCTTCGCATGCTTAATTCTCTTCTAAATTTCTAAACGAATTGTGTCTGATGCTTCGCATATTCAGTCACAAACTAAACTTCCCATTCTTTTCGTCTTTCGAAAACATCTTTTCGACCTTTCCTTGTGATACCACCGTTAGCACATACCCTCTTCTTCTTTCCAGGAAGTCACTTTTACCACCATAGTAGCTGTAATTTACTGCCGACTTACCTCTATTAGTTGTCAGTACTTCCATAAGGACACACTACAAACATTTTAACAGTACGGCGGTATAGTACAACCGCTGCTAATTAATTACACAATACGAATGCCACAAAAGTTGCAGGCGTTTTAACGAGTGGCTTGGTTTGGATGCTTAAGGAAGATTGTTTCTTGTAATTTTCCGTGTACTGTGCTCAACTGCAGAATCAGCTGAACGGTCAATGCCGTGCAACTTTCGGCGCAGCAGGATGCAGCCTTTCGCAGAACGACCAACGCACTCACCAGCTGACAGCGATGATGCGGTGAAACATGTCGAAAAAGAGACAGTTCAGCACAACTATGCTTAAGTAACTCTGTATGCTCTACCATGACGAGCCAAGAATTAACTTGTTTGGTGTCAATGAACGATCATTCGATTTGCTAGAAGTAAATTAAATAAAGTCCTGGGCTTATATTTGTATATTACATTAAATGAAATTTTTGTGTTTTCCCCACAGCAATTATCCCTTTAACATTAATGTATGTAATCAATAATATCATTTTGAAATTACCGTAAACTTTGGCACACTTTTTAGAATTTTCTTAAAAATTCAGAGGAAACGGTGGCAGTTTAACAAAATAAAGTGAGTTATTTGTTTAAATCTGCCCTTCCTCTTTCGAATAATGGTAATATGACCATTTTACACACAGAAATTGTCCTCCGTTTATGTACCAAAGTGCATTAAGGGAATCATTGAGACAAGTAATTTTTCCGATAAAAATCAATAGGAAAAGTGGTTGTCACCAAAGTTAGAATAAAATCAGTTTATTTGATGACATCATGTACCCATTTTTAGCTACTGCGGATTGTGTTTATTTCTGTCCCAGAACTGCAATGGCTTCGGTAGAAACATTGTAATTTTTGTTCTGTCTATGACTTCAGAGATCTTTTGGATAATGTACTCCATTAAGGATTTATCAGTGAATATTTGAAAGTGTGAAATGTATATGTATTTCGTAAGATTTTTTTTTTTTCTTACTGCTATTTAATTTCACCACCTTGCAGACCTATCAGTTATAATAACTATTCAATTTATATTAAATTTAGAGCTGGTCCAATTTAATTCTTGATTGATCTTCTAATTTGATCAAATCATAAATTTGGAGAAGCTGTGAGGGAACAATACCTCAATTAATCTTGTTTGTTACTGGAATCTGTAGCTACGTTTCACTTTACTAATGAAACGTCATTTAGAGAAAATATTATGTGTCTCATAAGATATCGGTAAACTATCAGTTCAATTGCTTTGATACTATTCCAGAGTTGCCCCACGGAGTCTCGACACTAGAAAACATGACCAAATTTTATGTATATTATAGGTTATATTGCTTGATTATTGTCTAAAATAGTAGCTAAGGTATATAGTCCTTTTTTTTAAATATTTGTTTTTTCACGTCTACTTCTAATTTTTCTTTGCTATATGCGGAACAACAGAGCACTTTGATTTCTTTATATTTACTTATGGCTTTACGCCTCGTCGACGTCGAGGTCATTAGAGGCGGGATGGAAATGGGGACAAAGAACTGGAAGGAATTCGGCTATGGCCTTTTGAAGGAAGTATCCAGGCATTCGCTTGGAGTGATTTGGTGAAACTATGGAAAACTCAAATCTGGATGCCCGGACGGGGATTCGAACCGGTCCTCCCGAATACGAAGCAATAACTTCGAGATTAAAAATCTCGGCCTTCCATACAGTTTGGTAAACTAAGTTCCTAAAAATTGCCGATATATAGCAGCAAAAATAACGAATCGAATTATCATAATAAAGGTATAATGCTCCACAACTGGTGGCTGGAGAAGATGTAAAGCATTTGAAAAGACGAAGGTGTTCCAAAGTTACTCCTGCTTCCCCAAAGTAGCCAAGGTTACCGTTATTAATAATTGCATTATAAAGGACCTAACGTCTAAGCACGGGCGAAAGGAATGTTCCTGCAATTCATTCTTTGTGGTTTCCTAAATAAATAGAATCGCTGTTACGTAATACTCATAATCTTACTTTGTAATTTGTAATTGTTTCGGTTGTAGTTTACACAGCGATTCAGATTGAACTTCTACTACATTAATGATGTCAGAATTAGGGAACAAATGAAATTAAAAATAAATTAGGAATCCTAAAACCTTTTGCTTTATCGCGTGGTATTGGTTTTATTCCTGGTCCAGGTCTCATGCAGCACCTTAGATACGGAACTACGTGGTGTGTGTAAAAAGTTCGGTGAATACTGTCAGATAACAAACAAAACAAACGATACAAAAAAATTCTTTATTGCCCTTCAAAATAGTCGCCACCCGCTACAACACACTTTTGACAACGTTCGTACAGCTTTTGGAAACTATCAGCAAATGCCTCCTGTGGAATCGATCGGAGAACGGCTGTCACACTATCTCACGTCCGCAAAACGTTCATCCTTCATGGCCGCCTTCAAGCGGGGAAACAGGAAGAAGTCCGCAGGAGCCAGATCAGGGGAGTACGGAGGGTGTTCAAGAACAGTTATCAACTTCTGCGCCAGGAATTGGCGCACACGGATCGCGCAGTGTGCAGGGACATCGTCATGGAGCAGCATCCATTTTCCAGTCCTGTGTAACTCTGACATGTGTCTCCGTTGCAGTCTTCCCCAATGTGTAGCAGAACTTGATGTTTGTACGTTGCTCCATTGCGCTGTGACACTTCCTCTCAACCCTGACTACGTTCAACTGGTCGCAGCCTGTTTACACTGCCAGTCACATGCAGTGCATGCTGGGTATCTATTCTCCTCAAGTCTCTGAATACCCATGTGCATGCACACACACATGCGCCAAGTTGCCGTTCAGATATGACACCATTCACAGAACTTTCTAGACACACCACGTACTTCTATCCGTATGAAATAATAACTTCAGTAACTCGGCGCTTATGAAAGCAACTTAAATTATTTATGAAGCTAAATTCATTGTTAATTATTCTGTAAAAAATTATGTCAGTTACCATTGTGGATCTATTTGCATTTCGAACACAACCACAACTCCGACTAATATTGCTCTTCAAAAATCTGAGCATATATTACCCGTGTACGAATACTCACTGCATTGCGATCTAAATTTGCCTCACTGAAAATATTTGCATGTGTCTTATATAGTGACATCAGTAATGAAGCAATTATTAATTAATATATTAATTTAAACACTGTACAAACTTTTATTTCACTGTTGGGCAAATAATTTCTTCTAGTATATTATAACAGTGGCTTAAAACATCTCATCGAATATAAATATCTTTTAAGCAGTTGAACGCAGTATTTTAGCAATTCGTATAATTTTCATCAAATAACGCTCTATAACGATATATCGTTATATCTATGTATTTCATCTATCTCATATTCTGTAAAGCGAGGTTCCACGATAAGTAGTTTGTAATTTTGTTACTTAATAGCTTAATTTGGTAGAATACGATTTCAATGTTAGACGTTGGTAATACTGCCTCAGTTGTAGTAGACGCAATAAGGCGGCAAGGTGTGTGTGAAGTGAGATGGCCGCAGGACATGATTATTGTTGGCATATAGCGTCCCTGAGAGGTGATTGACAAAAAGTTTGTTCTTGTGATTTTGAAATAGTGTTTACCGAAAAGCAAATAATGTAAAAGCTCGAGAAAAAACTGTCTACGTAATGTACCTAGTAAAAAATATTGAAAGTGGATTTTTGTTAGATCATTTTTCAAACTGTTCCCATCAGCAACTGAAGTTTGGTGTTTTCCTATTAAATTTAGTGTAAAGTGGGCTATCGTCAAAGATACCATATCCAAATGGTTTGTCAAAATCTATGACGGGCTCTCCTTTGCGGTAATATGTTGAGGAGTGTGCAAATAGCTCAGCAAATGCAGTCTATCTTAAATGGGAAGAAAATGAAAAACGCAAAGGTTTTACGTTACAGCTCATAATCTTGAAAATGATGTAATGTAAATATTCCTTAACTTACCGTAACAACGGTATCGTTGTACAGAGAGAATAAAAATTTTTAATTAAAAATGCAACTAATATTAATTAATACGCCAATTTATGCGAAACACATACTTTTCTTTCAGTGCGCTGGCAGCTAATTTACTTGTGGATGCTCAGCAAAATGAAATTGTTATTAAATAACGCGCATAACCTCGAACATCTCCGGTCGTTGTTTGTTGGTCACGATGCAACAATGTTTGTCACACATCGTGACTAAGATTGGAATTTTATAGGTACAGATTTTGACCACAACCAAGCGATGCCGAAAAAATAAAAATCATTTAAGCATTTCAATTTTTCGCACAATCACTACGCCGCAGTATGTAGGAAATATACAATCACTGTCTGTATTCAGGGTCTCGTGTGCTGTACGGATGGAGATGCTGCCAGCAGGTAGTGCTGTGTGGACGCCGCGAGCGGGGGAGCTAGCCGAGCCGATGACTGCGGACAACTCAATGAGCCGGGTGCGCCGCCCCCGCTAATTAAAACTGCAGCCAATATCGTCTGGCAGGCCAGCTGCGTGTGAGCGCGGCGTAGCAAAAACAGCCGCGCTCATTGGGGCCGTGTCCAGCGACCGCAACAAGCATCGGGCCTCCAGGAGGGGCCAACTTCAACCGCTGATAGCGGGCAAATAATACGGGGGAACGCCAAACTCTCGCTTCCCTATTAAAAAACAAAAAAGTTGGAGGGCAGCGGAAAGAGAGGGAGGGGAAAAATTGTGGATGGGGGTCTTACGATTCCAGGTGCGTACAGTACGTTACACACTAACCGACAAGAACAAATTCAGGCACCGAGTAGACATAATTGGATGTCAATGCAACTTCATGCACATATACGTCATCGGTGGATATGTAAATGATAAAAGTTGCAATGCTTTGTGATAGGTAGAACGGCCACCAGAGTGCATTTGTTTTGTTCGTGTTTAGTGTTGTTGCAAGGCCTGGTACAGTATACAAGGGTGGGGGGGGGGGGGGGGGGGAATAGTGACAGATGCTGAATGATCACTGTGAAGGACAACGGAGATGCCGCGTACTCAAGTGAGACTAGTACATGATAGAGTTTGAAAGGATCACATTGTGGGTGTCTGTTTTTCCGACTGATCGAATCATGCGATAAACAGATTTTTTACCGGTCCTGGCAGTGTAGGGGCTAGCGCGCTCTCCTCGCATTGCAAGGGCCGCCGGTTCGAGTCCGGCCTCGGGCATGGGTGGTTTTAATTAAGTGTTGTGTTCGTCTTGTTCTGTCCTCATTGTAGTGTCAACAATATCATAATGAAACCCTGATACAACAGTTGGAACATAAACAAATTGTAGCTGGCTAAAATGGTCGCAACGACTGAAGGCCATATAAAAATAAAAAACAGATTTTTTAGGGCATTCGGATGTGATAGTGGCCGCATAGTGGGTTACTTGGGCACGTATGAACAGGCGTACTCTTCGTTAAATTTCCGGTCGACCACGTCTGATCACCGTAAGGTAGGATTGCCATATTATGCACCAAGCACATCTTAAGCCTTTCACATCTGCGCCTTCCACCCCAAAATATTCTGTGTCATCCAGCACTAATGTTCGGGGATTAGCATCAGCCGGATTAGGGAATTATCGTCCCATGTGTGGACTGTTGTGTTTGGAAGAAAAGTAACCAAATGTTTCTTGAGTATGCCCTAAATATTATCCCTCATTTGCATTTATGTTTCTTGAATATAGAATAAATATTTCTCTCAATTGCATTAATGCTGCGCAATAATGTTTAACATGTGTTTCCAGTTAATACAAGTGTCTAACATTTTTAATACTCATTTCCATATGCTGCACAGTAATGGATAGTACAGACATAACTATTCGATTTCAGTCTTCATTGAATTTGTGTGGTTCCGACTAATTATTTTGGCACCTTCGCGTTCCTTATTAACTAATGACCTCCCTCCGTCTAATTAACACTACAATATTATTTTGCCCCGACGAAACGCAATTAACACATAGCTAAATCTCAAAACCTCATAAATACATGGCGATTAAAGGGACATACATCCCTCAAAAATACACACTTTGGCAAACGCTGGAAACAGCTGTAGAAACAAACTTTCCCTACTTTAACACATACGCCCCTTCGCTGACAAATGAAGAAATAGCTGACACACGCAAGTACACTCCTGCGCTGACCATTGATGAAAATATCCCTTCTCACTTCGCTCTGGTATTCATACTTTATATTTAAATTTCTCCGTCAGATGCAATTTATTGGTGAAGAAATACAAGGCGGTTCTTGTACGAAATACCTCTGGTGCAACCTTTTTCCCAATATTGCACCATGTTCTCAAATCATTAAAGTTATAGTAAAAACCTAACTAATCTCAATATTTCACATAAAAAGCCTTAAACCGTCTCAATGTTGTAGTAATAATGAAAAATAGAACTAATGTATTAATAATATAAAGTGTGGGAAAGAGAGATATGTGCTGAAAGAGGAAATTAGAAGTAAGACGTATAAAAAACGGACATATAGATTCCAACCTTACCCATGCTTAGATGTCATTCAAACCTATAGGGTGACCAATATTATGAAAGGTTAAACTCCACCTCTGATGGAATTGTACTAAAGCCTTTTGACGAAAGGGTGTTAATAAAAATTCACATAGAATCAGGAGCCTATTTTGGTGTCCATCAAGTTAGCGATGATGATGTCTGTTGTTTGATATTGTATTCTGGAGTACCCAGTTTCCTAATAAGCTATTGAATCTTGTAATTGATACTCGGTTAGATAGAAAGAAAAAAAAAACACCAGGTATAAAAAAATCGATAACTTCACAAGTTAGAGAAGTTGGTAAGCCTGCCGATCACCTTACCTGGCGCGTGGCCAGACGGAGAATTGTGCTTGTTGCCAAAAACTGAGTCTGTTCGCAGGGACTGTGGGACATTTATTAGACTACCCCACAGGCAATCTGCAGACGAGACGTGTCTCTTTTTGTGCGGTTCGGCCGCCGAGCGATAAATATGGACGTCGGAGAGGGAACCAGCCCGTAAATCGTAATCGCTCGCCGCATGGCTTCCTGCAGGCCTGGGTAGAGGCACTTCTTGCCTTCTGATGGAAATAATCGTCTCGTCTGTATTCATCTTGGGATTACTTCAATAGGGGGAGGACGCAAATCGTTTTTAAACTCGTCCTCGTGCGACCAGGGATGAGGAAGAAGGGGGGCTGGTTCCCAGTTTTCTATTATGTCTCCCAAACGAGACTCGATAAATCCGAAGTTATGCAGCCTACTTCTTGTACTGTCACCGTGAAAAACATCCTCATTGAAGTCAATCTACTGAAACGGTTAGGAAAGTAATACTGTAGCGGGAAACTCTCTGGCGTTTTAAGGAACACAGTAGAAACATGTTCGTAGTGAATTTCGTGGTATTGCGTGCACTCAACGCCAGGTATTTCAAACAATTTACTGTTTTGGTAGAGTTTGTCCATAATTTTGGATCATCACTCCTTCTTCGTTGACTTAGTATAGTAAACTTATATTTTTTTCCATATCTGTGAGTTAATTTAGGTAAAATATCATTAGCACCCACTGTAGAATTCAATATATCCACATTGCCAAATGCCATAAAAAAAAAAAAAAAAAAAAAAACCTCTCTGGCAGACAACTCTTTTGCGGTGAATCAGGGGTTATGCTGTAGTTGTCAGACTTTTGACAAATATTATGTAGCATATCAGAACAACATGATGTATTGGGCAATTTGAACCAAGGCGAGGTGGTGTGGAAGATAGTATTGATGCCAAACCTAAGTACATAGGCAGAAAACGAAGTAAAATTAAAACTTAATTTCAGCATTAAATATAGCAAAAAGATACTATTTCTATGTCACAATAAACGGAAATTAGTATTGAAAAACTGTTTTATTTATTGAGTAATTGCTAATAAAGATTTTATATATATATTTTCTATTTGGCTGTATGAGATTATGTATTAGTAATTATTGTGTCAATTGAAGTAGACTCATGTAACGTGAAACTTAAGAGTGAAGACACTGTAACTGGAGTTATAAAATATAATTTGTAATCTGCTCATCTTCGTGCGTAGAGGAAGGCGAAAGAATATAATTCCAACTAATCAATCGTAATAAGAATACTGGAACCATCCAGTCTTCACCACACTTACTTCATTTTAGAATCTAAAATCCATTTTGTAAAACTAACTAACCGATTTAGAAATCTTCACCACATATTGAGGAACAGATTTTCTCCTGAGATATCAAGCATTAATTTACTTCGTGTCAGCATCTTACTTCTACCATAAATGAACAAAATTGTTTTTCTCATTCTATTTTTAGGACTGATTTACTTTATTCTCAGTTTCTTACGTCTAACGTAAATGAGCTAAATTGATTTTTTCATGAATTTTGGATCTGAAGAGATTAACAGGTTTAATTATAATCTCTATTGGTCCTGGACTGTTATTAATACTATGCAACACCTGCGAAAAATTGTCACTTAAGTAATTGAATAACTTTTGTGTGTGTATTTGTGAGTTTTACAGTTAGGTATAGAATAAGCAAAAGTAAATTAGTTAGAAATGAAATTTAGAACGTCGTTTCAAACCTTGTGATACTTCTGATATTTTTACATTAACTGTTTAAAGAAATATTAAGACATTAGGCATTATGAAACATAATTTATTTTGTGTATGGTACTACCATGCTCATATTAATCCGAACGACCTGAATTGCACATCGCTACATTTCCTCCTGGGACTTATTCAACCCATTATACATATCTATCAAGACAGTACTATACCCAGTAAGTTGTACATTCATCTTAGTATCTAAAATTGAGACTCAATCACCTCACAAAAAAGTGACATATTTTAACATATTCGTTATACAAAAGAAAATATGGATTATATTTCGTTAATGAAAGAGTTATGCAGCATTAAATGCACTTGGTTTAGGTTTTTTAAAACATTTAGGAGAAATTGGTGCCCCCAATGAACATAAGAAGTTACTGTTTTCAAACAAAATGTTTACTTTGAACAAACGCTAGGATCAAAAGAAAGGATGACCTTATACCAATCATATTTCACTTAAAACAATTTGATATTAATGACAAAATCAACATTTGCGATGTATAACTATTCTGGGTAAAGATAGTTTTAAGTGAAATAACCACAGATTTTTTAAGTTAGTTAATATTGCGGTGTGCTATTAAGACATGTTGTTCTTTTATTACTACATTTAAACTTATTTTAGAAACACGCGGAAAAACTTATAACTAAACTAATATCGTCAAATTACATGTCGCCCACTCAGTTTCAGTTGACAGTATTTTAGCGTCTCTACCATTAACATCGAAAGCTGCTTAAACAGCACTGAATACTCCTTCTAAAACAAAAGCAAAACACGATGAGAGTTCAATTGATGAAGACACAATTTCACATAGCTTTGTCACATTTGTGCTTTTAATGGTGTTTAGTAAACAGGCAAAAAAAGAAAAAAACTAATACGGTTTTTTCGCGATAGCGATATTCTGTTGGTGCTGCTGTTACAACGAAAACGACAGGTGAAACATTGGTTGGGTGTTCTTTCAATAATAATAAAGTACTGGTGAATATTCAAGGACGTGCACTGAAAATGTTAGGTAACTAACAAACTGCTGCGTTTGCTAGCTGACACGTACGAAATAATTGGTTCACTTCGCGATTTATACGCTTTTTGCTACTTGAAATTATTATTGTAGGCCAACTTATCATTCCATATTGATGCTAATACTACGGTGAGCTCATCCGACAGTAGTTTCGGGGAAAGAAATTTTGAGAATTGAAGACTTGTCGTTATCTTGCTACTTCATAACAGCACCAAAATCGCCAGCTAAATCCTAAGCATTTCCTTCCTGCTTATTAAGTCATGGCCCATGACACTGTTAGTGGCGATTCATCAGTGAGTTGGGGACGTAACTTTTGTGGCCCATTTGTGTCTTGCGGAAGAGTAGACCCGATGGGACATAACCTGGTTTTACCTTCTCTATTCGTTGATTTTCATTTATACAACACAACAAATACACTACATTCAACATACGAACCATAGTGGGACAGATACAGTAACAATAATGTACTCTGGAGAAGGTAGTGGAAATTAAATCTCCCCAACAGTTTGCTATTAAGTGGTGCACCTCAAGTGATAGCCTCCTGAAGCCCGGTAAACCCCAAGGAGGTACCAAAAGCTACTGTACGATATCACTCTTCAATGACGTCTTTAAACTTTTCGACAAAATGCTCCGAAACATCTTATCCCAGTTATTGAGGATAAACTTGTGTCTCAACAAGCAGGATTTAGATCAGCCTGCTAGCCTTACATCTGGAACAAAATGATTTTACGATGCAGCAATAACCTAAAATACCCCATCAAGCAAGCTAACTGGAACAAGTTACTACTAACCAAACCGTCATTTGCACATCTTTAGCATTATGCTGTTCCGAATTATGTAAGCCTGTCCTGCGTGTCAAAAATAAAGTTACACTAAGGCAGCCGATATTAACTTATCGGCTGACTGTAACCTATGTCAAAGATAAAGCTAATAGCCGAAGAAGATACCTTCTACATGGTTTTGCACCCGCTCTGATAGTATTTCTTACGCAATACAACACTACTGAAAGGAGCGCCATGCAGTGAAAGAATATCGGCCAGAGAGAACAGAGTGGGACGAATAGATCGAAGCGAAGAGGGTGAGTCAGCCCTGTCTGAACAGCCAAGGTCCATATAAAAGTCACTGTAAAAACTTCGAGTTGGCGTTAGCCGCTGCACAGACACTCTTGGTTTACGGAATACCTGAGAGTTCAACCAGATAGCACACGTTATTCTGGCGAGGTCCAAACAATGGTACATTTATTGTCATTTCCACATCTCGGAATCAACTGATTCAAATCAGTCCTTCATTCAGCTGTTGAAAAACCCATCGCATTATATTTGAAGCTGTTATCGAGACGAGAAGAATAAGACAACCGAATATCACGTATGGCTTGCACTTTGACAGTATATTATAAAGGGTGTTAAGTAAATAATTGATGCTCTTCTGTTAGAAGAACAGTGAGGTTTTAGGAAAGTAACATCGTGTATGGATAACATATTTTGCTTAAACAGATACTGGAGAAGACAATTTAACTTAAATAATTACACTGCTTTTGTGGATTATGAAAAGACATTCTATAAAGTAAATAGGGACAACTATGGAAAATAATGCAAAAGAATGGCTATCCAAAACGTTTAATAAAAGTTATCCGGAATATGTGAAAAAGAACACAAATTGTAATAGATCTGACACAGAAACAAATGGAAGTGATAACAATTAACCAAGGAGTTTGACAAGGTTGTAGTCTCTCTCCAACACTCTTTAGTATACTATATATAGATGACTAAATTAGGAAATGTCAATCCTTCAATAATAATACGTGACAGCACATACATAAAAACTATGCTATTGGCAAATGATCAGTTTATCCTTCAAGGAAATTAAGATGGACTCCAAAAATCAATACATGTATTAAACATTATTATTAAAGATTACAGTTTGCAGTTGTCTCGTACAAAAACAAAAGTTATGGCATGGTAAGAAAAATATCCTATCATATTTAAAATAGTGTTGGACAATCAACGAATAGAACTAGCCTTACCTACCTCGGTTATGAACTACATTTTGATGAAGATAACGAAGTTAAGAAGAAATTTAACCGATTTCAATACATTTGTGGAACAATTCTACGAACACTTAAAGGTAAAGTCCTAGAGGAGACTCAACTCAAATTTTATAAAATAATGGCAGTACCGAAACCAATGTATGGCACTAAAACGTGGGTAAATAACAATAATACAAAAATAAAAATCAACAATCCGGAACGAAGTTCGTAATATCCGTAAAAGGATATTAGCTGAATTATAGAAGGAGGAATGAAGTAATAGGGAAACAACTGAACATTTTCTTTTTGAATGATAGAATTTCATTTAAAGAAAAGTTATATTTGGGAGAACCACTTTCTAATGATGAGTAGTGACAGATTTCCGAAGCTTGCCCTACAGTACCAGCCAACAGGGGTAAGGGATACTGATAGACCCATGGTTATTATACTGAGGTCAGGATAGGCTTTTGGCCTATCCATGAAGAGGTAGTAAATAAGTTAACCGTTTTACTTGCACAGAGGTTACAATAAGAAGTGGTCGTATACCTTGCTCAGTCTGTTGTCTGTTTTTCCAGGACGCGTTGGCTGTTGGCGGACGTCGTGGTCGTCGGCACCGCGACCCATCCGTCTCCAGTGACTGTCGCGCCACCTACAAATGGCCACCGTAAATAATAATCTTAGGGTCCCGTTGGCTGCACACGCCAGCCGGGCCCCTCGTTTTTATTAGTTTCTGTGACTGGTGGGGGTGATTTCAGTCGGCCCGTGGCTGCTGCGGCAATAAGCAATTTGTTGGGGGACGGCGACTGGGGTCGCAGGAGGGAGGAACGTCTGCAAGCCGATCGTACTTACCGCTCGCTCGCGTTGTATAGCGCACCATCTGTACTCAATGTTCCGAAAGCAGCGAAAACGAAAAACTTAATTGAAGAAATTCCGCCCTCTACCTTCCCACCCTGCTTCGAGAAAGGGAAATTTAAATCAAGTCACCCCGTGTGGAACAGGGGGAAGAAGCAATTCATTACGCTGCCCATGTTTAAATGCTGTGTGCTGGATTCCACTAAACGGTCGCCTTAGTATAAAGAAAAGAAGATTTGAACTCAAGACAATAATTCAGTTCAACAGATTTGCCCCGTCTCTAAAGACCTCGCTGTTTGAGAGACGTAAAAAAAAAAAAAAAAAAAAAAAAAAAAAAAAAAAAAAAAAAAAAAAAAAAAAAAAATTTGTTTCTTAAACAAATCTGCCGAGAAACAAGATAACACCATCCAGGCCCCAAAAGCATTAATACTTGACTTTAATAGAGATTACACGATACACATGGACTCCATCCCATCCTGCAATCTCATAGTGTTTGAAGCGGTCCGCTCGCGGAAGCTTCATATTTTTCTAGCAAGCGTTGGTCGATGTGAGCAGCAGAGACTATTTCGAAGTGCAACCATCGCAGCACCATTTGTAGTGCAGTGCAGGTGTTTGGAGATGAGAAACGAGATAATGGAACCACACATTCCTTCAGTGGGGACAGTCCACCCGTGCTATCGGTGCGTGAAGTACAGAGAGGTTGTGTGCGTGTACGCATGGAAGGATAACACTATTATTTGATAATAAGTTCAGACAAGTTTTGTTTTTTTATTTCACGCTAAAACCCTCGTGTTGAGGAGACGATTGCAGCTGGCCAGTGAGACACCATTCGAAAGGATAATCATCGAATGTGTTCCAAAGCAAGTGCTCGTCCAGTGTTAAACGATTTAATTTTGTTTTGTGCGTGTTGCGCACAGAAATTCCAGAAGATCGGACAGCGCCGACTTCAACATAAACATCAACTAGATGGTAATTACACGATTTTTATTTCGCAGAACAAACCGAGTCAAAGTGTAGCGCATTGTACCTGAAAGCGAAAACTTGTAAAGACTTGTGCTCTCTGATTTTATTTTGAGTTAGTCGGACTTTGTTCGTGATTTATCATTTCATCGTTTATTTAATCAATTTTTATTATATAGATTTAATTTTCTTGTTATATGTGTTAGTCAATGCAAATCATCTTTTCTTATGTTGATAACAATAAATGCAAGTGTCAGTATATTAAATTCAGTATAAATTTTCTTATAATAAAACAAATAATTACATTTCTAAACGTTTATTGACAATTCTGGAAGGACTCCTTCCATGGCGCCCAGGCAAAATTGAACAAGGTATTTCATATAAAAAAATTAATGATAGACAGTAATAGTAACTGGTGGCAATCCTTACTCCCGGGTACACCACATGTTGTGCTGAGAGCTTTGGTTAAATAGATCGAAAGAAATATAAAGCCGGTTCAGTCAACCTGACAGAAAGGTATACGTCTCTATCAAGGATTTTGAGTGATGGAAAAATAGACGTTCTTGCACTGGAACTCTACGACAGGTTCGGACCGCTTCAGATCCACGAAGAACACATAACAATATTCAGTTGTACTACTTTCATAAGAACAATTGCTGTAGTGCATGTCAACCAGTTTTAGATAACACGAATTCATTACGCAATTACTTGAATTACGTACGAACAGTGTTATCAGTCAAAAGTATACGCCCTTTTTGATGCGGAGAGGATGGGAGGGGGTGGGGGGATGGGAGATTTACGTAACTAGGTATTCATAAAATGTTCAGGTTCAACGAAAAATCATCACTTTTTATCAAAAAATACAATTCTACATAGCCACCCAGAACACAGCTTACAAAGGTTATAAAAAGATAATTATACCCATAGCTTAGTTTAGTTACTCTCATATGAAAGAAGTGGTTGAAACGGCCAACACAAACTCAGAAGCCAATCACCCCGGGTATGCTTGTGGAACTGTGACAAATGCCACATACAAAAATATAAATTGTTGTCACTGCTAATAAGCTACGGGGTGGTCAAGGTAAAAAATAATTGAAAATGCATGTGTTGTGATTACGACATATGAACATCACTCTTCCACGAGAGTGCAGAAGCTCGTGAACATCAAATTACGTTGTAGTCTAGGAGGATAGTTATCATCAAAATTAACATTTTCAGAACATGTTGGTATCAAATAGGCTCCATTAACTTTACGAAGTGAACGTTGTACATACTGCTTAGAAAACAAGTCAGAAGACGTTCTTTTACTTTTGACAGCTTAAACCTGGTTTTTAAACCAAAAATAGTTGAAGAAAAATGCCTAACATAAAAAAACTATAAATTGAGGTAAACAATTGGAAAAATGCTGTCAGGAAGATTTAACTGTGTTAATTTGAATGTAATTTAATACAATTTGGTAAACTTTAATTATGGTATTTATAAAGACGGGCTTCATTCCCACAATAGTTGTGAGTAGGCCTACTTATAAAACAAAAACAAACATCGAACAAAATTAATTGAAGTAGTAACATCCCATATAGTCTACAAATATGAATTTAGTCGACCTAACAAACGTTTATAGCCCAAATGAAATGAAAATCCTGCAGGAGTATAGCCTTCCCCAACCGAATCAAACAGAATTTTTGTGTTGCGGAGGCAAAATTAGTACGGTTTTAGGTTGACAGTAATATAGGCTAATAGTCGCCATAAGCAATCAGTTTTAAAACATCACTAAGTCAAGTAAACAAAAGAGAGCCATGAGGACTTCCCATCGTCATTCTTTCACAAAATACGACGTAGATGCAAGTCTAATTGTTTGCTAATGTATTTCCCAGCTACCTCTCCTCTCCTGCTAAGAACTAAAACAAACAAAAATAAAATGGAAAAATCTAATGAGTATTTTGTTTGATCTTTCAATCCCAACTCAAACAGGCCAGAAGCATAATTAACGCGTAGTTATTCTGGAAGAAATTTCTGCTAATTAGCGCTCAAACAATTCGTTTACTAGTTCAATAATAAATATTTATCTGGTATCAGAGTATTTTCATTTTCTTCCGCTCAAAATTTGAAAGAAAATTGTTCCAGGGATCACTGGTCGCTAACTATTCCTTTAGATGAGGAGTGAAGGAATGTCGGATTCCTGAAGGAGGGTCTTTGCTACTAATCCACCCCACTGTGTTGAGAGAGCAGAGTGGTTGCAGCAGGTACTTAGTCACCGCAAAGTTTGCGTCTAGTTCGCAGGCGCGGCGCCTAACAAGATCACCGTTGACGACTCTGCACGCTAGAAGCGAGGCGACGTCGCAACACAACACGAGCAGCGCATTATCACCAATTTGAGAGGGCGTCTAATCCAATAGGCGACGGCTTTTACGCAAACCTCGGCGCGGCGTCTCCAAGCGGCTGTGACGTCACTCCGCTTCCAATAATTCGCGAAGCAGCGGCGCTCCAGCAAACTCGCGGAGACAAGCCGCCAGGCCTGCCCGACAGAGGCGCTAATCCCTCGCACAGTACTTAACGTGCCACCTTGACAGCGTGCATCGGGGGGCGACGCGATGTGAGAACTTGCGACTGCGGGCGTAATGTTACGTGACAAACACGAGCAGTGTACCGTGACATCAAGATACACACCACCGATGTCTGACAGCAGTGAATGGAGAGAGCAACCCTCCACTGTTCAGACGCATTCAGTGAATCAGGGATCACTTATTCCACCCCACGTTAAGATGCACGAAGTACTCTTACGTCTCATTATACGTGAATTAGCTGTATCAGTAACCTATAAGGGTTTGGTTCTTACGAGATATTATAGACAACCTGTAACGCTTTTAGCGTCTCTTGCCGTTGATTTGATTGTAATTATAATTATGAATAACTCAATTCTTTAGATCCAAAATATATCGTTTATTTTATATCTTCGGATCTACTAGGAATTACAATGGAATTGGTTATTCTCATAAGACGCAGGTTCATTTTTAGGCAATGTTTTTCTCGAGCATTCAATCTACGAGTCTACTCTGGTAACTATCATTTCACAAGTCCTAATCTCCATAGCAACTTACAACTCATTTCTTTTTCTTTCTAAGAGTATATATATTATTAATTTCTATCTACTCTCAGACATCAAAAATGTAATTTTCTTGTAAAAATATTTCTGTTCTGTCACATGCCTCCTCAAGTTCACCATGTCTTTGCTTAAAAGACTTTGGTAAACTTATAAAATAACCTTGCATCTCAATCTTCTGAGATCCCCATTTCTCTTATTCCTAGTAGAATTGTTTACAACACATTTTACAACACATTCTCTTCTTAATACTAATTATATAATTAAATGAACTAAAAAACATGTCCAAAAAAATCACACAAATTCAAGTCCTGTCACAGTCGCCATGAAACGCTTTTAGCGTCTCTTGATTGATTAATTATAATTATGAATAACTCAATTCTTTAGATCCAAAATATATCGTTTATTTTATATCTTCGGATCTACTAGGAATTACAATGGAATTGGTTATTCTCAGAAGATGCAGGTTAGTTTTTATGGCAATGTTTTTCTCGAGCATTCAATCTACGAGTCTACTCTGGTAACTATCATTTCACAAGTCCTAATCTCCATAGCAACTTACAACTCGTTTCTTTTTCTTTCTAAGAGTATATATATTATTAATTTCTATCTACTCTCAGAAATCAAAAATGTAATTTTCTTGTAAAAATATTTCTGTTCTGTCACAAACCTTCGGAATTTTTTTACGTAAAATTCGTAATCAACGACTGCTGTCGCTGTTCATTGATTCAAATGCTTCTTCCAATCCATGATCAAGTCCTTTTTTAAAAATAAAAATTGGAAAGATTCGTATTGGATAAAGTAATAGGTTTTCTGCATGTTTCACGTGGTGTCATGTGGAACATAAACGTAATCAATCAAAACGAAGGAAAACTACTTGAAAATTTTTAAAATGTAGTTTTGAAGAAAATGAAATGTGCGGCAGAACGAAGAATGAAGAGGTGTGGAGTTGGATATGAGAGACGAGGAACCTGATAAGGTGGATTAAGAAGACGGTTAGGTAACATAAGTTTGGAATGTTACTTTTTTTTTTGCTTATCGCTCTACGCCTCGTCGACATCTAAGTCATTAGGGGTGAGAAAGGACTATGGACAAGGAACGGGAAGGAATTGAGCCATGGCCTTTCTGTAGGAACCATCCAGGAATTAACCTGGAGTGAAGCCATATAAAACCCAAATCTGGATGGCCGTACGGGGATTTGAATCCACGTCCTCCCGAATGCGAGGCCAGAACGTTAACGGTTCACCCACCCCGCTCGGTGGAATGTTGCTTAATACCAAAGAATGTAAAATCTGTGAACGAATGGTGACGCTCCCGTTAGGAAGAAGTTGATGATGTCCAGCAGATAGTTGTCGAATGACAGATCATTTAAAGAAAAAAAAAGTGTTACATAATTTGGCATTATGATGTGAAGTTTATTTATGGTCGAAATGGCAAAGTTCGTTGAAACATTGAGCAGTTGTTCCAAACATTTTTTTGCCGTTTGACTGAACCAATAGCGCTTAGTATATAGTGCCAAACGCAATTATTCCATGTCCAGAAACGCACCATTTGAGCGCAGTACGCCGTTCACTTTTCCGAACTGTTCGAATATGTATAACATATTTTACCAAAAAGATAAATAAGAGCAACACATCGTTCAGTTAACTACAGAATAGTCTTAAAACCCTTAATTTCTGTTTCAGGAAAGGTACTACATCGGTGGTACAGATATTCAAATACGTGTAGTTGACCAAGCGTGATGAGTGATTGGTTAACGCTCTGGCCTCGCATTCCGGGGGATACCAGTTCGAATCACCGTTCAGACATCCAGATTGGGTTTTTCTTGGTTTCCCCAATGCCGGGATGCTTCCTTTAGAAAAAGCTCGAGGGCGAATTGATTCCTGTTCTTAGCCCCCAGTCCTTTCCCGCGTCTACTGACCTCGAGTAGAACGAGGCATAAAGCCATCAGAAAATATGAACATTTAGTTGTGTACTCAGTATTTTAGTCCATGAGTTATTTCAGAAGTATCTTAATATTCATACTAACACGCAGTAATAGGTACATATATGGAGATCGTGGTGGCCTAAAACTGGTATCCGTATACCAGTCCATGGATAATGAATATTTTCTTCCTTTTACTAACCTTACTCATTCTGCAACGATTGGAATACATTTAGGTATTTATCTTATCCGTATATCGTCTGCCCTTTATTAATATCTAGCACTTATAGAACATAACTTACACAGTTCCGAATAAGACAGTTTCGTTTTTGTTACAGCATATTTCTTTCACGATCTACTTCGGGCGTTCCTCAAGGAAGTGTAATTGGACCACTTCTTTTCTTAATATTTATAAACGATCTATGTGACAACGTCAAATGCTGGTTGCTATTGTTTGCCGACGATGCAGTTATCTATAAGGAAATAAGGTGCTCCGACTATTGCTTAGAAATTCAGCGCGATTTGGATGCTATTTTCGATTTGTGCCGTAAATGGCAGCTTACACTTAATTGCAAAAAGTCCAAGGCAATGCGGATAAGTAACAAAAAGAATCAGGTTGTTCACGAGTACAAAATTAACAATTCAGCTGTTGACATACTTGAATCCGTGAAGTATCTGGGGGTGATAGTACAAAGCAACATGAAATGGGACATGCACATAACTTCCGTCGTAGACAAGGCTAATTCTAAATTACGATTCATAGGTCGTATTTTGAGGAATTGTAATGCTCATACAAAGGAGTTGGAGTGTAAAACACTAGTGCGTCCGCATCTGGATTACTGTTGTGGAGTTTGGGATCCGTATCGCAAGGTTCTGATTGACTCAGTTGAGAGGGTGCAGAGGAGAGCCGCTCGATTCGTGACTTGTTGCTACAGCCCTTATGAAAGCGTCACAGAATTGATACATAGATTGGGATGGGATAGTTTGAAAGACAGACGACGTAGCTTTCGTTCGAATTTATTGGAGAATATGCGAAAAAATTTAAATTTCGAGTGCAATGAAATACTTCTTCCGCCAACCTATTTAGGTCGCAATGACCGGAAGGATAAGATTAGAGAAATAAGATGCCGTACTGATGCTTTTATGTATTCCTTCTTTCCTCGCACTATTCGGGATTGGAACGCGCGGGTTTAGGATAGGTGGTTAGCACTCTCTGCCACCCACAATGTTTGTGATTTGCAGAGTATGGATGTAGATGTAGATGTACAGACCTGTGACATACGTACAGACGGGTAGACTGCGGTTTTACTCGTATCGTCAAAGGACTCCATAAAACTGTAGATCAAGATGGGTCCAGTTCTGTGTAATTCATGTTTCGTACTTTACTGACCTTTATAGATGAATCATCAGAATTTTGTTTCTTCTGAAGAAAATAATAAAATTTGTTAATATTTTGGAGACCCTGTTGGCTCAGTTGGTTGCGGCGTCGTGATGATTCTCAGCACTGACATGGCGTTAGCTGGTTCGGATCCCGGCTGTGGAATAGATTTTCAATATCAGGATTTGAATAATTCTAATATCACCTATCCCACAGTGAGTGTCAAGTGAGGTCATACGTCACTGCTGTCGGATGGGAATCTTAATCCTGGCGATCCCTTTGGTATCTTTTCAGAAGAGTAGACCTTAACGGGCTGGCACCGAGTTCCGCTATTTCCCTTCTTCAACTCTCGTTTCATACAATACAAACAACACTCTAAACTGGACATACAATCTGTAAGCCAAAGTCATATTGTAACATAAACGAATGCAAAGCTGACTCCGCTCAGTTGTTTCCTCCAATCACACTTCTAGTGCAATAATTCGTTTCGAGTAGAATTTACGATATATATGAAGCGTAGCATGGAATGCAGACTGAATTGGGAACTTCAATAAATAATATTAATACAGGGTGGGGCAGAATAGACTCCCTGATTTGACGGGTTAATTGAAAAAGAACAAACAAAGATAATTTTAAAACGTTTTTATTTCCCAAAACTACATTCAATGCCATTTTATTTTCATTTGGATTTGAAAATCAGTTCATCCTGGTGACGACCTTGGCGAGCGATGCACATATTGAGTCGTTCAAAAAAGTTTTCGAAAACTCTTCTCAGCATATCTTCTAATATTTTATTTATTTATTTCCATTTACATTTGACCCAGCATCTAGAGGCTAAACTGGGCCGCTAATCTTCCCTTAAGACCATGTTTAAAAACAAATTATGTTAATACTATTAATGTAAATTATCCCATAAATGCGGTAGCAACTAAAACAGGAAAAAAGTTACAGTTAAATATGTAATGCTAATAAGTCAGCACTACAAAACTACACTAAATAACACAAAAAAACTGAAAAAATAAAAATGTTAGGTACTAAGCAGTTCTTTGACTGTCCAGCTTGTGAATGAAGTCTCATTCTTATCCTCACATCCAGGTGGTTGGTCGAAAGGTGGGTGTGTGACGTGAGACCATAGCTCTCACTCCTGGTGTCGACTGCGGCGTAGACCCCAGCTCTTCAGGAAGCTGCCCTCCTGGAATACATGAAGTACTCCAGCAGTCACTCAGAAGTGAGATTCCTCTGGAAACTCAGATGTGGCTACAGCAGGTCATGATGGATGTCTACGTCGGTTTCCGCCCTCAGCTTTCTTCCGCTCCAGATATTTCTGCTTTTCAATTTGAGAGGCTATTTCCGCACCTTCATTTAGATAGTGCCATAGTCTCTCTGAACGCAGTATGTCAAAAATCCTCAGACCCTGTAGCTGTTGTTGCTGAGTGATTCTCATCTCTGCTGTTGTTCTGCATTCCCACACCACGTGCTCTGGTGTGCTTTCCTCGCCACACTCGCAGTTACTAGTTGGTGTAAGTCCACGTTTGTTTAAGAAGCTTCTGTATGGTCCATGGCCGGTTATGTATTGGATTAGCCCTGGAGAAGGTTGTAGGAATTTCATGCTGATTCGTTCAGCTACAGAGGGAAACATGTCGTACGTTCTACGACCTGTTTCGCTAGTGTCCCACTCATTTTGCCATTCTTCAATCAGTACATTCCACAATTCCTTTTTTGTCCATACTTCTTTTCCAGTTATTTCTACCACCTTGTCCATCCTGTTCTTTTTCAGCCAATACATTGCTCCTCGTCTCCTCACTTCCAGATCTAGGGGCAGTACACCTGCTGCTACTGCTAGAGCTGCTGTTGAAGTTGTGCGATATGCACCGGTAAGCCTGATGAGTATCGTTCGTTGAAGCCTCCGGATTTTCTCCCTCGGCTTAACCTTTGTGAGGTGCTTGGCCCAAACGCTTGCAGCGTAGCCGACAATGGATGCAAGTATCACATTATTGTATGCTGTCATTGCCAGGGCAGGGATTTGAAACTGTCTGTGACCTATACTTATGATTGCATTCATAGCTCGTAAAGCTCTTCCGCAGACCTCCTCCATGTGGGCTCGAAAGTTGAGACTCTCATCCAGCCACAGGCCCAAGTATCTGCTTACGGGACTCCGGCGTATTTTCGCATTACCTACCCTTATAGTGGGATTTCGTTTAAGTTTTTTCTCTTTTGAAAATACCATATAGTTCGTCTTATTTAGAGCGAGTTTCAATTTCAC
Source organism: Vandiemenella viatica (assembly GCA_031002005.1). Classification (NCBI taxonomy): domain Eukaryota; kingdom Metazoa; phylum Arthropoda; class Insecta; order Orthoptera; family Morabidae; genus Vandiemenella; species Vandiemenella viatica. The sequence continues at coordinate 95,316,490 of JARYHS010012519.1, forward strand.
TTCGTCACACCACTTCATAAGAATTTTAAGCACTATCTCACTTTTCGCTTCGATTTCAGCTCTTGACATCCCTTCCACGAGGAGAAGAAGATCATCTGCAAAGGCAACCAGTCCTAGCAATTCAGGTGTCCGTTGAAGAATTTCCAGTAATGGTTCTAATGCTAAATCCCAAAAGATAGGGCCACAAACAGATCCCTGGGGGCAGCCTTTATTTATTTCTCTTTTGATTTTGTCGTTAGGACATCTCATGGTAACAGTTCTATGCTTGCAGTAATCTCTCAGGCTTCTAATATTCCAGCGATGAAATCTGTAATTGCCTCCTTAAGAGCTTCCAAGGTCCCTGGTCGAACTTTGTAAACCTCATCTTTGAGATATCCCCAAAGAAAAAAATCGCATGGGCTCAAATCCGGGGAGCGAGAGGGCCATGGAACGTCGCCTAGTAAGGAGATCAGGCTGCCGGGAAACAGCTTTCAGGATTTGGCGTGAACGAAGGGCAGTATGAGCCGTGGCACCGTCCTGTTGAAACCAAAAGGCTTGTGTGTCATATTGCTGACCATACTTCTCCATTTTAGGTTGAAAAAAGTTCACCAGCATGTCACAATAACGCTCAGAGGTAACAGTAACAGTTAAACCTCAACATTAAAAAAAATAAGGGCCAATAATGCCTATGGAGGACACGGCGCACCAAACTGTCACTTTGGGGCTATGAAGAGGTTTTTGGTGAAGTTCCGGAGGATTTTCAGTCGCCCAGTAACGAAAATTTTGCTTATTAACCGTGCCGGAGAGGTGAAAATGCGCTTCATCGCTAGACCACAGAATAGCGTCGGGTTGCACAGAGGTTAAAATTTCATTGCAAGCATCTGTACGTTTCACCCAGTATTGTGGAATTAATTCTTGAACGACCATCATCTTGTAGGGCTGTAAATGAAGGTCAGTGTGTAAAATTCGCCTTACCGTTCTGGACGATATTCCAAGGGCAGCAGCATGTTTCCGCGCAGAGCGCGATGGAGACTGTTCAATGGACGCTCTCACCGCCACGATGTTTCCAGGTGTCCTCACACTTTTAGGTCGCCCAGCTGGTTTTATAGGAAGTGCAAATCCTGTCGCCCGTACACTAGTAATCCATTTCCTAATGGCTTTAGCATCAGGAATCCTGTCATGACGAGCTAAACCAAACCGCCTACGAAAAGCCCTCTGTGTTGCCACCACACTATCATTGTTTTTAAAGAAGGTTTCTACGACAAAGCCTCGATGCTCACCAGCCCACTGCATGGCGACTACTGAAATGAAAATGGCGTCGATTCCCCCACCTACTCCCACTCCGCTAACCCACCTTCGCGCTCTACAGTGAGTATTATGGTAAAGTAACCTCTAAATAAAAGCTTTTGTCTTTTTCTTGGCAACTAAGAAATTAAATTCGAAAAAAATGTTTGTCTTTTGTTTAAATACAGGTTACATTCGGTATTAGTGACAAATTTAATGTTCTATTCAAATACCATTTTAGATATAGACCTGGTAACTTAAAGTTATATAAAATCTGCAACTTTGACGTACACTCACATTTTTATTTCCAAGTGAAGAATATTCTAAGAAATATATATATATATATATATATATATATATATATATATATATATATATATATATATATATATCTTCGGTCCTCTTTATTTAAGTATACCCCATTCCTCTAACCCCTCACTCCAATCTCATCCAGAAAATAATCTTACAGAGTTTTAAGCAGTGATATTCGAAACTGGATTATCGAAATATAATCAAATTGGAAGACTCCATTGTATGCCATTTGAGTGATATATATAAATCTGTAACAGACGTTCTGAAACAGTTGAATGTCAGCAAAAGGGCTCCGTTGTTCTACGGGGTACAGAACTGTAAAAAATCGAGGAAGGTGTAATCTAATCTACGATAGAGACGATGTAGCAATTGGAGTGAGTGACATGATGTTGAGAATGCTTTTTAACGATTAGAGTACACGATAGTAGAAAACAAACATTAAAAGTGGAAAGTATATGATCTGTTTAAATAATAATAACGAACTGAAGCTACAGGATCTGTTGGAATTAGATTTCCAGTATCTGATTCTTTGCATTCAATCGTAAGGACCATACTCGACTTGTATTGTTTGAAGTGGAATTTCTTTGTTCACGGAACGAAATAATTTGTTAGCTTTACGCGTTAAGTGCTCATTACTCACAACGTTCTGCGCTTGCGCAATTAACAATATTTTGACGTAAGCAGCTGCCATAGTGCCCACTGTCACTAAAGCTCACGTTATGCAGTCAGTGTTCGTAACATCGTTTTGAGTTAGTTCACGTTACGCTTTAAGTTTCCTAGTAACTGCTACATTAGGTGTAAATATGTGCCTTTCATGATAAACCTCCATTGTATCAAAAATGTTAAAGTTTAAATTCCTTTAATCTATATTTATAAAACGAAAAACAGATATATTGATACCAGAAAAACTAGAAAACTGTTTCGAAGATTTATATGTGTTTTTCACCATTTTAAAGCTTAGAATCCCAGCTCAGTTGTTTGGTATGTCTTATGCTTCTACGTTTCATAACGCCGGATCATTAAATGAAATTCTGAACGTATGGTTAGGAATACCACAGATGGAACTACCAGACGCAGCCTACTTCGCACTAAACACACAATTAAAATGTCTCTGACCATAGCCTTTAATGAAATGAATAAGATAACTTTACAATAATAACTATTTTGAACATTAAACAAAGCTTGAAGTATTCTTTCCTTCAATTCGGGATATTAGATTTTTTAAAGCCATAGATACCCATAAAAACAACAGATATTTTATTTAACCACGATCTCTGGCTGTTGGTCTACATCTACATTGTTTCTGGCCATCGGCATTAGTCTCCTGATTGAGTAAAGTCATTTATTTTCCATAATATTATTCTAGATTCACTTTTGATATTTGTATAAAAGACTGAATCTGTGGAGTTAAAGTATCCGGCGTTTCGATCAAAAAGTATATCAATTCACTGCGCAATTGAATCAATGTGAGTTTCTAACATAATCTAGCGTTTTTTTTTTTAACTGCTTAACGTCTCTTAACAGTGAGGTCTTTAGAGACGGGAAAGGAAGGGAGGCAAGGAATGGGAAGGAATTTGGCCATGGCCTTTTGAAGGAAGCATCCCGGCATTTGCCTGGAGTGATTTGGGAAACCATGGAAAACCCAAATCTGGATGCCCCGACGGAGATTCGAACCGCCGTCTTCTCGAATGCGAGGCCAGAATCTAGCGTTGTCTAGTAAAGTAGTAATGCAATTTCTTAACCAAATTAATGAATCTTGATACCCATGAATCGTTTCGGTTGAATGAAAATAGTGTACGTGCAAATTAACTGCAACCCATCCGTTTCTTGGTAGAGGGCGATATAGGTTTGTTTTAATTACGAAAAAAAGTTGTTGGAAATGATATCAATTTTTGCACAAATGTTTCTCATTACGGAAATAAAAATAGCGTACGGGTAAATCTACGCCAACTATACCTGCAAACGCCGGGAACTCCGCTAGTAGTCACTAAAAATCAAGTAAAGACGTCATAGTTACCTCCAGTGGAATCCTCATTATTACATTCTGATAGATGCACCTGTAATGTTAGTTGCTATTTGTTGACTTATTTTAGTTTCATTTGTTTACGAGGATGAGGACGATGTTTTTATTTACTGTACAAATGCTATGAAGATAGTATCGTTCGTCAACTCTAGTGCGAAAAAAATAAAAATACAAAGAAAAAAATACAAAGGAAAAAATACATAAAAGTTTCACTTCTTGAGCGTGACCGCACACATATAAGCACCATTTTGTTATTATTAAAAACTGGATGTAGCACAATTTTTCTGATCTACCTAATTTGTCGATAAATGGTAGGCAGCGAATGAAACATGTGAAATGTTGGCCTCTCAGCGATGTTGGACTTTATCATTTCGGAACAGGAGAGCAGTCAGGTTGGCAGCAGTGACACTAATTACGGCCCTGAGTGACGGAGCAAGTGTTCCCAGTCAGCCAGTGCCGGAGGTCGAGTGACGGCTGATAGTGGCAGCCATAGCTTGACAGCACGTCACAAATTGTGACGGACGACGCAGGCTGTCTGCTCGAAATCGCTGCAGTGAATTTGGCAGACGAGATTTGTAACTGCTACAACATTCGCCATTACCTTAACCAGATAACATTTTGGGCAATACTTATCTGTAACTCTAATTTACCGTCTATAAATTCCTAGATTTTGGAAAAGAAATCTTCTGCCTTTCCCAAAGGATTTTGTCTATACTAATCAAAATCAGTCAATATTACTTTTTAAAAATGCTATAACTGAATTGGTTGTGGTTGTTAGTATTGTCACATTGGCAGTAGTCTCTTTCAGACCAGTTGAATAAGTCGTCAATACATTGTGACGTAATACATAAGAGGCTAGGCTATACAAGTCACACTTAATGTTAACATACACCTGGCGACAGCATAAATTGAAAAACCCAAAATTCAAAGTTGGATGTTAATGTAACTTCGTATACATACACAACACAGGTGGTTATGTAAGTAATTAGAGTTTCAGTTCTCTGTGACATACAGAACGGCTACCAGAGTGCATTAGTTTTGCACTGGTTTAGCCTGGTAGGGTATATAAGGGATGTGAACAGCGTCAGGTGTTGAGTGATCACTGTGAAAAACATGGAGATGCCACATACTCGTGGAGGCAGCGTTATCAACACCTGACAGAGTGGCCTCGTTGCTGGTCTCCAGTTGGTCGGCTAATTGAATCATGCAGTATCAAGATTTGTTGGGCATTCAGTCGGGACAGCCGCCTGATATTGGACTGCATTAGAACGTGAGGGCAGGCCTACTCGTCGTCTAGATCCCGGTCGACCACGTCTGACCGCCACAAGGTAGGATCCCAGTGTTGTGCACCATGCACATCCTAACATCTGCGCCTGCCATTTAACAACAAGTAATGTACTCCCTGCAAGATTTTGTGTCATCCTGCACCATTGGTCGGATACTAGCAGCAGTCGGACTATGGATTAACCGTCCCATGTGTAGGCTTCCGTATTTGGAAGAAGAATAACTAAAGATTGATGAACCTCTAGCTCCATACTTTTAAAGAAATAAACCTGTGTTGACACAGATCAGTATTAGTTTGAAGGCAAGGAATTATGTTTTAAGGTTCTATATAAAATTTGTAACACTACATGGAACTAAATCATGAGCGATACGAAATGGAAAGCGAAAATGACTGCTAATTATCAACGCGTGGTATTTTAAAACAATTCCGGTGATTACCTGAAGTGAAAAATTTATAAACGATGATATTTTCGTCTCCTTTTCGCAAGACCCAGACCAGGGTTAAGGCTCTTTAAGTGAAGAAGAGACTAATTAATACGACATACACTTTAAGTGATGACGAAGAGCGCGCTCGAATGAAAAGTAAAAATCACAGAGTAACAGCACAGTAAAGTGAATCCGACAAAGAGAGACGTGAACTGCGAATCGTACAATATACTGAACAAGAGAGAAGAATGCAGATTTGCTGCTAACCAGCCAATCGCAAACCAACTGGGTGGAAGAGAGAGAACACAAAAACGTTTTATAAAGGATTCGATGGTCACAATAAATCATTTATGCCCACTGTTTAACACGTTTTATTAAATCAACTGAAATTAATTCTATTTATTATCTTCTATTTTGATTAATACCACGTCAGCACACTCCGGATCGAGAATATTTTTGATCTCTGAATTTTTATCAATTAAACATTGATGTTTCAACCAAAACTTAAAACTCATTGTTTAAATGATAATGTTATTGACTTGTAGAGCTTTAAATAACGCAAAGTCAATAAAGTTGTAATGTTCTGTCATTTTCGTACTGACAACTTGAAATATTCGTCAAACACCCACGCATCTTGGTAGAAATCTCTGAGAGATGAATCAGGATTCAAGCGTTTGAAGTTTAGTAGCTGATTGTGAACTGGTTTCTAGTTTTTTAGTTTTTTTTTTTTTTTTTTACCGGAATCAAAAATTGGTAGATTATTTTAAATAGTCTAAGAACGTTTAAGAACTTCTTATCTGTCTACTTCTAAGTATCTCAGGAACACTTGTAATATTTATTCTCTATCGTCATATGACATTAATTTTCTTCTTCTTTTTATTATTAAATTCACGTTAGTAACTCACATATAAACGACAAAAATTGCAAGTTACTGATGTACATGATTTTGATGTTAACTATAAACACTTTAGAACAGATTACATATATCATCATTCGAGCACTTAAAATATTGGACGAAGTTCCAATGTTCTATTCGATAATCCGGTTCTGTTTTCATGAAATCTATCTCTCGATTAATTCATTACAATTCTGCACCTCTTCCAATTTTTTAAAAATATTTTGCTCTCGCACAACCGCGATAGCATGTTTATTTCGAACTTTTCCATACCCATTAACTTTTTAATGCCTTCATATTAATCTACATTTGGAATGCTGAAATTTTCCTTCTCTCTGGGGAGCCATAAATTTAAACTTCGCTGTTCCTCCTACTTACAGTTTACTTTTATAAAGTTCTTTATACAGTCCTAGGTCTGAGAAACATTCTTTCGCTTGTTCTAGTCTGCATTTGATATTATTATTGCTTCCACCATCAGCTGTAATTTCACTTCCTAAAAAAGAGAAACATCTTACTGCTTTTACTACATCAAATCCTACCTTCATATTTGGTGCAGTGTCGTTCTTACCTTACTGCAATTTTCCACAACCTTACATTTGATTTTGCTTATACTCGCTTCGAATTCTTCTCCAGATATTTTATGGCTACCATTCGATAACTATGCGACATCCGTATTCATATTTTCTAACACAACTATACCCCAGAAAATCATAGGAACGCGTTTCGAAATTCAAATGTTTCTTTTACTAACCGGATTATATTCTGTAATATTGAGTTGAATATTTGCGGGGATAGACTACAGTCTCTCTGTCTCACTGCATACTTTTCTTTGGTTATTGCCAAATTTATTACATTAGTATGATTCTTACATGATCAGGCTAATGTGCTTCAAAAACATCTGCGATTTCCTCACATGTTTGTACTATACAGGTTCCGATTTACAATTTCTTTTTTTTTTTTCAAACTTTTCACGTCAAATCTTAGCGAATACTCTTAGTAAAACACGAAGTCATTTGTCATTTGGTGACTTATAGTTACTGCTAATGGTTTTGCTTTTCGCAATTTGTTGAAAGTTAAAAAGTAACTTCAATGAGATTTTTTAATCTTTTTTCGTTAACCTCACAAACAGTATCTTGCAACACCCTTGATATACGGGTAGATAAATGAACATATATATGGTGGACACTTGGCTAGGGCTTTAACAGTCCGAAAATATTTTCAGAAATAAAATAAAATGAAAGCTAAAAATAGCTTGGTTATGAAACGAAATGTGAATCTGCCATATAATCGTTATCTACGTTGTCTGGACGATTACTTCGTCTGAAATGTAATACGGTATTCAAACGAAATAAATATTTTTATTCATACAATACTTCTTCTCTATTCATGAAAATTACACACTTCTTCATGTGTCGAATGATACAGTTTAGAGCCAGGAACTAAAATGCTATAATTTCCTACAAGAAAATACATCTTCCAATCCATTATGACCATGTTGTTACACTTTAGTAACGAATTGTCTTTTAGCCTGTTGGTAACAGATGCGCAGTAATCTCTAGAGTGGATTGATGACTTTCCATTTAAGGTATTCCATCATTGGAACAGCCAATCAAATTTGATTAGAGTGGAATGAATTATTAAACAAACAATAAAATATAGACTAAACAATTAGCTCATTACACCACAAAATGAAGTATAAAACAACTTTATACTAAACAAATTGAAATGAAGTATCCGAAGAAGGCTTTGGTCTGATCTTTACAGTCGAACCTATCACGAAACTCAGAAGGTAAAATTGTATTGAAATCAGTAGCCATCTTGAATCTCCTTGATTAAAATGACTATTTTAATGAGGTCGAGTGAATAACATACTACTTTAAATGATCAGTACAAAAATTAATAGAAAATTAGAAAACTCTTACGATTTAGATATAACGCAAATACTGGTGTTACATAGGAAAGATCCTAATCACATTTTCAATTTTCATGCATATCAGTTGATAAATCTGTTGTTTCTTATAGATATATATTAGCACTGACAAATCATTCAGGATCGATAATTTTGCCCTTATAGGGAAATCAAAGTCGTTTTGAAATTCGTAAATGGTCACTGAACAATCAAGAAATTGTTTTCAATTCACCGAAAAAAAATTAAAAAATAAAAATCCAATAGAGATAATTGCAGTAACTATTTACATTTTAGCTTACTGTTAAATTTTATGTTTAAACTAGAGTGAGAACTACAGATGTAACGAATTTACGGACTTGCTTGCTAAGAGACGTACGGTGTACTTCTAGAGAAAGAGAGAGAGAAAAAAAAACATTTATGCATGTTTTCCTAGCGACGAAAAACGCTAAATTTATGGTGAGGAGCTAAATAATAGCTCCAAAACATTTCTTGGCGTTGATAGTTAATGTCATGTTCCCTGGTGACTGGACGAGTGAACACAGTGCAATATTTTGGCGATTGAATCCGGTCGCCATCTTCTGGTAAAGTGAACTTTAAAGCTCTTAATTGTTTATGATCGTTTTCTAAAAATCTTATTTTAGCGGTAACTATCTTGAAATTTGGTCAAGGAATTAAATCTTTAAGATCAAATCAAGAGGTGGACCAGATTATCAATGCACGCTTAAGGAAGACTCTGATCTTATATTCTTCGGAAGACGAGAAGAATCTTTTCCACAATATTGTCAAGTAGCTGATTTTGTTTTGCCAATCATTGCCAGTGAATGTTTTCACGAAGATAGGAGTGTGGAGGCGTGAAGGAAATCTTTTAGAACTTAACTTAAAAAAGATCACTTATCTCTAAATGCTAGTAGCCTGTTAATGCTTAATTCCATACTTGGCTGGAAGGAAAATAATATTAAAAAAAATCTGTCCTCTTCACAAGAATAAATTTGTATGAATTAAGTACCAAATATTGCACGCATCCATTTTACAAAACTAGGACGCACCCGCTGTAATCCTGATTCCACACATATTCACTGCTCGAAACATTGGCTACCCTCTCCCAGAACTTTCTTCGTCATTTATCTCTTCAACCGTTCCACCCGTGTCCTGTTGACAGTGGAGAAAGTCACTTGACCAGTCTCCCAAACGTTGACACTAGCTGAAAGGGACAAGGGGCACCACAGTCTCATTTGAACAAGCGGTCATCGAGGTAGGCTCCCTGCGTCACAGTCCGATTGTCTGCCCTGCAGCGCAAAGTGGCTCGACCGCGCTGGCCTCGGCGGATGCAGATAGCGCGTCACAATGGACTTCACTCTCAATGCCTCCGCTGTGACTCGCCGCTCCTATTTGTTTTTTCTGCATACACAGACTGAAAGCAGCGTGAAGCGTTCAGCTCTGCTGAATAGGCGGCTCCAGTCCGTAGAGAGCGAAGTCGAGTTGTGATACGCAACGGGCGCAGTTGCATAGGCGTGGCACGACGGTCTAAACGAAGTAGTCGCTGTTCGACGTCGACGAGTGTTTGCCAGAGACACATACAATTCGTTACGTTTGGCATTTCGTGGAACCCCCGGACAGTGGGGTGACAAGGGATGTTTAGTTTCACAACAAAGAATTCAAGTGTTCCTAATTTTTATATATATATATATATAAGCGTTATCACAAGGAAATTAAACGAAGCAAACTACTCAGCCCATTTTTTTATGCGATCTGATGCTTTTTTTGTTTTTACAATTAATTAAAAACACTTCTCTCTGTAACCTACAAATTCTATGAAAGTTGGAACATATCTTCATCTTATAATAATGATTTCAATAGTCCTCGTTAAACTTAGCGCAAGTGATTTCTACAGTATGAGATGAATCTGAATTACTGTGTTTTAGACGAATTGGAGATATTTCTCTTGTGTTTCAGTGCGGAAGTAACTAATTTTTAAATTATTTTTTTTTTAATATATAAGGCCAGATCGTCATATTATGTTTACCATAAAAATTTATTCTAGTAATTAGTTTTATGTATCACCATTTTAACATAGTTTTTTTTAATTTTTGTCTTCTATTTACCTCTGTTTCGAGCTACCTCTTATCATGCAGTAATTTTTTAGTGTATCATTTCTAATTGTTGAACCAGACGTGAATGTTTGGAACAATGGTGTAACAGATTACTATGTTCCGCTACTAACCCTTTTCAAATGACACCAATATTTCTGTGTTGGCAACTGGGATAGGAATTACGAATTCAACTTTTAAATCTATACTCTTTACAATTGTTACTCCTTTTGACATTCCAATGATGTTGAGTGAAGGACAGTAAGAAACCCATCAAAACATTTTAAAGTTTTATGAAATGAAAGTGCGTAAATAGAAAATTTAATTGCATAAATGTTTGAAATATTGGGAAGACGGAACTTAATTAGAAATATTTCAGTGTCGCTCTCTCTCTCTCTGTTTATTTTTTTTTTTTTTATTTTTTTTAAATAAGAAGAAGTAAACGCCTTACTGAACAATCAACAATTTTTGCCCCATTATTATTTCATCTTGACAAAATTGAACAGTAGTTTCGATTTGCGTAGAAAGAAAGTTTTTAAGAAAATTATTTTAGTGAAAGTACTATTTTTAATTTACATAAATTAAAATGTGATAGTATAAATACTTTAGCATGTAGGTTCTATGCGTATGTCTGTGAAGACTGAATAGCGATAGTGACAATGGATAGCTAGCTATCACTTTACTCCAGTGTCTGGACGCACTGGATTAGAGACACTCTGTAGACAGCTGTCTTCCAGTTGAAATATTGCCTCTACTCATTTGTGACGCTCTGGCAGCTCAGCTGGACTCCATCCAACTCAACCTCACGCCGAGCGAAGCGATTAAATATCTAATTTTACACACATGTTTCTATTATGTGTCTGAAGGTTGTTATAAGTTATCTTCGTAACAGTTATCTTCGGAAGAGTTGGTCTGTAGCTTTGTCTGTCTTAAAAGTTCTAGCTCATTAGTTGGTGTCCATTATCCGAACGTGAGACCGAGATTAACTGGCAAGGTGAGAGGAGGAGCTGTCTGTGCGGCTATTTAAAGCAGTTCTCTATTTCCTACACTGTAGAACCAACCAAAAATTTTATCAACTTTTTAAAATTTTAATTAGCACTTGCGATGGAGCTCCGGTGGTAATGTCCCTATACCCCCACCTTCCCATGTATAGAATTTTTTAAACCACATACTGTACCTACCCCTTGCTCTTTACGAATTAGCAATTTTAATTTCATTCAAATTTTTGGTAAACTGTACATTATTTCCCTTGGTAATTTATACCACTCCCTGACACCCTTACCTACAAAAGAGAATTTTGCCACTTCCTTCAGACTGAAATCAAGTGATTGATTAAGATCATGACCATCGTTTACCCTCCATATAAAACTCCTATTCCTTCTACTAATCCATATCTCTTTATTCGTCTTCTGTCTGCCGATGAATCACAACCTAACCAAGATCTTTCAGCATATCATTATTCTGATTGAATTCTGCATAATTTTTGCAAACAAATCTATCTGCTCTTCTTTGTACCCCCTCTACTCCTATCCTGAACTTGATACCCATAATGTGGGACCCACACCATTACACCATATTAAGGCAGTGGTCTGACCAAGGTGTTTTGTAACCCAATTCCTTCACTTCTCTGGTATATCCCCTCATTATCCTCTCTAATAAATGAAGGTCTCTGAATCCTCTTCCTACCACCTGCCTAATGTGTCCTGCCCAACTGAGTTACTATTAAAGTTTTGCCAAGTATTTGCAGTTAGGATCCTCGCAAGCATAGGAAGTCTCTACTCCATCTAAAATCATAGTTATTATTAATATAGCAACATATATTTCTGGTTCAAATACCTATTGCCCATCGAAATCACAAACTCCGTAGGTCCTTCTTCCTTTTTATATTTAACAACTTACGTTTGTATCACAGATTTCGGTTACTTACAAGGTGCCACATTTATAATTCTTTTTCACGGTTTTTATTTGTTACGATCTTTGTCAATAAGGAATGATCTTTAACTTCTGCATCCATTACATTTATTTTACTGATAAGATAATACCTATAAGAAACAGTAATACACGAACAGTAATAACTGTTCTTCTCCATCAGGAAAGGAAATAAAGGTATAATGTCAGACTGTCATTTTTTTTTTTGTTACAGTGTAATTTATATGTGTATCGATTGTGTGGTTACTTTTTTTTGTCCATCGATAAGTATTGCAATTGATACGTTGGAGACAAAATAACATTGGACGAGAGCAGTTTTTTTTTTGTCACTCCAGGTATAATATACAGAAATATTTACGCTTTTCTTCCCTAACATAAGTTTACGTGAAAGATCTGTGATACCTCCCATTTGGATAATCAACACTGGAGTTGAATCAGTTTATACACGAATATGAGAATAGCAGCAGAGTTTCAAAATAATTTATATTTTCATTAGTTGTTTCTCGCCTTAAAAATTCTCTATTTCCAGCCTCCGAAAACATAAAATGTACGTCCGCTAATATGGCTTGTGTGGCACCTGACATGACGCCTGATAATCGATATGAATGGAAAAATAGATCGTATATCATCAGATTAATGCTGACTGATTATCAAGCACCATGTTTAGTAACTAGCGCAGCAACGACATATGCACCAAATAAACTGTCTGTTCTCCCTCCCGCACAACGAGACCACTAACAAATACGAATCATCTAATGTTTATCCGATTCCTTCAAGTATATTGTTCTATCTGCATCCGAATCTTCAGGTTTTTTTTCCTCTGGGAAACGGATATATATATATATATATATATATATATATATATATATATATATATATATACGTTAATTGTGGATAAGTTTATGATCTCAAGATATATTATAAATTATGACTAATAGAAGATTTTTTTTTTAAATTCGGTAGAATTTAACAACACAGAACCTTTTAATATTAGATTAATTGAGTGTGAATCATCGTAAGGGTCATTCCTCGCTGATTAGTTGCTGCGGACGATCACAATGTTTTATGGTTTTATTGCACCAATATCTGAGGATTCCGTCATCATACTTCTACTGACCAGGGTCAGCTATCTAGGTAGACAGCATGGATTCTCTGAATCAATATGCGCTGAATCGAAGCTACGAGACACCATACGACCACTTACTTGGAATCACCGCGAGTAACCACACACCTTTCTCATCGGAGTTGATCTATAAAAACTTGAACTACGCCGTAAAGGGAATAGTAATTGAATCTCTCGGAATGACCTAGCTCTCAGCTTGCTCTCCTTTTGCGTGGATGATAATTTTGGCCAAACCCTCCAGGGCTCGGAAAGATTAACTCCTCTGATTGGTGAACATATATATTATATAACATATAACATATGCCACAGGGTAGCGTATTGGGACCATTGATATTCATTTTATAATGAATAATTGTGTTGATTATTTACTATCTGAAATTAGATTGTTTGCAGATGACATAATGCTATATAAAAGGATCAAAACGATAGATGACTGTAAACAGTTGCAGGGTGATTTGGACAGGATATGTAGTTGGGTTGGTTAATATGGGATGAAGATAAATACAAAGAAGAGTCAGCTTACTAGTTACACAAATAAAAAACAAAAGGTTAATTATCAATATAACGTTGGGAAAGAATTTCTTGTTGAAGACTTGAAATGTAAATATCTTAGCATTACATTTGATAACAAGCTTAACTGGGCAGGACACATTGGACAGGTGGTAGGAAAAGGTTTCAAAATTCTGCACTTGTTGGATACAATGAGGAGGGGATGTACGAGAGCACTAAAGGAATTGGGTTACAAAACTTTGGTCAGACCATTGCTCGAATATAGTAGTGTAGTATGGGACCCACGTTTTACGTATCAAATACAGAAGTTGGAGTAGGTGCAAAAAAGGGCTGCTAGATTTGTTTCTGGATATTATCGCAGAATGCAATCAGTAACAGATGTGATAAAGGAACTGGAATGGGATTCATTGCAAGACAGGAGGAGTATGAGGAGGGTCATGGGAGTGGTCAAGGTGTATACTGGTGATGAGGCATGGAAATATATTGCAGTAGGTATGAAAAGTAGTGTATGGAAGGGAAAAGATGACCATGACCACAAGCTGGCACTCGATTTCAGGCACAAGGGTGTGGGAAGATTATCTTTTTTCGGTAAGGGTATCAGGGACTGGAATAAGTTACCAAGGGTACCATAGTGATGAGTGATTTGTCGAAGACGTTGAGCGAATTTAAAGTTAAATTTTGTAGAGGACAAATGTAGGTGGGTGCAGCAAAGGGGTGTGTAGGTAAAGTGTCACCGGAGCGTGTGCTCCATTGCAATTAAATTAAATAAAAATAGTAATTTGTTTCCGCGCGCAGTAATCAGGTCGGTGATTGATTCAGACCACCTGACCAAATTGATGGAACTACTGCCAGTAGTCCGAGAAAATGTTTCCAGAGATTCATAGAAAATTTCAGCAATAACACACAGCAAACAGGCACATTCGCAGCATTAAGTGGCCTCATGTTCTTCTCCAGTTTCATTTAAATTATCTCTCCTTACCACTCACAGAAAGTCTCTCTTGCCAAGTCACCTGCAAATAAGCATTTCCTCCGTCTTCAAAAGAAAGTGTTGTTTCACGAGCCAAAACGCGTGAAACCTACACACTCAAAAGTACAAACTTATAGCTATTCCCTTAGAATTCTCTGCCTTTTATTGATTTCGGCATATCTCTCATATCCCACCCATTAACATTCACCATCTCACAATTTTTTATCGATAATTTTTTCTAGAGGCAATACGGAACGTTGTTACTTGTAAATAAACAATCAATTTTTTAATTGTTATATTTTTCACAAAAAAAGTGATTCATTTATATTACAGTACAATTCATTAGAATTATAATTACCAGAAGATTATTCTTAACATTGATGTATCTGCACAAATATGTAAATTAGATTTTACAGTTCATCATTGTGCAACTTGTGAAGTGATAGTGTTTTCCAAAAAGACTCCATACTTTTCTTTATATTTTGTTAATCTTTTCATCGTTCACACCTTGATTTTCACTGTGGACAAGTAATCCCCCAAATTCTTCTTCTTGTTCTGTAGAATGTAGAACATGGTTTGGCCTAGTATCCAAATGCACGAGCTGTGTTTTTCCTGCGGGGCTATCTTGATCTCTGGTCGTACTACTAAGCTGGTGTCTGCATTCATCGGTGATATCTGTAAAAGGGCTGCTATAGTATGCTTTGTCCACATCCATATTTGGTGTGCATCAATACACTGAAAACGATGTAGCAGTGAGTAGATATTTCCGCAAAATTCACATCTATCGGTTGCTTTGAAGTGTATTCGGAATAATTTCTCCTTTGTTGAAATTGTCTCACTAACCACTTTATACCATAAATATCGTATGTCTGAAGGCAGGTACCGAGCGGGGCGGTGTAACGGTTAGCGTTCGCGCCTCGCATTCGGGAGGACGGCGGTTCGAATCCCCGTCCGGGCATTCAGATTTGGGTTTTCCATGGTTTCCCCAAATCACTCCAGGCAAATGCCGGGATGCTTCCTTCAAAAGGCCATGGCCAAATTCTTTCCCGTCTCTAAAGACCTCGATGTTAAAAAGAGACGTAAAGCAGTTACAAAAAAAAAAAAAAAAAAAAAAAAAAAATGAAGGCAGGTTATTGTTAAAAATATTTGACCAAACAAACCCCCAATTAGTATCTACATATTTTGTTTCTGTCTTGTTGCGCGGACCGTTAATTATTAAGAATTTGTAAAACTCTTTCGTTGTTTGTGGGGTTTTTTGTAGTTGAGCTGCTGTTATATAACTGATTTCTAGAAAATAATCCCTGATATGTTGGAAGTTTTTATCAATGTAGTCAATTCGTGTAGGAGCCTCAGTACTTGCGGGTCTGTATGTATTCACTACTTGAGATCCATGAAAACAGTGTTAGACAATAGGCCCATTTTAAAGTACTCAGCACTATCTTAAGACTATTTATAAATGTGAACATAGAACAATTGTACTGTTATCAAACATTCAGGTGAGGAATTAGACGTTACCAAAGACGAGATCTACAAGATGTTGCGGACATTCTGACGGCCGAGTAATCCTTACTGAATCAGCAAACTGTTCTGTGACATGGGCGGGGGTTGCAATTGGGTGCACTTGAACCCCCCTGCTATGAAAGAAAATACCCAGAAAAAGATTAAGAAACAAACATTTTATTATTAAATTCACTGTTTTAATAATAACTTAAAGCGCCTAGGTTGTTGTACAAATTTGTTCAAAACCTTGCCAATAAATTCAGTATCCCTAGTTAATAAGTAATAAGTGTTATGTATAAAAAAACGTATTGCAACTCCCTTAAAGTAATCCTGCCGGCGCCCATGGTTCTGTCCTAGAATATTGGCATCAGAGCCAGGTTAAAACAGCGCGGGGCCCGTAGGAAATGTGAAGAAGGGGCCCTTGGTTACCAAAAACATGTAGAACTGCTGTTTAAAGTCTTTTCGGGAACAAATAAACTCCATATTCCGACATTTCATATTTCTGTAACATTATGAACAATCACTTTCAAATTTGCATTGGTTACTTTTGACCCGTATCGTTAATATAATTTAAATGACAGCTGTTTCCATATGTCACATCGTACTACGCTTTACTTTAAGTGAAAAATTAATAATTTACAAACAATTAATTCCTGCTATAAATTACCAAGATGTTTGAGCTGGAAATATAGGCTGAATAAGGTTCCAATGAACTATAAAACAACAAAAGGTGACACCGTCAAATCTCGATAAACAGTCCAAGGAATTATTTTTCCCCATATGGCTTTCCATCTTGTGGAGTCGAGGTCACTACAGGTGGGGAAGGTCTTGGGTCAAAGGACAGGAAGGAATTCGGCAACGTCATTTTGAAGGAACTTCACCGCATTTCATGTAGAGTGATTTCAGAATACCATGGAAGACCGAAATCTGGAAGACCGAATGGTGATTTAAGCCTGCGTCATCCCGAATGCAGATTTCTTTTTCCCCCTCACCTACGACGCCCGGTAAACAGTTTTGAAAAGCATTTGCAGTTATTGTATTAACAATTTATCGGTTAAGTTTCTTCGTAGTCATTGAGGTCACTGTAAACTAATATATTGCCAAAACGATTACTCCGTCAAACGCTAGTACTCCCTTTGCGCGTGACAACCTCTCTGAAGAGAAAAAGAACCAGAGTGCAGCCATTGGAAGCTGGAGCGCACTACCTGCATCTCGAATAGCTTTTGTTTCCGGCGACGGCCGTGTCAACAGTGAGACGAACAAACACAAGCCAGTTTGCCCACCAGCCGTCCAGCCGTGGCTCGGATTGCCTCCACAGGCAAAATAATAACCAGAAAAAGAGAGCCAAGTCACTAAGGGCAACTGGGGCAGGTAAACTTCCCGTCAGAGAGCAAACACTTCACCGGAAAAGAGAGTGGCAAAGTTTCAAAGAATAGTATCCCCTTACTGCAGTTCCAGATACATTGTGCAACCTACCCGTCAGATTTACTGCGGGCATGTAGATATACACGGATAAAATCTCAAATACGCCTCCCCGCCCCTCTTGATTGCGATTTTCAGAGGGCATTCTTAAATAGCAGAAGTGACTGGCGAGAATGTCTCTATTTCGTTCCTAACGTAAAAATGTAGTAATGTAACAGCCCTTTGCACCAGTTTCCTACTAACTATAATCATATACATTAATTACATTTCTGTCTGAGAAAGATATGCATTTATTGATTACAAATTTATTTTTTTTTTTTTAATGAATTTATATTGTTTTGCTTTATTTTGTGAGAAAGGTAAAAATGAACTGTGATTTGGTAAAAAGTCATACAGTGTCTTAAATATTAGTTAAAGCACTGTAATTAAGAATTGGAATGATTTACATATGATGATTTGTATAACTGTTAATCGTTTTAGTAACATTTCTATTGTTGGAGTTGTCAGATCTCCAATAGCATCAGACGGATCTTTAAACTTCTCTTGAAAATTTTACGACGCCTGTTTAAGGTCCCGAAATCGCTAGTGGACAAGCTTGGTCAGAACGAAACTGACATAGTAATATGTTTTAAACCTACCGAAACAAGTCTGATGCTTTGTTCGTGTATGATTTTCTGAGTGTTTAGACGTAATAAAAGTGTAATAATAGATTTATCGGTGCTGTTATTATTGAAAAGTAGAAGGAATTCATTTATTTACTTCGGCCTAGTCTAAATCACCTTACAACCAAACAATATACCTGTAAATACTCGAAAACTAACAGTTCTGATAGGACTGAGTTATTAAGCTACGTCTAATCAACGAAACTCTGAGGAGTTCGTAGTAACCTAAGCACATTTACGCATTCACGTTAACATATCGCAACAATTAGTCACTTCCCTTAGTTTAAATTGTACTTTATGACCCTTGTTAGCTTACGAGGGAAAGCAATTATTACCCGCAATTGATTTATATTTTTGTTTACGTTGGTACTAATGTCGTGTTGCGTAAGTGATGCATGCGTGGTTTAATTGTTGTTATGTCTGTGCAAGTTTGATGCTGTAGGTTAATTCCATTATCGCTGCCCCGCCATTAACTATGGTTGTTCCGCTTTCTGTTTACTCCAATGAAGAGCAACGTTCAGTGATCTGTTTTTTGTGGTCGGAAGGTGTATCAGGGGGCGAAATTTATCGAAGCCGCAACGGAGTGTCTACGAATTAATTGAAAAATTAAAAAATGGTCGCACAACTTTCACGCACGGCGAAGGAGCCGGACAACCATTTACCGCCACAAATGAGGAAAAACATTGAGCGTGCACGTGACATATATATGGCTTTCGGTCTTTTCAACCATTTGGCCAGCTCCAATTTGTTTACGTTGCAACTGCTGTATCAGAATTCACTATGATATTGTGGACACTATAGTGAGGACAACACAAGACGAACACAACACTTAATTAAAACCACCCATGCCCGAGAACGGACTCGAACCGGCAGACCTTGCAATGCGAGGCCAGCGCGCTAGTCACTACACTGCCACATGGTTATGTTAGACAGACGAGTAACTATTGATGAAGTAGTATGTACATCGTTTGCAAATTAGTCATGGTTGTGTCTACGAAATCATCCACGACTTGAGTTTCATAAAATCTGTGCAAGATAGGTCCCAGAACAACTCACACACTTGCATAAACAAACGCGTTTGGACATGTGTCAAACCGCTATGGTAACGAACGTGACATCTTGTTAGACAGAATCATCAGTGGTGACGATCCATCACTAAGAGTCGGAGAGAAAACGGCAGGGTACGGAATAGAAACATCCAAATTCGCCCTGCAAGGAAAATTTCAAAACCCAACCATTCGCAGTAAAACTGATGCTTACAGTTTTTTGGGACTCAGAAGGCCCAATACTGGAACATTATTCAGAAAGGGGCACAGCAATAAACAGTGCGCGTTACAGTGAGTGGCTTACTAACAAGCTGAAGCCTACAATTCTAATCAAACGCCGAAGACCGCTATCGAATGGGTTTGCACGACAATGTCCGTCAACATACTGCTGAGCACACTGCTGAAACGGTCCAGAAACCCAACTTTGAAGTACTGGCTCATCATCCGTATAGTCCTGATCTTGCTCCTTCTGACTACCACTTGTTCACTCCACTCAAAGAAGGCATTAAGAGGCCGTCGACTTATCTCGGACGAAACAGTGAAAGAAGCGGTGCATTTTTGGCTCATGGCTCAACCGAAAACATTCTATTATGAGAGCATCAGGAAGCTTGTGCAACGATGGACCAAGTGCGTTGAAATGCAAGGGGACTATGTTGAAAATTATGAAGATGTAAGTTTCCTGTTTGTATTACAATAAAATTTATAACTACATTGAGGATAATAGTTGACTTATTCAGGCACAAGGAATGTAAAATTAGTTTGTTGCTGATCTCCATTGACGTAGCATGTACATTTTACAGTTTCCAGTACCATATAAAAGTTTGCTTTAGGACTTAATCTACAGTGCAATACATTAAAACAATATGCGTGTAAAATATGATGAGTGTAAAAAACCGTAGTCTAATAGGGAGATATTGTAAGTGGAAACTGCTAAATTGTAATCATCCCATTATCCAACAGACAGTGTTGAAAATAGATACCAAGCGTGGTGGTGTAACGGTTAGCGTTCTGGCCTCGCATTCAGGAGGACACCGGTTCGAATCCTCGTCCGGGCATCCAGATTTGGGTTTTCCATGGTTTCCCAAATCACTCCAGGCAAATGCCGGGATGCTTCCTTCGAAATACCATTGCCGAATTCCTTCCCATTCCTTGCCCCCCATCCATTACCGTCTCTAAAGACCTCGCTGTTAGGAGACATTAAGCAGTTAAAAAACAAAAACAAAAATAGGTAACGATTAACTTCAGACCGTCTTCTGTAATTATATCTGTGCATTTGTCGAAATTCTGCGACGCTGTCAAGTAAAACGTTATAGTGTCTTAAAACCCAAAGAAAAGTAAATTTATCACTTCGCTATTTATTGAGTCCTGAATAAATGAGACTGGCGGAGGAAGTATTCTGCACTTTCTTCGATTAACTCCACACCTAAATGTAGGATATATCGGTTAACAGGATGCCGCTTTGGCGCGACTCATTACGTATTTCAATCATCACAGTTTCTGACCGAGCCCGACAGGTGAGCGATTGATGCTCTGGTGTGGAATGATGAAGGAGGCCGTACGAATGAAGATTGCAGTTTTTAACGATTTCCCTAAATCGATTGCCGGTATAGTTCCTTCAAAAGAGTATGATCAAACGTCCTCCTATTCTTTGTCTCCAATTATCTCCAATATATATAATTACCTTAGACGTAGACGATCAACAAACACGTTTTTTTTTAAAAAAATAAAAAGACTACCAAATGCATAATGCTACATATTATAAGGCGTAGTGACCCTGTCAGCTGACTGACAAGAGCGGAAAGGGTAAGCTTCTACTAGAGCCGTGGATGAGGGCCGAAAGTAGAACTCGGCCATGGTTCTGATATGAATATTCGTCTCAGGTCCCTACTGCAACACCTGACAGGTCTTATGGCTCAGTACCTTCAGATATTAATGTAGGAATGGAGGTTAAATAACTGTAAACGGCCGATGCATATTTACACATTTATTTACATGAGCAATGACTGATGACATACGTGGATATTTACATTGTTAATTGGATTTGTAACAAAGTATTAGAGACAGGGCCAAAGGCTAGGCGAGCATGTAACTAATGGGCGCCTCGCAGCCCAAATAATATTCATAGTATCTCTACAAGACTATGCCCACATGAAATGGTTGACCCTCTAACTGCCCACACTCAGCTCTCTCAGTAGTTCCCACCTGCGTGTGAGACGATTGCCATCATCTTCTAAGCTACCGCCGCCTGGCGGTGCCAGCGACGACGCGCTCGGTGTTGATGTGGTTACGTTGAAAGATATCCACGCGTGTGCATCCAACCCTCACGCTGAAGATGACAGAGAAGAAATTCTGCATGTCAGAAGAGGCGGTTCAAAAGACGATGGAAATTTTAAACACTAGATGGAATGGCTGGTCGTAGATTTACACAGATGGAGCGAAGGTGGGAGAGGAGGCCTGTGCGGCCGCCTATGCTTACCCGGCGAGCAATATCGTAGAAGCATACCGCCTACCGGTCCAATTCTCGAGCTTCTCTGCCGAACTATTTGCTATCCTCAAAGCGCTACAATTCATCGGAAAATCAGATTTAAAGAAAGTGGTCATCTGCTCAGACTCCAGAAGTGCCCTACAGACAATCTTGAGAATCCCAAAAGGCAAAACTAAAAATGATCTGGCATACGAAGTAGCTCGAGAGATAAAGAAATTGACAACACAGGACGTGGATATAGTATTTCAATGGGTGCCAACTCACATGGGAATACACGGTAATGAAATGGCCGACAGGGCGGCAAAAACACAACTAGCGGCCAATGAAATATTGGACGTGGCCACTCCATTCACAGATTTCAGACATTGAACAGCAATCCGGATAAGACAAGAATGGGAAGAGAAATGGGAAAACAACAAAGGAACAAAAGGACTTTGGCATCGGGCAATAAGTAATAAGATCAAAAAGAAACAATGGTATGAAATAAAAGAATTAAGCAGGAAAAAGATTACCCTAATTAACAGACTGCGCACAGGACACACCCTATTAAATGATAAAAAGTACATTATGAAAATCACGGACTCACCGAACTGTTCCACATGTGGGGCAATAGAAGATATTTATCATTACTTTCTCAGATGTGATGAATACAAAGAAACCAGAAAAGAACTAATAAAAAAAGCTACAAAAATTACAGACATAATATCCCTAATGACCACTCTTTCAGAACCAGACACAAAAGCCATCAACACAAGTACGTTGTAAAAACCAAGAACCTAATATAAAGTCATTATAATAAAGAAAACTAATAACTAAAACCTAGTATCCCAACCCTCTGCTCCTGGCGAGATTAGCCTAAGGCTAAATGCCAAATAAATAATAATAATAATAATAAAAATACGTTGACAGACTTTCGTAGAGAGACATACGGACCCTTACCCTCAGGTTTTAAATAGAATCTCCCCTTCCTATTACCACTGTGTGGAGAGGGCAATACTCCTCGCTAACCTGCTGTATGAAGTCACTTTACCAGCTTGCAGTAATGGCAGGCGCTTGGCAACTGGCAACTTAGGACTTGCTGATTGGCGTGTTACTTCTCAGGTCATAGCTACTATTGCGTAATTATTTCATTCTCGCCAGCCCTGGATACTGTCTTCCAAAGTATGAGGTATTTGGGCAAGTGATCGACCTAAATCACTACAAAGGTATCGCACGTTTAAGTTGAACTTCTTCTTCATTTAGTTTTTATGAATGTAATTTCTAGTTTTAAGTATAGTATCATCGAACTTAATAGGTGAGCGGTAAAGCTCTGGCATCGCAGTCGGGTAGACGCGGGTTTGAATCCATGTCCAGCCATCCATATTTGCATTTTCCATGGTTTCTCAAATCATTCCAGGCGAATGAATGCACACAGGGGTATTTGACACAAAAAGTCGATCAAAATTATTTCTACGTAATTTGGATTTTTGTTTCGCTTCTTTTGTGTATTAGAACTTATAACTGTGAAGTAGGAGTAATAATAAAGAACACGTACTGTGTTCATACACTTTATAAAATATTAAGCGAATATTTACAAAATATCTAAACAATAATCATATAGGCTATGTACATTAAAATATAATTCTGACGAAACGTCCCATACTTCGTCGTCGGAACCTTCACCTTATGGCTCGTTCTCTTCTTGAGTACTCGGGCCCCATTAAAGTAATATTTTAGAAGTTTCTGGATTGAATGATTTAGATGTTTTGCGGGGTTTGTGCCTGATGAAGCTCAAATACGGATCCTAAGTTAATTAAAGCCTATTAATGACATCTGTGTTGCTCTACACCCAACTAACTTTTCTGGAGTGTCTCCCTAAATCGTCGAAAATATTTGTTTCTAGCTTCTGTTGCTGCTTCTGACGGAGTGCCTATAGGCAAAAGTGCATACTCTATTATAATCAATACTTCTTGTATAGGTGATACTGGATGCCACGAGTACAGTTGAATGTACAGTACATCTTAAATTTTTCTTGGCAGTGGGGATTAATTTTTTTTAAATATCTATCTTGTGCCCACTATATATCATTCAGATAATAGTATAAAACCTGTCAATCAATGTTTTTTTAATACCTATTATCTCTGCTGACATCATTTGCTAAAATCGGTCAAATCATCGAAAGATTTTATAGGCCAATCCACATTGGACGGATTGGATTTTATGGGAATTTCGATACATCTTTTGAACGAATCATGGTATTTATTTAAAAATATACTCTCAGTTCTCTTAGCAGCCTGCCATTTTCTTTTAATTTCCAATTTAAGCCTTGAAAACATTTGTTCGAACTGTTGCCTTTGTTCGACCGTGAATGTCGGTTGATTTAAAATATTTTCCTCCACTAATTCCAACTTTTGCACGAAATCATTTCCTTTTTCGTGTTTAATCATATCTTAAATAACTTTTCGGGTCATAAGCATGATACCAGAAGAGCCCATAACAAAGAAAATCTTACATGAAAAAAATGTGACCGAAAAAAGTAAGTTTGTTTCATTGTAAATAATCTAGAATATTTTCGAATAAATAAACGTTTGGCACTTTTTGGCACCCAATTTTCAATGGAACAACAAGATAGTACACTAAAATAATACCATATAAGAAATCAGACTCGGGAAAGGTCCGGAAATATAACAAAATCACTCTTTAATACTTTTCGTAATAAAAAAATCAGTACAAAATGAGTCAGCTTACAAAACTGTACAGAAATAAAGTTGTGCGATAGTTTTGGATGAATGTTATTATTATTTCAATTCTAGGCACCTGGCTGAACAATATCCATGATTAAAATCACCACTACTCACTTAACATCACTCACAAATTAAAATGGTACAACTTATAATTTTCTCGTATTTGCTTGGTAACAGTACGTGGGTCTTGGAATGTGCTCAGAAGATGACTGTTCACGGGGTGGGGAATGGAGCTTACCTAAAAAACATAGCTGATTGTTATTCTATAGACATTTGCCTCGAGTCAGGTAGATACGGGTTCTTTGAATTTGCTAAAAAAAATTTTGACTTTTGATCGGCTTTTTGTGTCAAATACCCCTGTGTGGAATGGATGGTTTCTTTAAAAGAGCCATGGCCGAATTATTTCCAATTCCGTATCCCAAGTTATTTGCTTCATCTAATGACCTCGCCGTCGACGAGTAAAGCCAGAAGAAAAAAATTATAGACGCTTCTATTTGTCATTTCTTTGTAATTTTCTTTCATTATTATTTTTTCTTCTTCTTATGGCTTTACGCTGCGTCGACGTCGAGGACATTAGAGGCGGGAAACGACCGGGGGACAAGGAACCAGAAGGAGTTCGGCCTTTGTCTTTTGAAGGAATCATCCGAGCATTCACTTGGGGTGCTTGCAGAAACCATGGAAAACTTCAATCTAGATAGCCGGATGGTGATTCGGAACAGAATGCGAGGTCAGAACGTTACGCCCACCCACCACGCTCGGTTGCTTCACTATTAGCACTCTCCATGTGTAAAATTTTCTACCCTATGCACTGTTTGATATTCACTTCGTAAATATTTGTGTCTTTCTCAATGATTTTGCTGTCGGACAATGCATTATTTTAAGTGAGAGTTGAATCATTTGGAAGATTATTTACACTAACGACGAATGTTGAATAATATTTGCCACAGCTACTAACAGTCAGAACAGTACCAGATGCCAACTGCAAAATTTTATTATGTCCGAAACAATAGACTTTTTTGCTTTTGCACTTCCATATTGCTCCTCAGGCACCGAATGAAGGGCAGTTTGCGCCAAGCCTTTGACGTCTTTAAATTCCCGTGAATTTTCGTTACTGGTACTCTCAAAATAGGATTTCGTAATAGCCTCGGTGTCATTTTCGGACTTGTAAGAAAAATCCTTGACTTCTTCTGGAATCGAACTCAGATCTTTCGGAAGATAGTTGAACATACTATCTCCTGAGCTACGTGTCACAAGTAATAACCTGTGCATGATTTAAATGACAACTTCCTTTCATCTCCATAAGGCCATCCTGATCTGGGTTTTCCATGGTTTTCCATGATCACTCCAAGCGAATGCTGGGATGGTTCCTCACAATAGCCCATGGTTGCCTCCTGCCATATACCGTGTATCCCTCCGAAATTATTACCCTTTTGGATGCACCCTCCACCACATACTTTTAGTGAATCACGGAATAATAATAATAGTAATAATAATAGTATCATTAATTTTTAATGCCGCATACACTTGCGTCTTCGAAATGTTCGTACACGAGCACTAACACGAACTGTTATTTACACTTTCGCTAGAATTTTTTCATGGATGACATGTAAATCAGAATTATGATAGTATATATAAATCCAGAAACTATATTTTTTACTGAATAAAATATCAGTCACAGAATACTAGCTTTATGGTAGCGTTTATATATTTCATAACATAGTTTACACTTTCAAGATAAGTATTCAATAAATCTTCCTAAAAATGGTACGTGAAGAATCTGAAGATTCTTAGAAATTTTTAACAAGCTGACTTTGAACGTCCTTTGAGAAAATCTAAACCTTTAACCTCAAAACAAAAGACTGGATTCAGGATACAAATAACAGAAAAATTTCGACATGCCATAAGCTACTGTATTTAGCTACTACAGACTTTTAGAAATATTCCCTATTTGTTCAATATTTCAGAGGCAGCTGAATCAATAGATGTATATGAAATTTGTAAAACTGTTCATACTGTTTTAAACGATGAAATAAAGAAAGGAAATAAATATGTGCTATATTTAAAAGAACTAATTTATTGTTGGTGTGATCATACTCTTTTATTTAGTTTACTAAAAGATAATCGCTTGTATTATTTAGTCTTGAAATAAAATACATTCCCTTATATATATATTAATAAAATTATTTGTATTAATGATCTAAGACGAATTCACTCAATAACAAAATAATACGTAAGAGCATGTAAATATTAACCAGTGGTTTAATTAGGCAGGATTAATAGAAGTTTTGGGATACGTCGCCAAAAGCCGTTTCAAATGCTGAATCGATGCGATAGTGTGAAAAATGTACTCACCCCTTTGACTCGCGCCGAAAAATCTCCACTGATACGAAAAGCTCTTGCGAGCTGCTACGTGAGGCGAGGCCACGCGAAGGCGCCGTTTACACACTCGTGTTCGTGCTGTCTCGCGTTGACTCGCGCACGCTCGTAGAAGGATACACATATTTGAGTAAGGTTGGATAACATTAAGCTTGTGATATTCTGTCACTACTTTCGGCCCCCCTAAACCCTATTAAATTTAATTAATATAATTTTCAGAGTCATTTCACGGTATCTACATTAAACTATTGGATTTTACCAATTGTCATTAACAATATTAACAATGATGTGTGAGTCAGTGAGTCCGACCTAGAGTACGAGAACGGGTGGTAGAGATCGATAATTCACTATGCAGCAGTAGTAGGATTCACATTCAGTCGCGGTACGGAATAGAGTACAGAATCAGACAGCCAGATTAAGTATGTAGGGTTGTATGGCTGGGCTGAGGAAAAAGCCTTATCTTGTAGCTGGAAGAAGTGACAGTTTAATATCTAATTTCGAGTAATTTGATTAATTGAAAAACAACATTGTGAAGATTTTTGTGTTATAATTTGATGCAAGTTATAAAATAAATTGAATTTCTTAAATAACGTGTAATCAATTGGTAGTAACAGCGCCTTTCAATTGATCACATTGAACAGGTAGGAGGTAAAGGTTTCAAAATCCGGCTCTTGTTGGAGAGAGTATTAAGGCGATGTACCAGAGAAGTGAAAGAATTCGGTTACAAAACTTTAGTCGCACCATTGCTTTGAAATGGTTGTGTAATATGGAAACCTCATTTTAGGTATCAAATACAGGAGCGTGGGGGGCGGGGGGAGATGCAAAAAACGGCTGTTATGTTTCTGTCTCTGGAAAATACCGCAGAAAACAAGAAAACAATCGGTAAACAATATAATAAAAGTTAATTGATAAAACTCCACATTCGCTGAACATCTAATAGAAAATGATCACTTACCAACAAGCATTGACACAGAATGTAAATCCTCACAATCAACATCACTCCACTACCAAACTTCACAAAGGAATAAAAAATGGCAAGCAGGTACTTAATGACCACATAAACCCAACAAACCAAACGCTGTTCAAACATACGATAACCCTACAGAAAGTTGCCCTTAAACACTTACAGAAAATTAGAAACAAAATAGCAAAATATCACGCTCCCACGCAATTTCAGAAATTGCCTACCGCCACCTATGACATTAAGAAAACAAAATGGCCACCGTAAACAAGTGAGTTGTAATATATGCAATGTTTACATCCAGTTTGCAGCAGCCAAGACAAATGGCTTTAGTGGAAGCATGCTTTGGAGAAAGAGCAGAGATGTGTGGTTACGAACCTGGAAACCACTAATGTAAATAGTAAGTTGTAAATAATCAGAAAATGTTTCAAGTTGTTTTGCTATACTTAAAGTAAAATTTTTTGGCGTTATTTTATCAATTAATTTACTGAGCAACTGCGGAAAAATGGCAATGGCATACAACAACAATGGATATAATAAAAGAACTGGAATGGGATTCTTTGGAAGACAGGAGAAGGGTGAAGAGAGTCATGGGAGTATACAAGACGTATATAGATGATGAGGCATGGAAAGATATTGGTGTAAGAATGAAAAGTAGTGCATGGAAGGGAAAAGATGACCATGACCACATGCTGGCACTCGATTTGAGGCACAAGGGTGTGGGGAGATTTTCTTTTGTAGGTAAAGGAGACAGGAATTGGAATAAGTTACCAAGAGAAATGATGAATAATTCACAAAAAACGGTGAAAGAATTTATAGCTGAAATTTGTAGAGGAAAAAAGTTGGTGGAAACAGGAAAGGGGGAAGGGAAATGAGTGAGAAGGGAAATTGCCATTTGAGCGTGCACTCCATTACAAATGAATTTAAAAAAAAGTAAATCAGTATGTTTGAATGAGTAGATTTGGAGGAATGTGACATACAGTAATATGTTAGAGGCCACCTGCCATTTACTAAACCTTACATATAAGGAAAAAAAATATGCGTGTAGTTTGTTTTAGATGGAGTGGGGACTCTGGTCGGTGTACCAAGATGCCGTACAGTTCCCCAGAGAGTGAGACGTCAGCCGAATTCCGACCGTACTTAGCACCCCGCGGGGCTTAAGTTTTGACTGCCTTAATCAGATTGAGCCGAGGTGGGCGGGCAGATGAGCGCGTGCATTATGCAGGGAGCGGCGTCTTCAGTCGCAATGTCAGCAGATGATTTCCCTCCAGGCCCACTAACTGCCGGCCCCACGGCATCATTTATGCATATAAACACGGCAGAGGAGGCCGGACGGTGGGACACCGGGCTCTGCAAATTGACGGCTGAGAGCTTGTCTGGGCGGAAAAAGCGCTGCTGTGCAGAGATCAGCGGTACGCGAAACAAAAGAACGCTTCGTAGGCTCCCGTATGTGGGACGTTTACAATTTAAAAAAAAGCAATCCCAGATTATTCATTAACCATGCGAAACGCTGATACTGAATACTATTCCGTCTCAGGCATAGATTTATTTTTATTTTTATTTTATTTATGGAAATGAATCTTGTTTTACATGGTTAGCTGAAATGCTTAGGGATCGTCCATAAACCACGTAGCTCTATTTTTGCCTCGTGTGAATCCCCCCCCCCCTTACGTAGCTCCACGTGGCTTTTACCTCTATCCCCTCCCTTCCATACATAGCAAGTACCGGTAGCTTTTTTCCCTTTTGATTCCAGAAGACATTTTACGGTTTTCTCTCTTCATACTATTGAAATTACATACGGAAATAATTAAATAAAGGAAATAAATATTCACATGCTGTTGTGTGTGTTGTACTTCATTTTAACTGTGAAAATTAATATGATTGGAAAGCTATGTGGCCTCCCCCCCCCCTTTTCCTGCCACGTAGCGCAGCGTAGTCTTCCATCCTACCCCTCCTCCCCCTAGACCGAGTCACTTTTTTTTATCTGCTTAATGTCTCTTTAACAGCGAGGTCTTTAGAGACGGGAAAGGATGGGGGGGGGGGCAAGGAATGGGAAGGAATTCGGCCATGGCCTTTTGAAGGAAGCATCCCGGCATTTGCGTGGAGTGATTTGGGAAACCATGGAAAACCCAAATCTGGATGCCCGGACGGGGATTCGAACAACCGTCCTCCCGAATGCGAGGCCAGAACACTAGACTTAGTCACGTAGTTTACGCACGGTCCCTTAGTAATAAGTCAATTTACAGTCACAAAAACATAACTAAACTGTGTATTTTATACAATACAGTGTAGTGCTAGTTTACGTGTGGTACAACAAGCAGAAAATTACCTGCAATCCAAAAAGCAGACAGGAATCACTGCTGCTGAGAATAGTGGATATACAGAGTAATATATCAAACATGAAAACCGTTGAAAATGCTTCAGTTTAGAAGCGAAACGCGTTCGGAAATTAAATAAAGTAACAAATATACAATTGCTTAGGATGTATTCATTTATTGATGCTATCAGAAATTGAGAAAAATGAATCACAACGTTCAAATATTTCTCACGATTGTTTTATTTAGATGAGTGCATTATTTGCGCTGATCACGGTGTAGCCAACGCAGGAATGTTAATAAGAACCTCTCCAACCCGGTTTACATCTCTAGTCGTTGGGCTCAATAATGGATTAATCCACTGAAGCACAGGACGGATTCACTTGTGTGATAAGCACAGCAACCCAAGTGGCCACTGTAGATTGTGTTACAAAGCCTGGCGTGATTATTCCCTTTGCCAGCGGAATAGTTGGAATGCACTATTGAAACGCTGACTGGCCCCAATTTGAGGGCCGCTTCGCAAGCAGACTGCGGCCAGGGTTGCCAACTTAACCGCATTCCGACGGTAGTGCAGTTCTCGCAGAGGCAGGCTTGGATGCCGACCGAGCAGTTGGCTGTACTGCATCAAATTCCGACCGCCTCTAATGGCCGCATTAAGAATATTAATGGCTGTCCTGTCCTGTTCGGCAGGGACCGTCCAATATGTGCTCCCGCCGACTGCAGCAGGAACGCCAGGAACGCAAAGTTATCGCCGCCACCAATAACGGGAGCGTTCCTACGCTTCTACCGCGGACTGTCGGCAATACTGAGCCATCACACACGGTTCACTTCTAACATTTCCGTTGAGTTTTGAAAACATAAGGACAATTTCAAGACTTGCTATCCCTATTCATTTTAAAGATACCCCTGTATTATTATCCTCCACAGACCACAAAATAGTCTTGTTTTTTCTTCTGTCACTTTCAAAATGCATGCTATAAACGGTATTAAAAGCAGACGCCTGTCATCCAGATATGGGTTTTCCATGGTTTCTCCAAATCACTCCTGGTGAACGCCGGGATGGTTCCTTCAAAAGGTTATGGGCTAATTTCTTCCCGTTCCTTGTACTCAGTTCTTTCTCGCCTCGATGTAGACAAGGCATATATCTACATAAAAAAAACCAAAAACAGAAAACATAGAAAAAAAATACACAAAACAAAAACACCAAAAACAAAAACACAAAAAACAAAAACACAAAAAAAAACAAAAAACCCACAAAAAACAAAACAAAAAACACGAAAAACAAGTTATCGGGTAATTTTCAGTGTGTTAAGCATCCTTGCGTCCTTAGGTAGGTCTACTGTTCTGCTTTTTGGTTGTTTGAAAGTGTTCGTGCCATTCCATGTATAACTGATTGCTATGTATGTGCGTGTTTTTCTTTAATTGTGTTGTTTGTGTAGTGGATGACATATGAAAAAAGGAAGAGGTACTAATAGGACGTTATACAATTTGGACCTACTTTACCGAAAGACATCAGGCGATAAGCAGATATTAAGGTTCATTCCAGACGGATTAATAGCCACCTCAACGCCCTAAATGAGAGGTTTGAGACCTAATCCAGGAGTTTGGTAAAAAGCTGGTGGTTACCAGTCATGCTCTCCTTACATGGCTGCGATGTCGTGAATATTGATGATTCGATCTACCAATGGGGCTCGAAACAGACATTGTCATGGTGTCACAGCGATCACAGCATCGGGATGATTTTTTTTTTTTTTTTTTTTTTTTTTTTTTTTTTTATGTATGCGTTAAACACCGTAATTTCTTGGCGCATTCAATTACTTATATGAGTGAGTTCAAACACTGAATCTTGGTGCCAGTTACATCACTGAAAGGAGACATTCAGCAAAGGGTTAGATATACTGTGGAAATTGTCTGTGCAGATGTAAGCTACGAATAATATTTCTATTAATATTTGTAAAACTTGGTAAATAATTGTATCAGTGCAAAGTTTTTTTTATTCATTTCTATGGTGCTGTCATCGTGACGTTTTCTAGTTTCTTTCTGGGTATATATTTCTTAGTCCTCTGGGCTAATGTCTTGATGAATCAAAAGCAATGAAATTAGTTCTAACATAATATTCTTCACTGATGTATAAACGTAATAACGTTGCTTGTAAATTACTTTCCTTAATTTATTGCATGAATGATGTAGTATGGAAATCAAGAAGTGAAAATCAATTATCTATGTTCCCATGCAGTCACAGGAGACATAAGTAATAAACTACCAATGCTACAAACATTTTTTATATTCATACTGCTAGCACATATTTTTTTCAGTTTTGTGTTTAATACTACAAGGTTTCTTCGTATAGCTTGATGAATAGATTAAACGCAAATAAAATGTAATTATCCTTTTCCATCTTCATATTCTATTCACAACATAACCGGTACCAAATTCACCTTCCGAATAAATTATTTAGGTAACAGTTATGTTCGTTTTGTACAGTCCTTATTTATGAGAGCAGCTCTACGACCGTAATCTGTTATTATTCTAATTTATTAATTTGTTCACCCAGCTGGGCTACGTCGTTGCGGTATCATCATGTCATCTTTCATTGGATTAGCTAGTTCGAGAATAAATTGTAATGATTTGATGCATTCTGGTGGAGGTAGTGGTGCACAGTTTCTTATTATTACATGGTGTACCAGATCACCTGGGCTAAATCCTGAACCTCTTCAAAGTGCATATGTAGTACAAATATACCCCACAGTTGTTTATGAATTGATCGGCAGACTAGGTCGTAAATCTTTGTTGCCCCCTTACGGTCTAGAAAAAGCAGGCTTGAATTGACTGTCACCGCTACATTTTATTCCTTTTATTCCATTTTATTCCATTTTATCTTCGTACATTGCACTTATAAACATCCGTAACAGTAATCTACACACATGCAGTACCACATAGGGAAACCCGGGCCACCACGGGGTACGTATGCGGAATGAATGTCGACGTTTTTCGGTGTCAAGAAGGTAATACCATCGGGTGATAGTAAGTAGAACTGGACCAGCCTATTGCCGTTCAACTACGGCAACCATGTTAGTTTAGTTTTCTCTAGTGATAGTGTGCGAAGTTATCGTTATGTGGTTTTCTTCTCCTGCATTGTAAGTTTTAATGTTTTTGTAACCAATGTAAAGTACCAATTCTTATTTACATCACAAATATAAATCATAATGCTTGAACTACGTTTAATTGCCTTTGGTTTGGTGTAGTTAAATTTTTTTTTACGCATCTTTCTCGAGTGACCTGACATCCCTAACCTAAATCGTGTACCTGGGGTGATATTGTAAGTACTCCATTCTGTCCCGCTCTTGGGGTGCTTTTGAATGACAACAGAGCCTCTTCATTTATGTTTCACCTGAAATTCTGATGCCTGTTCCAAAAGCTCATGGGAGCACGAAAAGGACCAATTGGAATATGGGGAGAACGCTGGCTTAACAAATGCCTCATACAAAAAAAATTAGTTAGAAGCCGTTATTGAAGAAAAAGAGTAAAAGAAAAAATCAAAGAAAAATCTATTTTAGAAATAGAATAAAATTAACAAACTCGAAGAAAAATAGAAAAACGAAGAAGCTGAACAGAGAACCCAAAACTAACGACAGTGACTCAGGGGATTGTTCTGAATGTGAATGTTTATTTATTTATATCGCGGTGGATTTTACTCAGTCGGTTGAAAGTTTGGTCGCTTGTTCCATGTTCAAAAATTGAAACACAGTTCCTGTGCGGCAACAGGTACAGAAGATGATGAGGCTGTCTTAGTGTATGAGTTCCGTGAATCTACTTAAGAAAAGGACACAATCGATGAAAACTGTACCTAAAGCTTCGCAACCTCTTAAAACTAAACAAATGGAGAGCAAACGTTTTTTCCGCGTTACCGCTAGTTTTATATGTTTTATAATTACGTAAAAAAAACAGGGAAAATTACATAATTTTCTATTTTTGAAAAAAAAATGTTTTTTGTTTTCTTACAATATTATTGTATTTTTGTGATTAATACATTATTTTCAAAAATTGTAGTTCTCTTAATTAACCTTTTTGCATTTTATAAGACATATATTCAACTTGGTACCTCGTTCAGCGCCGGGTTCTCCAGAAGCACAATGAAGAAAGAACTTGGCGTCCTACTTCTGTGTCCAGAATTGATACATCACCTGCTGTAGGATCCAAGAACGCACGCGGAATTATTTGGACAATTTTCCCCTATGTGCCAAAAATAATCAAAAAACTGTAGCATTAATTATTTTTCAAATCTGCATCTCACAGTAGCAATGCATCTGCTACGAATGGTACTTAATGTCTTGCTAACAAAGACACTCGCTGAATTATTATTAATTCTATGACAAGGATTTCGGTGCGCCGTTAAATTGTTTCTGCGTCCCCCGTCTTAAGCACAGTGGTAATGATAAGAAGATCCGGGCGCCCACCTGTGTATCTGCGACCTCGGAGATACAGGTCTAATTAACTCGTGAAGCTGCGGGGAGACATGGCTAATGCAGAATTTAATATGGTGCCACCCGACTGCAGCTGGGAATAGTTAACATTGCCGGAGTCGGCGACAGCCATCCCATTCACGCCGGTGTGGGCTATGTGGAATTTAATAACGTCTCAGCCAGCCGCAGTTTTCCTACCGCTGCTCGAGACAGATATGGAATGTAATTATGACGATGAGCTCTTGATTACTGTAGGAATGGCTTCTGCGGTAGACACCCCATCGACGTGGCGTGTTAAGTAGGCAATGATGAACAGTTATCTCAGTGAAACATAGCTATTTCTGATGAATACGTCTGGATGGATTTGAGTTTTGATAGCACCTCTCAGCAAGGATAATAAAGCATAAACCTGCGACGTTACAAACAGTCCTCTCGTTTTAAAGAAATTCATTTTCGAGCAAAAGGAAAACCTGTTTTTCTGCCTGATACTATTTATTTCCTTTCGTCAAGCTTTCTGTCACGTATTGAAAGAAAATATAAAGCGATGTTTGTTTTCTATTTTGCTATTACTTTACGCCTCGTTGAAATTGAGATCATTAGGGGCGGGAATGAACGGGGAGCAAGGAAAGAGAAGGAATTCAGCAGTGGCTTTCCTGAAGGAATTGTTCCGGAATTCATCTAAGGTGATGGAAAACGAAAATTTGGATGGCCGAACGTGGATTCTAACACACTTACTCTGGAATGCGAGACCTGAGCGATAACGATCACCGACCTCTCTCGGTGAACATAATGTATATATACGCTTTGTTTATCGCCATATAGATTTCCAGCAGCTCACACTTGAATGTGTCTTTTCCTTTTATATATATATATATATATATATATATATATATATATATATATATATATGGCTTTACGCATTGCCGACGTAGAGTTCATTAGAGGTAGCCACGGATGGGGGACAAGGAACGGAAAGGGATTGTGCCATGGCACTTCAAAGGGACCATCCCTGAATTCGTCTGAAGTGATTTGGGGAAACCATGGAAAATTTAAATCTTGATACCCACGTCCTCCCAAATGAAAGGCCAGAGCACTACCTCTCACCCACCGCACTCGTTGAATATAGCTAAGTAAATCCTTTTAGGTATCCATCAGGTCAGATTTTCAAATGTGAATGAGTCTTTTCATAACGATTTTATCTAAAAAATCCAGCGCTTCAGCTTTTTCGATAATTTTATAAATATATGAACAAAATTATAGGAAACGTGTAAATTACCTACTTCCCACGAAGAGAAATAATTTTGATGAATAATAGGATAATAAATGTATCATATTCGCCAAATCTCACAAAGTAAAAATGAAGTTTATATGAAATGCCACATTTGGCATTTCAGTATTAGCACT
Organism: Vandiemenella viatica; assembly: GCA_031002005.1. Classification (NCBI taxonomy): domain Eukaryota; kingdom Metazoa; phylum Arthropoda; class Insecta; order Orthoptera; family Morabidae; genus Vandiemenella; species Vandiemenella viatica. The sequence goes on from JARYHS010012519.1 coordinate 95,352,575, forward strand.
TGAAATAACTGGACATTAATTCCAGGGCTCTTTTAAAACCGGTAATTTCAAAATGATATACATTTTGGTGAAAAAATTCTAAATGTCTAAAGAGGCAGCAATTTTTATTAATTTGTTTTATAGTGAATTTAAGACAGACACACAAATCACTCAACATTCGGAAGGTACCAAAGTTAACATTCTATTATCACATCTTAAGTGACCCAATTTAATTTATATTTTTAACTAAAATTAATCCCAAGACAGATTAATATTTAATCGGGAGTAGCATATCATCTAAACTGCAATTTGGGACTTAGAATTTGGTATGAACTAATAACCTGAATGAAGTTAACTGACACGCAAACTGATAACTCACAACACTGCAGAAATCCAAAAAATCAAATTTAGATTTTCTGTTAATGTAGTTTTTGAGACGTTGCTTTTGTGACTGAAGAAGGTATACAATTTTTTGAGATGTACGTGTGCGATTTGCAAATATCATTATGATGTGATAAGTACTGTAGATATTTCTGTGGAGGCTACATTCAGCATTGTTGAACATTAGTTAGGAAGAGGGCTACACAACAGTTAATTTTTGACAACACAAGAATGTATATTGGCTTATTGGCTGGGAGAGTAAGAGAAGTTCTGTTGTTTATTTTCCACACCAGCCGCTTATAGCGCTGCCATCTGCTCTAACCCAAAAGTGTGACCTGCTGAAGGAATGATTATTTTTGTTTACTTTACAAACACCAAGTAAGCATTTCCTCAGTTATATTACATCAGCGACATTACAAAACCCCAGTCAAAATCACCATTAAAACCAACATTGTTTGGATACATTACCAATAAACTACTCAATCAAAGCATATTCATCAATACGCATAGGGCATGTATAGTATGGTAGACAAATGCCGTAGTTTCAGTTTGAATAATGCGAACATTCATTTTCATTTTAGTCTGCTATGAAATGCATCGTTCACCAACGTATTTTGGTCAGAGTAGGTGAAGGGATACGTTTATTGGAGTAAGGTACGCTGCTATTGAATTCTTTCCTCCCTAGTACCATTAGGAATTGCATTGAACAGATCCTCTACCATTCACAATATTGTAAATTTCAGGGTGCAAATGTAGACAATGATTTTGTTACAGTTTTTCCCTTCAGGAAACCAATTAGAAATTAGTCTTCCATATGAACAGTAAATTGTTTGTAGTACAGCAAAATAGTGTGATAAGTTTCATTGTGTGCGTTTATTTGCATCTATTACACAGTTAGATCACTCGTTATTCTGTAAATTCAAATATCGTCTTTGTTAAGTGTGTAAACGAAAGTTTATATGCATCTATTACTGCGGTCACGAATATAATGATTCCTCAGATTATACTTTTTCATTAATCTTGAAGGTGAATATTTGCTTAAATGTGGCATCCCTTTTACTATTAATAGTACTGAGGGAGTACATTCTGCATAGGTACTAAGGGGTTTAATGATTTCGAATGACTTTTGAATAATCTAAAATTTGAGCCACTTACAGCAAACAGCTGAATTGTCACAAAATAAATTGAATCCGTCATTTAATCTATGGTATTCATTACTATGCTAGAACAGCTCTGTGGTACTCAAATGATATTATATAAATTCAGTGTAAAATAATACGACAGTTAGAAAGAAGCTACTTTTAGAATTATACAGCAAAAGAAAAGAATACAGATTAAGTATAATTTTGTTCGCGCCAAGGTTGTTTTTTTTTTAACTTACGGATTCTCGCCTCGTCAAGGTAATTAGAGGTGGGATGAGGTTGGGGTAAGGAACGGGAAAGAATTTGGCCATGGCCTTTTGAAAGAAGCATCCCGGCATTCACCTTCAGTGATTTGTGGAAACCATACAAAATCCAAATCTGGATGCCCAGACGAGGATTCGAACCAGCATCCATCCAAATGCGAGGCCAGAACGTTAAAGATAAAAATTTGGAGTAAAAAAATTGGCACACACCATGCCGCAGATTAGATACAGAAAACATCTTAAAACCATAATCAGAATTGTCTAAATGTCACGCCCGACGTTTGAGCTTAGGATCGCACTGTATCCAAGCATTTTAAATCCTACTACCTTACTCTAGAACTGCTAACCTTTACGATTTGTTAAGTTTGGAAACATTTCCGTAGTCACTGCTTGGATATTTTTAAGTGAACTATCCTTTGAAAACTGTTCTCGATGCGTTATTTATTCTGAGACACCCTTCTGCTGTGGGACATTGTCAGTAACCGAAAATTTATGTATTATATAAAATTGCAATATTTTTACACAATTATTAGTATAAAGAAATAGGTAAATTTTCTACAGTAATATGATGTACATTTACATGAATTAATTAAGTCCCATTACACAAGGACGAAGTAAGTCTGAGAATAAATAATTCATCAGAAACATTCCTTTGTGGTATGGGACATTGTACGTAACCAAAATATTTTCGTAATGTTATGTTACTACGTATATGAAATTGCAATATTTGCACACAGTTATTAGTGTATATAAATACCACAAATTTCTACAGTTAAATTATGTACATTTATAGGATTTAACAATGGCATATACCACAAGGACAAAATGAATCTGAGAGTAAATAATTTACCATAAACAGTCGTTAATAGACAGTGCTTAATGCAAATAATGTTTTCAGTTCCTTATACTGAAAACAGTTATACGTTATAACTGACGATTAGAGGCGGTAGGAATACTATTACATAACAAGTGTACTATATGCAGCACTTTCAGATACGATGGCAAATTCGGGTTTACTCTGTGAGTAGAACAAACGGCGCTAGGCACATTGTGTTAACCTCTCCTCTGTATTACATTGTAACTGGGTCAGCTGAACCATTGTGTTTATAGCTGTCCTAACGGAATCACCTAAACCAGTGTCTTCTGTCTGTCCCATGTTGCAGCACGATACACATTGGCCCGCTGCAGCAACATTTAGTCATTATAGAGGGAGGACACGGCAAGTTTACACGGGCGGTGCGTAATCAACGCCGTCTACAAACCGCGCCGGCCGCCGATAATGGGCGCCCATTTAGCGCCTGAATGTAGGCAACCAATCACTCGTGCCGGAAGGCCATTGAGGGGCTTAGCGAGCGCGTTGGAATACACCTGACGAACTGTAACGGCCGCAGCGGCGCTGGGATCGCTTCTGAATGTGTATATCGGCTCGAATTGGACGTAATCCAAGGGTTACAGGAAAATGTGAGCGTGGGCGATACCACGAAACAACAAGTTCGCTCTGCTCATGTCTGTTACTGGTATAACCGGCGTTACGAAAATCAGTTTATGGAACTTTTAGGTTAATCAGCTTAGACGTTTCCGTTCATCGACTTCCCTCTGTTAACAGTTATTGTAATCGGTATGACTTGTGCACTTACTTTGTAAAGTGACAAAGCCCCTTACACTTTAATTTTTGTGAATATTTTTTTGTTAAAAGTTAATTAAATATTAGTCTTGCTTGTGTATACAAATGTGTTAAATTGCTATGAAAAATGATAAAGATAAACGTATATTAAAGTGCCAGAATATCTATGGACAATGGTTATCTATGATAATGTATATCTTTGGACGGAAGACAAAGAAAATATGGCGAGGGTATGGATGAGAATATAAAATATATCTGGCAAGTCGTTGAATAAAAGGAATGTAAGAAGTGTGTATTGTACCTTGTGAATATAAATAAAAGTGTTTTCAAGTGTTACTTCAAAGAATTCACTGTCTAAATATTTATTATTTATTTGTTTCTGAACTGTGAATGGAAATAATCTGCCGGCTTCTGCAGCTTAGTTTACGGCTTGAAGACGGGCAGATTACAAATACCTAAACCCAAATACAGGAAGAGGAGATCTTACAACTTGAAATTCTTATAGAGGGCGCTTATCAGTAAGCACCAAAGATGCATGGAAATGAAACCAAGTAACCTATATAGAATACGCTTTAATTTAAGACTAGCTGGTCCCCACGACTTCGTTCGTGTTTGCCAAAAAGTTTGATGGTTTTTGTGTTTTTGCACGGAACCTTAAATACTTCCAGGGTAAAAAGAATCCTATGTTACTCCCTGCCAAATCAGCAACCCCCCAGTGTAAGCCCTTTCAAAGTCAGGTCACACACTAAATGTATCGCATATAAATTGTTTATATTTTCGTTAATAGCAGACAAATCTGAAAAATTCTTCATATTCTGGAACATTTAAGTACATTCTAGAAAATTCCAAGTATTTTTTTTTTTAGAACAATTCACCGAAATATGAAAATGCCACAGGTCGGCCGATTTCAACCCCCATGTCTCCTACTCCGCCACAGCTACCGAGAAGGTGCATGATGGAAGACTCGAGGCAACTAACAGACACAAAAGCCAATGGTCTGTGCTAGGTAGTTGTGGCTGCAAAGTGACATTGATACAGATTTAAGATCATTAGTTATTCTGACGAATTAAAACTGAAATACTTTTCATACTGACAAATAAATAAATTATTCGATCACTTAATTTAATAAAATATAAACTGTTTAGCTTTATAGCTTATTTGTGTGAGTGTGAAAAGGGGAGTTGATAGTTGCGGAATGTGGGGCGCAAGAATGAATACATAGGGAACGAACACGGAGTTCCATGTATTGGAACGATTTCAATCATTTTCTGATTGGATGGCAGATGACAACCCTTTTTACCATTGGGTATGACAAACGTTGACGTCTGTTGGTTAGTATTGTTAAGCTTTACGTTTTCGCTGCCTTGCAAGGTGAGCAACAAAGTCAGTTTCGCGTTGAAGCATGCCCAGTAACTGATAAACCATCAAAACTAAAACAGAATAGTATTTTAATGATCCTTATTTCCGCCAGTGCTTTAATTAGACAGTGATAAAGATATTCTTGCATCCATCCAGTTTTTTCCTCTCGTAAAACGCTGTTTTAGTTTCTACGTGTCTGTCCAAATATTGTTGTGTCTCTAGACGCCATCTCTCCCGGTTTTTCAGTCCCACGAACCTCCTTACATGATCTCAATGCTGGCAAATGGAAACCAATAAATGATTTTTCGTGTATTTTTTCGTCAAACGTAATAACAAAGATATTGCCCCTGAGGTGAATGTCGTTGGTGAAGCTTACAGTACAACTCAAAAAGGACTACATTCTTCTGACAACGTAGGGGTTTGCCAGTTATCTTGGGAAACCCAGCTGTCCAATTCACAATTTTAGAGACAACTGATGGTCCATACCTTTCAAAAAAAAAATTGATTGATAGCATCTTTTTTTTATACTCCTATACTCTCTGCTGTAGTATAAACATATAATTTGTAGAGAATAGAAGCTCTCTCCATTTTTCTAGTTTTCCAATCCACAATTCGTTTGTTTCATAAATTGTAACTTCCTATCTTCCTTTTGCTAGAAATAGATTAATTTGCACTGGCGTAAGTAAATGTGTAACTGGCTAAGTCTCTGCATAATTAACTCAATTGTCTTATCTTGAACTCAGTTTCAGAACCTTATGAATAATTTCTTTGATTTATGGCTTCACGCCTCGTCGAAGTTGAGGTCATTAAAGGCGGGAAATCACTGGGGGACTAGGGACGGTAAGTAATGCGGCTATGGAATTTTGAAGGAACACTCCTGGAATTTGCATGGAGTGATTTCGAGAAAGCGTGGAAAATCTAAAACTGAATTACTAGACTACGACTCGAACAGTGTCTTTTCAAATTATATATCTCACTGATACTGCAACGTCGCACGCTTTACTGCTGTTTGATATTATTTACCTTGCACCATAACTGCCCTGCCTTGACCTGTGAGCAATTTCTATATGGCGTCGGTTATTTGTTCGTGATCATTTTGAAAGCCGATGTGCCACCCACTTCTTTAATCAGATATTTGATACGTATTTAATACCATCCGATGCAAACATTTAAACAATACAACTAGTTTTCATATTAACTAATAGTTAATTTATTTTGTTGTAAGGAGAATAGTGACCAAAAATTTATGATTTAAGCATACGCGTGGGGAATATTTCCTTATAAGAGGGCATGCTATTTAGTTAAATTTTTACTCCTGTCTAGTATGAACATATTACAGTCTTTGGCAGAATATTATTATTACTCTTCAAATTCAGTTTATCCCGATTTTTTACAGTAAACTTTGCGTTGTGAATAACTGATTTTGTTTGGAGGTCTTGAAATTCATGTGTCAACAAACTTTAGCTCTTCTCTGTCTCCTTTATTCCCTTGTATAGATGTAAAGATAACCTTACCTACTGTCTCTCAAACAAGATGCCTTCATACCAGCAATTAACCAACTATTTTTTGTTTTAATTTAATTTAATTTTAATTGCAATCGAGCACAGGTTCTGATGGCTACGTCCCTACACAACTGATTTCCAATTTCATGATTTCCTATTCCTTTATTTTAAAATTAATTAACTTCCATATTACCACCCATCTACTTTTTCCCTTTACCAATTTAAATTTTACATTTGTTGCAGTTTTTCTGGAAAACTGTTCATAATTTTCGTCAGTGATATTGTACAACCTTCGAGTTAGCGGTCTGGTGGCTTAGTGGTTAAGGCGTCTGCCTGCAGATGGAAACGCCCTGGTTTCGAATCCATGTATCGGCGGTGATTTTTATAGGCACTTAACCCGGCCTTCACCTCTGATATAGCTTGCTGTGTGATGTGAAGTACGCCAGAACGCTTCCGTGGTTCGGATTCCACGTTAAACTGTAGGTTCTCTGTTCCCGGCAGGATTTTCGGGCTAGGTTAAGGCGGCTACGACAGGGGCGGAATGCGCAGCCAATTGAAATCCGGTCACACGGGATTATTATTTATTATCTTTGAGTTCCTTGCCTATAATACAAAATTTGTACTCGTGTTCATCTCTTCTCTTCCAAATACCACTCATAATTCTTCTACCAATATCCATGCTGTATACATCTCATACCTTTCCCGTTCTTGTATTTCAATGACTTTTGTCCCAGCTGCCGTAAGATTTCAGTTACTGATTGTGTTCTACTTCCATTGATACACAAATTCAAAACTGAAAATTTTCCACTGAATTTCGAACGTTTTAAGGCTAGTCGAATTGTTAACTAAAGGGGAAAGGGGAGCAAGGAAGGTGAATAATATGTGCCATGACGTTTCCCAGAAACAATCCGTGCATCCGCCTGGAATGATTTCTGGAAAACGGAAAAAATATTGTGTAAAACCAATGTCACTACTTCAATTATTTGATGAAATAGGTCATACAACACACGAAATCGTTCATTTATTGTGAACATAAAGATAAAATAAGTAAGGAGTCCATAATCTAGAGATTACACAATTATGTTCAAATGATAAAGGCTACTTCTAATGTATTCTCACCATATTTCTTCATCAAAAAATTCTTCTGTACCTAAATTTTTATCAGTTTTTTATATTTTAAGGATTGTGCTAATTCTTGGTTTTCCAGATCGTCGTTTCACTTTAGAGGACTGATATTTCGAAATGTCAGAGAATTTCTTTATTGTTAAATTTTATAAAGGATTATGATGTGTACAAATATTCTGAAAATAAACTAAATACCTATTTCAACCACAATTTGCATTTTGTGGAAGTAATGTAGAAATGAACTGGTAGGCAATTGAGAAAGCTGAACGAATGATGCCACGAAGATATTTAACCACCCTCAGCAGCAGCATTCACAAATTAATAGCAATTACGGCGCCTGAAAGGAGATTAGCAGCTCTCTTCTCCCAGAAGAGCCGCATTAAAAGCTCTCTATTCTATAACACAATCGCAAAGCGACGCCTATGTCTCGGGACGGTTCATAAAGTGCGCAAAAGAGCTCTTCTTTGAAGTTGCATTACCGCTAAAAAAATAACAAAGAGCTATTCTTGTGAGTAATGACTTCCCAAAACAAGTAATTATACAAACGAAAACGACCGAGAGATCTTTGACTGTTAATGGAAAGAATAACACTCAAAGGAAACACTGCCTTGGATCCTGACTGTCATTAGGAGCAACTGGCTGCAAACGCGTCTCCTTTTTGCGAGCGGCACTCCGTAATATTTTAATAGGACCATTAAGTGCACTCGTCGACTCAGGGCGGGTCCCAGAGCACTGAGTTGTCCTGCCTGCGGAATCTCGGAACTGGATTAACGGATCATCTCACGTGCGATTTTCCTGCCACACACACAAACTTGACGATAACCCGCAGGTCTGAAAAACTTCATTATGCCTCTAAATAGGGTTGTAACGGAAGTCATCTTTGCTGATGCGGATGCGGATGTTCAGTTCTTGACATACGCGGTTGATGATGTTTTGCGGAAGGGGAGGTGGAAAAATAAATGTATAATTTTAATATTTTATCAATAATAAATTTAAAATCAAAATAAGTATATAATTTTGTATATTCTGCCTTTTTCATACTTAACTAAAGTCTATTTCCACATAATACTGACACAATGATTTATTTTTGCTTCATCTTTCAACAGTAAAAAAGTGGGATGATTTCACAAGTGAATTAAATTATTAACATAATTACTCAAGCGTCTATAAACCAATCTTTATTTTATAAACTTTGAGGAGTTCGTAGCTCGACTAATTCAAGCGTGAAGCACAAAGCCACGCCACCGCACATCTCCGTACTAGCTTTTTTTTAATTTTTTGCTTATGATTATACCCTCGTCGACGTCGAGGTCATTATAGGCGTGAAAGGATCGTGGGTAGGGATAGGAAGGAATTCGGCCATGGCCTTTTAAAGTGAGTAGAGTGATTTGGGGAAACCATGGAAAACCCAAATCGTGATGCTCGGACGGGGATTCGAACCCGATGCGATGCCAGAGCGTTAACACTCACCCACCACGCTCGGTTCCATGCTCGCCACCCGCCTTCCCAACGCTCTAGTGGCGCATTCACAGTACAACTTGTAGGACCTACGATGATCCGATTTTCGATGAAGAACTCTTGATGGGCACTGAAAGGGGTTACAGGACTACATGTAGGATGTGTTGGATGTTGTAGGACTCCCAGACAACCAATATGGGTCCATGCTGTCCAACAAGTTATAGATATGGGAGGAAGCTATTGGAGGAAACATCGTACGAGTGTGCGATAAGGACACATGGTTTGCCGCGAGAAAGTGAGGGTGGAAAGGGTTGCTTGGAACATTTTGTTAGACCTCTTCTTTTAACGTGAATGGATGAGCGCATCCTACGGTAGTTCTACACTGGTGCCCTATAAGTTGCACCATGAATACGCCGCCTTACTTTACATGTAAGTTCAAACTTGTGAATTCGTCGCTTAAGTGATAACATCGTTCAGATCATTGTCACTTTTATTGCAAGATCGTCTGTAAAAAACAACCTCTTTGCTGTTAGCTAAGCAACGATGGGCAGAATCTAGTATACAGAGAAATGAATAATATGTTGCAATGTAAACAAGATATCCGCTATACATCCGCACTAAAAATTGCGGATGCCAAAGCGGATGTAGGATTTCTAGCGAAAGTTCCACACTTGCGAATGCGGATGTCTGTTACATCCGTTGCCTCTACCTAAGGTTTGCGATGTTCACCTTACTCTCCATCCTGGTCGTAAACCTTACGCTCGATATCACCATCTTTAATAATGTGCGTTGTGCCTGGAGACTGGACTAACCTCAGTGGTTCGGCAACATTCGGTTATTCTCGATAATGCCCGAAGTGTTAGTAACACTGATTGCCACAGCAGCGCTGCTTGGCTAAACAGGAAGTTTCAAATGAATAACTGCAGTGACTTTATTTGCTCATATTTGTTAAAGTAAGTTTAAATTTCAAATAAATTGTCGAATTCGATTTTGTTTGCATGCCAGCTAGAATGCAATTGTCTGTTGTGCAGAAGAGATAAAAATTATAAGGCGAAGCAGAGTTATAAAAAGATAAAATTTGACTGTGGTTTAACTCTATATGATATTTTATGTTTATTTACGACGGCCAGATGCAGAGATTCATGTAATGAGAAGAACATCCGATGATTAAGCCGTAATCTCTGTAGCAGCTATTAGAAACAGGTCAGAACATAATTAAAATCAGCTATGCTCGAACGAATGAGTCCAGCTTACTGACCCCTATGTTATTAGAACTTCATACTATTATTTTTAAATTCCACCTGACAGACTATTCCTGAAATTCTTTACTGCTTCGTGCGAAATGCCTGCAGTGTAGGTATCAACATACATGAAGTAGAAATCAACATTTTTTAGTTATTATTTTATTTTATAACTGTCTTGTATGATGGAGAAAGAACATTTAATGGAAAAGTAAAACATGGAGAACAACCTGGTAACAACACACACACACATACAAAGAAAAAAATGCATAATACCTTTGCTGTTACTATGTGAATTGGAGTTCCGTAAACTATGGATCATATACCAGTCATGCAGTAAAAGTTGACAGCGTACTACCAATGCAGTGACAAGAGTTGTTCCATATTATGAAAATAATTAAACACATATGTAAACCCATTTTACTTCTTTCACTAACCCACAAATTGTATAACTGCGATTAGATAAGACGTACTGGGAGAAATGACTTTGGTTTGTGGTTATTCATAAGAAATTGTTACTCTTGATTTTAATTTAAAAATTTAATAAGTCTAGATTTCTGTAATAATTCAATAGGTTTTAATTTTTTAAAATTAAAATGTGTTACTTAGCTATAAATAATTAAAACACCATCTCACCCCACCCACAAAAACCGAACTACTTGGATTTAGGTGCATCTGCCACTGAACACTAGCCAACTGGCATGTATTCGAACAAATTTTTAAGAATGTAGTAAAAATAACAATTTATTTGGAACTACTGATCAGGTTACCTCACAAGATACTTCGGTAACTTCTCGTTCTTCACCATCATTTACCTACATTAGAGGTTGGTTGCCTTCAATAAATTTTGCTAATAATTGTCATGGTCAAATTTACAGTTTTAATTTTACGACAGCATTCCATTCCTGACCCCAAGCATTTTATACCTACTGCCAGGTCATACCATGTACTAATGGTGGAAGTGAAGTATTGCCATCTGTTTATGAAATGAATAACAATGCTCTGTGTATAGTAATATATTTTGTTTGTGAAATTTGTAGTTTACGAAACGGAGATTGGGGACGGCCAGTACCAAGGGCCTGTGCTCGTGCCCGGTTGCGTTCTACCTCCTCGACTTAGTGTGTTGTGCCTCAGGGCATTGAGACGCACTGGTGGGTACAAGGTATTGCAACTTACGCACTCACGCTTCTCACAGAGGGACCTCCATCTGTACCGAGCGTATAAGCAGGTTGTTCCATCCACTTCTCTCCTCTCCGGTAACAAACTTAATTACTTTCTTCTCTTTACTCAATTCTGTTTTTAAAACTTCCAGTGATGGGTACTATTATTGTAACAAATAATAATACGAAAATACACCTAATTCCATTTATTGCGTAACTTGTAGCAAAGCAAATCGAAACACAAATCTTCACAAAATTCTTTTTACTCTTAACGAATTTATACGCACATCCTTCAACACTTGCATACTACTCAATCATACAAGTGGAGGCTTGTGCGTCAGCACCCTACACGCCTGTGCCATGACTGTACTATTCGGCAGCTTTCGGCGGACTGTAACCAATGTACGACGCGGCAGCTAGCTAGCGAGCCTTTGTTACGCCGCAACAATAGGTTCCCAAGTTCCGAAACAAGGCTTCATTGCTGTTACTTGAATCGTTGACACAAGAAAACAAGGCAAATTTATAATTAACTTTAAAACGAAAACATCTGAAATTTTAAAATAATAAGGATCGTTGTGGGCTGGTTATGTCGCATATATCTCACAGTGCGTCACTTACTGAAGTGGGGAAATTTTAAATGAGAGTTTATTACGGTTTTGGCGACTCAAAACAAAGTTCAGTTAGAGGTGAGGAAATGGCTCATGATAACTTCAAACCCCAACCAAACACGAGATTCAGACCACGGACTTTCATCACTAAGGCACCAGATTTCTTTGTCATAAAGTTAAACATTACTTCAGTTATTTGTATCAAAGACTTCTTTCACATTTTGGAGCAAAGAAGAGCCATAGCGAGGAGCAGGGGAAAGCGCCGTACCGTCTGCGGTAACAAGACCCTGCGCGCCTGGAAGGCTGATCCCATTGTAACGACCTTCATCCCGAGCCGCACTCAGCACAAACAAACAGGCGGAGCAGTATTGTCTGGGGCGGCTAAGCCTGTGTCTGCTGCGGCGAGGCGGCCAGATAACGTCTGCGGGTAATCCGCACAGGCGGCGCGCATCCTACTAAAACACACTCAACGGGAAACCACTCCTACGACGGAGCCCTAGTCCCAGCAACCACAGGCATTACGCCGCAGAAATTACGGTGTTTGCTACTATATACAATGACTCGGTCCTTCCTTCTCAGTCTTCTGACCCTACGCTACGCAAAGTGACGTTACAAACTTTCAGGGATGTTGCAGATTGCAATGTTGTCTTCACGGGTGTACCGCCGGATTGTGTTGTGATAACACGATATTTTGACGACTACCTCCGTCGTCTACCTCAGCTGCGAAAACATCTGTACTTGTCGGCTGACAGGCAGCTCAGGTTCCGCTCTTCCTTATAGGCCCAACGGCTCTGTATGCGGCTCGCGCCCGGCGGCTATCTGCCTCAGTATCTGTCTGTCTGTCAGCTGGTGTTTTCGCACCTGAGGAAGACGACGGAGGTAGTAGTCGAAATATCGTGTTATCAGAACACAATCCGGCGGTGCACCCGCGAAGACGTCATTGCAATTATACACCGGGAAAGTCTCCGTCCTTACATGATAGAGAATGGTAAATGTGTCAATTTGAGGTATGGGACCGAAGTACGGAAACGACCGAAACTAAAATTATAAGCGAAATTAGTTCTGACTTCTCTGATAGCGGAATATAGGCACCAATGTACATAACGTTTATGAGAGACATACCACTCAGGTTCCTGGCGCATAGCCGACTAGTTGTTGGTCAATGGATGTGGTTCCAACATGAGTCCCACCTTACTTTAGAAAGAGGGTTCGTGAATACCTGGATCAGACAATCCCTGAAAAGTAGATAGCCAGAGAAAGTGCTGATCCATGGCCAGCACGTTCACCTGATCTCACCCCACTTGATTACTTCGTTAGGGCCATGTGAAAAGTCTTGTGCACGAGACGACTCTCGTTACTAAAGAGGATCTCCTGGCAAGAATTCTCGCTGCCTGCGATACTGTTCAAACGACAGAACGGATATTAGAAAAGGTTAAACAAAACTTTGTGGGACGATGCCACACCTCACCGACGCTGGGGGACGCAATATTCTGAACAAGTGTTATTTGTTTTGTTTAGATGCAAAGAAAAAATTCTCTTAGGAACGGACGCATTTCGCCTGTTGTCGAAGTATCTTCAGCGTACACTATTTTCTGCAGTGGTTTATCAGTTTTTAACCTTAGTAAAATACCGTTTTTTTTACATATAAGAAATCTAATCATACATATATGAATTATAATGTTATCTACATTTACATATACATATTATGGGTTTACGAATTTTGTACAGAAAGTTATTGTTTACATTTCTTAAAACAAAACTTTCTACCTCCTCACAACTTACATTCAAAAATATGTTTCCGTACTTTGTCATAATTTAAATATGTTTTCTCCCCATTGCAAAATTCTAAAATGTATTTATTAATTAAGCGTAAATTCTTTTAGCTAAAGTTTATAAATATTCCCGGTTTTTATCATCCTTTATCATCTCTGATGACCCGATATGACATCGTAAAATTGCAAGATGATATAACAGTTGATTTTTCATTTATACGTCCATTTACTGGGTGAATAATGTATGCATGATTGGTATAGGGTACGAGAGAATGACTTTTCTTAGTTTCTGTGTTAGAGATCTTTATTTCACCAAATTCTTTTCATCTCTCAGATCTGATACTCAAAAGTGTGCTTCAAAGTATTCATTTAAATTTTGTAAGAAAGTTAAATTCGGTTGTAGAGTGTTAGAATCGCCTAAATTATGCATGATCACAGACATTATATCCATGTATGGTAAAGAGCAAAACTAACTCATCCTTCATGGTATGATGACGGGTGGTGATATGCACAGGCGGTGGAAGGTTTCAGAGTGTTTTACAAAATGTAGAATCGGACACGAGCTACTAAAGTAGCACCTATCTTTCCACTTGATTTTACCAAAGTTTGGTGCCACTAATAATCAAATAACCAGTAGTATCGAGTATGTACCCTTAGGAGCAAACAAATAATTTTAAATTTCAATAAGCAACTAATTCTAAATTGCAACTCTATAACATCTAGTCGGTACACCCGCAAATTGATTCGATCAGTAATATTGAAGGGTTAAAGCTGTGACACTGAGCCTAAACTTTATAGGAACGTAACTGCGTCTATTGCAGTTGCTTAAGGTAATTAAACCTCCCGCGGAGCTAGGAGAGGCATTGCAATGCTCACGCTCACAAGAACTAATGAGAAATCGGACTCTGCTGTCATGACATGAAAAAGGCGTGGTTTGCGTTACTGCAAGGACGGGTCTGAGCCGACCGTCGCTGAGGAGTTAAAAAGACGTCAGATTATCATCATTTTCTCCTTAGAAAATTTTAACCTAACAATAGTAGGTTACACCTCTACTGATAATCCCCTGTCATCACATTTAAGAAGTAGAATGTTCACATAATGCCGTCGTTGTTATTTATATTAGATTTGTTTGCTTTGATATGATCAGATGTGGATTAGTACTATACACATATTCATGAGACTAATACTGTTAAAAACTGCTTGTAACGAACTGTGAGTTTTGCGCCAACGTTTAACTGTATTATGCAATAGTTAAGCATTAATGGCTGAATGCGACCGGGTGATAACTATATTTCAATGTAATTTCAATATTTAAATCTACTTATGATTACCACTGAAAGATTTTTAATAAATTCTTGTAATTTTTTAAGTGATTATTGCTGTTTTAAAAAGCATTCATAATTAGCTGTTGAAATGTATTACGGCAACCTGAAAATGACAAGTTGAACGTTAAGTTACTGTTAAGTTTTTGGATTTTTTTTTCGCAAAACCGCTTTCTTATACTCTAGAGGCTGTAAACGTTTGTTTTTTCCGTACGTCGTATATATTCACGAGTGAAAATTTCCAACGATGAATTTCGTACATGTGATTCCTGTCCATAAACAGGCTTAAGTAATCTTTTTTGATTTTATCTTTACTTATTTCTCCACTTACCAGATATTAACCACGTACTTTAATTTTTTCTATATGGCCTCCAATATCTGGTGCATGAAAAACTTTGTAACACTTGAAATCGCAATCTCAATACTGATAATTAACTAACTGGTATATTTATCTTAAATGACTCATCTAGACTTTCCTGACACATTAATATTACAATTGATTTTACAGTCTTACAAATCTATTAAGATTAACAATTACGTCTCACGGTGCGTAATATGCAGTTGACATCCAACATCTACGGATGACATATTAAAACATTTTTCTTTACCCTCTAAGCTATTTACGTATTATATACAAACATGAATGGTCTCTATCAACCTTTGAGGATTGATTAAATTTTCTTCTAGGCTTCCATTTCTTGATACCTCTTTTTTACAACTTCATCAGTCTATATTAATGGCTTCCGTCAAACAATTTCTTCCATACATCATGCCACTTTTTTTAAAAAAATTATCCTTCCACTAAAAGTACTGTTTCACATATCTGGTGACATCTTTGATGCTTTTCAGAATTAATATTGCACTTTATTATTCTATTTTAACCAAAATACTCACATGTTCCCAATATTGGTCTTAACTCTAAGCCTATGTACGACATCAGGCCTGCATCCTTTTCCAGAAAATTTGTTTCCACACTAAAACTTGTGTACAATGGATTGCAGCATTCGTAATGAAACAATCTTGTATTAGTCGGAACGGTTCACTTTTTGGAGATGTAGTAGGCTATTACCTGACTCAGTAATTTTAAAAGTTACGTTTTTTAATGTCTGTGAATTCTAGTGTAGATATGCTATGCGTTAGCATATCTTTGGATCAGCGATAATAATGTGAAGAACTGAGAATTAATCCAGTTGTAATTTTATATCCCTGTCATTACAAAAAACATTATACGTTTTCACAGTTCTCTTCAGGTATCATATTCCCAGAAGAATGTTCTCTCTAACTTCGATTCTCAAGCGGAATCTACTTAAGTATCGCTCTAATCGCGAAAAGTATTTGAAGTTAACGATTTATTTCCTGCGTAAGGACATAAAAAAGAAGATACGTTGAGCAGTGATTCTCTACTTATTTAACCGGGAGACCAATAAATTGTCAAATTGTTAATTTTTTTACCTTACAATGTATCATTAACATCTGGGACAAATTTACTGTACCATTATCTACCTATCTTCTATCTATATCTATAAAATGAAAACCGCATAAATTTGTCTTATAAAAACTCGGAACCTACTCATAAGATTTCGATGCGATTTTAACACTTTTAAAGCCTTGAATCTCAATTCAGTTGTTTGGCATGTTTTATGATTCAACGTTAAATAACGCAGGAACATGAAATGGAATTCTGAACGTATGATGACAAATCTCAAACATGGAAGGATTAAATGTTGCATACTTCGCACTAAACACACAACTACAATGTCTCTGACCATAGCCTTTAATGAAAGCAATAAGCTTTTAAAATAATAACAATTTTGCCCACTAAAGAAAACTTGAATATTATTTTATTTAATTCAAGATATTCAATTTTTAAAAGCCATAGACGACCATAACTTGAAGTATTCTTTTCTTTAATTCTGAATATTCCATTTTTAAACGGCATAGATAACCTTGAAAACAACAGAGATTATCTTTAACCATAATGTCTGGCACTAGACCTACAACTACAATGTCTCTTGCCATCAGCATCAGTCTTTTGTTCAAGCAAATCATTTATTTACGATAATATTATTCTGGATCACTTTTGATATTTGTATAAAAGGCCGAATCTGAGGAGTTAAAGTATCTGGCGTGTCGATCAAAAAGTATATCCATTCACTTCGCCATTGAATAAAATGTGAATTTCTAACATAATCTAGCGTTGTTTAGTCATGAAGTAATAACAATTTCTTAACCAAATTAATGAAGCTTGATTACTTGATTTTTTTCGGACGAATGAAAATAGTGTACTGGCAAATAAACTTCAACCCACCCGTTTCTTGGCTTGACTTGGCGGGTGAATCTAGGTTTGCTTTAATTCCAAAAAAATATGGTGCCAATTTTATGGAACTTTGTACAAATCTTTCTCATTGCTCGAATAAAAATACCGAACTGGTAAATCTATGCCAACTATATCGGGCAACGCCGGGAATTCCGCTGGTAATGTAATAAATATGGAAGCAAGTTTTGAATTAATAGGGGAACAGAGTGATGAAACTGGAAGTAAACTATAAAAAGTTAATTACACATTGAGGAGGCTCTTAATGTTTAGTAACCAAATTAATAATAATGCACCATCTTAGCTGTCCGAAACATTAACACATTGTTTCTTTTCGCGCAATTAATGAAGACATGTAATCTTTCTGTACGTCATATTTAGGATTGAGGCTGAAGTGCTCACAATTTTCTGCTACGAAAGGTAATAGGGAGTGTATAAGTATGGAGCTGGAGCTATAAATATACTATAAATGTCTCCACATATTTATAAAATTCCTATTATCTTTTTGCTGTAGGATTGTGTTGGTTTATTATTATTGCAGTCTGTATCATGTGGTTTATCTGGTGCAGCAGGTGCCTGGGTACCTGGTGGCATGTGACAGGTCTGGCCCGGACACCCCTGCGGCGCTATTGTGAACGCGGCAATCAAGACGGCGCCATTGTCCCGGGGCGGCATCGCTGGCCTAATCGCAGTGTCGCAGTGTCGCATCTCCGATAGCAAGTGACAGGCACAGTGGCCTCTAGTTCCACGATGCGCCACGAAGACGGACGATACGAACTTAACCTCACTACAGATGATGTTTGAAGTGGAGACAATGAATTTTTGGTGAAATAGTTTTGCTTTATTTGCCTCTAATACAAATTCGGCAGGCAGTTTCATGTGTTAAATTTGACAAGTAATAGTTGTCAAATGAAGCCTCCCAGCAATTAATAGCAGAGTTTTAATGAAATTATTTGTAGCTTCGTACTTTTCTTCACTGAAATCGAATTGTAATAGAAAAACCAATCGAAAACTTTTAGTTTTGTATAGCAACTATATTGATCGAAATAAATTTAGCTTAATCAAATCTCAATTAATGTGTTATTTATAATATTAAACGGAAAAATATTTAAATTTACAGTGAAGTGGTCAAGAATGCTGTTAGAATAACTCCATAATAATCTTTATATCTGATATATCATTATAAACAATATTTATCTGTATTTTCCAAGATTCTTATAACGTCAGTTTCATTTCTTCACTTTTAGAACCTTTTAAGTCAACAACATAACATAGATTCCACTTAATTAAAGATCGACGTTATTTGGTGAGCTTCCCATATGGGTTGCGAAAATTGCGAGACAGGAAAATAAACTACAGTTACCTTTGGAAGGCAGTTTAGCGCGAGTCAAAATATTAATAACAGACTCTCAGTCATTGTATCGTATCATGCAAGAACAAAATAATAGGATACATGTTTGCGTTTGTACAAAATTTGAAAGCTTAGAAAGGTTGAACATTCCGCGACAAGACAGTGAAGTGCATACAAATAAAATATAATGGTCTAGATGGTGCTCACGACTTCGGTCGTGTTGGTAAAGAATTTTGATTGATAGCTGACGACATGCAACTACCATGGTGCACGATAGGAGACTCAAGATAAATACCACACACTAACACAAGTAATCTGCTCAGGGTATCAATGGTTGCAAACTTAAATGTAGAGTCAAACATGTCTTGGTCGAAGTAGTAAAATTCCCTACATTGACCAATTTTTGACCAATTTAAACCACAATACACCCCACGGCTACCGACATCTAACCACCATAGTGCACGATGGGTGACACGAGACCACTACCATACACAAACAAAAATGGTACTTTTGACTGAAAAGTGAAATATAGGGACACCCATGTCTTTGGTCGAAATATAAAAATGCCCTCCGTCGTCAAATTTCAACCATCATATCTACCCACACGCCTATACCTACCTACATGCAACCTGTATGGTGCACGTTGGGACACTCGGAGCTACAAACACACAGAAACACCAGTGGACTGTGCTACGTAGTTTTAGGTGCAGTGTGAAATATAGGGACACACATGTCATTTTTTATAACAGGTCGACCACTTTCAACAACCATATCTACCACACACCCACAACTACCGACATTGAATCACCACAGTGCGCGATGGAAGACACCAGGCTACTACCACACACAGACGACAGTGGCCTGCGCTTGGTAGTGTCGGCTGCAAGTTGAAATATAGAAAAACACATGTCTATGTAGAAATAGGAAAATTCCGTATGTCGACCATTTTCAACCACCATATCTCTCACACATCAATGGCTACCTACATCTAACCACGATAGTGCACGATGAGATACTTTAGGTCACTACCACATAGAAACACCAGTGGTCTGCGCTATATAGTTGTGGCAGCAAAGTGAAATATACAGACACACATGTTTTTGGTCGAAATATGAAATTGTCCCAGATCAGCCACTTTAAACCACCAAATCTCCCACACTTCAACAGCTAGCGGCATTCGGCCAACGCTGTGCATGATGGGAAACTCCATGCTACTACTACACACAAACATCACTGGTCTGAGCTAGGTAGTGGTGCCAGCAAGGTGAAATATAAGATCACACACGTCTATTTCTGTATATGCATATATATTAGGTTAGATTGGATTTAATAATATATTAATGCGTAGCCTGGCAAATAATACAGTTAAGTTTAAGAATCTGTGTCTGAGCAGACCTGGTAGGTCGGAAATGGGTTCCGGGAAACGCTTACATTTCTACGGACAAATACTTGTAGACAAGAGGACAATAGGTAGGAGAGAGAGAGCTACTATGTAGAGGATTGACGGCAACCAGAGATTAAAACGTTGAGTTGAATGTTAAAGTTTGGTTAGAAGTAATGCTTGTATATTCTTCTGTATGTGCATGGAGTGACGACGAGAGCTGACGTCACGCGTTCCTGACGCTTTCTGGTTCCAGCGTCAGCTGAACGATGTAACGCGACGGTGGCTTTCGTTGCATGCAGTGGTCTTTGTGAGGTCCCACTCACAAATCATTGCTGAAATTTTAAATACATTAGCAAATAATAGCCTTTCGCAGCATAAGTAGTATGTATAGATATTTGGGTAATTTTAAGTCTTTTGTAGTAATGTAATTTTTTGTAGTTGGCACTATTGTACGGTTGGTCGAAAAAGAAGGAAGGTATTAAGAGGCGCAGAGAGACCATGAGGGAATGTATTAACTGGACAGTAACGACTATGTATTGTGTTGTATGAGTATTTAAAGTGGTCATTAAACTGTGTAGATAAATGAAAATATTGGTGGATTTGATTTAACATTAACATCCGTTGCGCAGAAGTGTGTAATTTGAGAGAAGTTTATCAAAACAGTAATAATATGTTAGGTGATAGCACTACCGCGAAAAACAACGCTTGGGCCATGTGTTGTAGTTGGTGGGTTTTCTACTTTCAACTAATTGATAGTAATTAGTAAGGAGGACCTAGCAACTTTAACTGGAAACTAATCACCAGCGTTCCGGACGGTTGCTTTAGAACAAGTTCGAGTCGTTTACAATCGGAGCATGACGACTGAAGAAATCTATATCTACGTACGAAGATGTCGCGGCCTCCCGAGGACGTAGTAACTCAAGTATCGGAATCTTGACACCACAGAACAGAGGAACCACTCTGACCATCCAACGATATACAACAACCATAGTTCATCGCTGCCCGCCATTTATACACACCACCACCGTCGAACGGAAGTGAAATTTGATTTTTCATGCAGGCGTGCCCAGTAACAACTTCTGAATTCCTGCCTATTACGACTGAACTAAATTACTCGCGAAATAACGAGTTCCCTATTTTATTAAGTTATTGATTTTAAATACTATTTGTAGATTACATTATAATTGTGGTTTTATTGATAATAATTATGCCGCAGCCCACTTTTATGTATGATACTAGATTTTCAAATTTAATTTTAATTGTGTGTATATAATAACAGTCAGCTCAATTAATAACAAAAAGTTGCTTAACATGGCCACAGTATTTGTTGTGCATCTAATTAATTTATTACGATCAAAAGGGCAACACCTTATCAGTGAATAGGTATCTATTACAAAAGTTTTATAATCGGTCCCTATATTTTCCCTATTTACAGTATACACTGCTATGATATATTATCGGTTAAATTGCGTTTTGTAGCCTTGGTTACTGATACTGCATTAAGTGACCGAAGCAGTTATTACAACCACATTGTTATCTTTCAGTTAGTTTACTTTTATCTTAACTGTTCGTTAATAGGTTTTATGTTTGCAGCAATATGATCTATGCTTTCACCAATGTGAATGAGTTGATTCAAAAATGAGAAATCGTTTGATAAATTTCATCCTTAATAGTTTAGACTTCAGTCCGTGAAGGTAAAATATTAACTTCAAACCATTTACAGAAACATAATTTTAAATGAACTTGGTTGACTGTTGGTCAAAATTAGTTCTACAGCCTGAAAGATGGCTGTTGCGTGAAATGGAGGATTCTGAAATGAGGATGGTTGACTGATCAGAATACTAGTTTTACAGAAATCTCGAAAAATCTGCCGTGGCTAATAGTTGACATTTCAATAAAACTTTGTAACGTTTTTCCACAACAATAAAGTAATGGTCATGGGTGCCGGGAGGGGTGTGCAAAGGGGTGCACTTGCACCCCCCTGCTAGGAAAGAAAATACACAGAAAAAGATTAAGAAACAACATTTTTATTTTTAAATTCACTACTTGAATAATAACTTACGGCGCCTAGCTTGTTGTCCAAATTTGTTCAACACCTTTTCAATAAATTCAGTATCCTTAGTAAGTGTTATATATATATAAAATATACAGATGCATCTCCCTTAAAGTAATCATGCCGGTGCCCATTGTAATTGTGAACAATAAAAAAAAAACAATAATGAAATTACTTAAAACGTTTGAAGAAATTATTGAAAAGCTTTTAGCAACGCTTCTAATGCAATAAATAGTTTATAATTTCGTGGTATGATGTCATACCATTACTAGTTCTTCGAGAAATGTTTTAAATATAATTAAAGGTGAGCTCAAAAGTCACTTTCTTTACGACCTGTTATAGTAATTCAGAACACTAAGAGGAAATCTCTTTTACGGGTACAGTTTTCGGTTTACTATCCTGATACATTTTCTTATTGATTTGTCTCTATTTGGACAACGTATTTCAAATAATCAATTTGATTTAATTTAAATGATTGCAACTCCACTGTAAAAGAGATTAGCTGCCAACAAAAGATTTTTTCATAAATAAATTGCGTTATTACATTTCAAGCAATAATGAAATTTTTAAATAGATTGTGGTTGGAGAATATAAGAATGGAGAACAGGAGAGTGGGGAGGGGGCGTTATCAAGAGACGAGAAAATCAAAATATAATTCTGTCTGTTATGGAACTTAGTAGAAAAGTAAATAAGTATAGTTATTTTTTTATCTACTTGACGCAGTGGTTTGACTGGTCGTTGCAAGAAGCCGCAGAGGCTGCGCCATGAGTTAGGCTGTCCCGCCAGTCGCAGTAGACGGCAGGTCTGGCTGGCCACTGACTGAGTCACGGCACCTAATGTTTAATTCAATGTTGCGCACCACAAAATTTCTGCGGCGCCGCATATAAACAAGGGAGCGTGGGTGCAAGAAGGTCCGCCGCACCGCCCGTTTTCTGTGTCTCTGTTTCTGCTTTTTTCCCCCCTCTATCTGGCCGGCATCTGGCTAACGAGCGCACTCGGCCTCAGCTGCTCGACTTTTTCTTGCCTAAATGCGGCCTTAGTATGGGCGGCGGTGGTGTCACGCCCGCTCGTTATTTCGGCGGCTCTCCGCTAGGCGGCTTAGCACGTACGAACGGCACTGGCTCGGCCAAAACATTACGCTACACCGCACTGGGATTGCGGTAAGGCTGTCATACACACACTTACCGCCACGTCTTAACGTTTCTGGGGCTTACCTACTTGATTTAAAGTAGCTATTTATGCATACCTAATAATTTCGTTGATTGTATCTTCCTGATTATGAATAAAAGAGGAGTGAAATTAATTTATAAACACATATAAAGCTTAAAGTGTCATAACTCGTAACACGGTCGTTTATTTTAACATCATCGTGAGCAAATGGACAAGAGGTGTATTTACATTTAAATATCATAAGAAATTTTTAAAAAATAATAAAAAATCAAACACACCGTCTTATATAATTAACCTTTAGATTGTAGAATCTACTCTTATACATAAAAAATTGTATTGGTAGGCCTATATATATCTGTTTAACCGAGCACCATACGGCAGCTATATGTGGTATTTCTTGGAGAAAGTTTCTAAGCAAAAAAATAAAGAAAAAAACACTGTGTCATCCGGTTTACATTTCTTTTCTTTTTTTTTTTTTTTTTCTTTTTTTTACAAACCCACATTCTTTATCCGATTTCGATGGAACTTTGTGCACGTATACTTTAAAACAAAGAGAAAAATACTGTCAACATTTGGTTTTCAAAAACCCAACCCCTCCCTCCTTTTCCACCCACTTAACTTTTCTGACCAAAAAGCCACACTTTGTCTCTTTTTATACTGCTTAATTTGTATACAAACCCACAGTTTCTATCCGATTTTGAAGGAGTTTGCACACTTATGCTTTAAAACGATCAGAAACTTCTGTCTAAATTTGGTTTACAAAAACCCAACCTCTTTCCCCCTCTTCCCCAACCCCTCTTAATTTCTAATGTTCTTTGTATAAACCCATATTTGATATGGATGGAACTTTGCTCAGGTATACTTTAAATCAAACAGAAAAGTACTGTTTACATTTGGTTTCCAAAGCCCAGCAGCTTTCCTCCTTTACCCCACCGTCCTTTAATTTAAAATGTTATTTACGGAAACCAATAGTATTAAATCGCATCAAAACCAATTCATCTGTTCTTAAGTTATGCTAGAACATTCATAAAATAAATGTGTTGTAATGTATCAGCATGTACGACAGATTTCAGCTTGGACCCCAAGCTTTTACATTGTGAAATCCCATTAAAAATCTGTATTTTCTGCGTGATGCCTGAACAAACAATTATTTTCCGGATACAGAATTATGTATATGGTATGTAACAATGCACGGTGGTGCATTTTTTCAGTATCAAATAGCAACTTTAATAGATGTTGTGATTAGGTTAAAATGCAGCCTGGACCAAAATGTAAACTGACCTTCCGTATCACAGCATTAAATTCAACTCGTTCTGGGAATTGTTCGGGTATACCAATGTTTAGTTTACTTCTGGAAACAACTGATGCCAAATTAACGAAACTTGGTACATATGATTCACATCAGAAATATAAAAATTGTGGATGGTTAAATCTGTGCAGGTTAGACGGGACAACGCGGGGTTCTCTGCTAGTATCCTGTAATATTATCGGAATCATTATATTTGAAATTGAACACTGTAACGTTTCCTGGCAGAATTCGGCAAAAGTGAGCGTTCCTGGTAGCCATATGCAAGTTTATGCTAACACTGGAATACGACGTGTTATTTAGAAGAGACAGGCCCAAAATACTATCTTTCACTCTATGCAAGATATGATAGACAAATTTTGAGATATACTGACATAGCCTAGAAATGAAAAACTAAGTGTTCTTGTTAGGAATATTACTGAATTTAATTTATAACATACAGTGACAGAACTTCTATAACATTTATGTTATACGTTATTGAGGGGGTTAGTGATAATATTACAACCCGTCTTAAAAAAAACATTAATACACCACAATTGCTATCCACATGATTTTCTAAAAAAAAAAAAAAAACACCACACAACAAGAATTTGAACTAGCTACAAAAGAGGCACCCAATGTTGTACGGAGTTTAATTCAAAGTATAATCAATACAGTTCGATCTCCAAGTATAATATATGCACACGAAAAATGTGTTCCGTTTTTTAGTACATTAGTGAAAACTCTTAGTAGATGGATTGCTCCACTGAGCGCATCAGTTGGGTTTTTTTTCCGAGCTAGAGGAAATACTTGTTGAAGTTCGATGAAGTCTGTTACAGTAAGTCGTTGCTGCATCAGTCGTCCTCAACCACACCGCACCATGTAGAATCCATCAATTAAAAACCTAAAGACAAAATATGAATGTCTCATCGTAACTCTTTCAATTCAAAGAATGGTCTCTCATATTAAGCTCGTAGCTTGGTATTTCGACCAACCAGGTAGATTGCTCGAAACACCTCTTTTTCTGCCTCCACAGCCCCTATGTCTCCTCTTGCGTGCTCCAGTCTCGTCCGGAGTCTTCTTTCCACTATCCGGATACACTCCACATGTGGACAGAATTTAAAAAAAACGAAATAATTAAAAAAATCACAAATTCCTTACTGGACAAAGGATTTTTTTTGTCTCTTCCAGGCTCTCACAAAACTTCCAGCGTCCATATAACGTAATTTGCATTGCGTGTTCGGGAATCGCCTTTCTCTCACACACATATGAAGTGTCTTTTTCTAACGCATCAGGTATGGGAAACTGAGCATTCCTATCTTTTTAGTAACTGCCTTTCATATATTTATTGTAGCTTAGCGTCTGCAAACAAATCTATGCAAATGGACATGTTAAGCCAAGTGTACTTTTCATATTGAATGGCCTAAATTGTCAAAGAAGCTGACTATCCGGCTTGTGCGAGATATTCATTTTCAAATTTGCGTATTGATAAGGACACATATCCCTCTTCTCTTCTATTGCTGGGGCAGGTATTTCCTACAGGGTCTGAGAACAGAATCTCTTACTGAACAATGACATGGCGTTGTTCATTTACGTGCCAAGGACGAACATCTCAGAATCTAAAAAACATAATATATCTCCCGCTAATTATCTCATACTCCATTGCTTTACTGTACAGCCCTTATTAACCTACTATTAAACAGTTGTATGGTAGACTTATCATTTCAACGTTCACATAATAGATATTATTTGTATAAATTGTCAGACCGAACTTAACATAAGGCATTAATCTTATCTGGAACTTCAAAACCATCAGGCAGGGGAAGTATTTGGCGTTTGTATACTATAAGAAAAATTTTGCAAGCCTGCCATCCAGTTATCACTCAGTCCTTTTTTCCAACTGCGGTACCCTGGTACCTCTAGTTTGAAGGACGTAGATAATATACTGTAATCCGAATCTTAGTCTTCAAAACAATTACCAATTATTCAAAGATCACCATAATGTTTCACTATACGCTGATACAATCAGCTACAATTTGTAAGAACCTTGATGGTAACATCTTAACAAGCATACGCTGTTACGTTAAGTAATCATTTTGAATGTTTTAATTATTTAAATCCGACAACTGATCTACTGATTTACTGTTAGAGGGACGCTAATGATTCCATATATGTATATGTAAAACGTAAATATTTAGGGAACACGTTCCATAATTCCAATATTTGCTTGAAATCATAAGAAAATGTTTGTCTTTTTACATATAAGAAAGTACTTTTTTATATATTTTTCCTTTCCTTAACGGTTTTATCTGTCAGTAAGTAAAGTATTTTTTTTTTAATTTCTGGTCTGGTTCATATTGCCCTGTAACGCTTTGTGGAAAATTATTACCTGTTGCGGCGCCATGGGTATGAGTTACATACATGATTTTACTTCAAGAGGTTGCCTGATTTTCGCTAAATAAAACTACACATAAACGTCAGTCATCTTGTCCAACAAATTGCTTTTCATTGAATCGTTATTATACTGAATCTTCCTCCGCTACTTGTCGGAATAAGATGCGGCCTAGAGAATTGCAGTAACGGTTAGCAATATCGCTTCAAACTTTAAGGAACATGAATTAAACATGTCGGTAACCAGTCTTGTGTTAATAATCATTCAACCATCTCCCTGTATATAGAGCGCCGAACAGCACGGTTTACGCGCTTCTACTGAATCCTGTCCAGGGAGATTTACAAAACTATGGAGAGAAACTGGCTGCATTCTATTCACTGGTTAAAAATCCACATGTGTTCGATTACGTTGTTATTCTTTTTTTTTTTTGTACACAGGTTGTGCACATTAAGTGAAAACACAAGTACCCAAGCGGAAATTTTTTACTGTAAAAAGTGCAATAATCCAAAAAAAGTTTTACTATACAGTTATTATCTGAGTATAATCCCACTTTTTAAAATTTTTAACATAAGGACGAATGTATATTATTCTCTTAACTGCTAAAATAAGTAGATACGTGGCTTTACGTTACTTCTTAACAATAAGTTAGCTGCCACCATATGCAAGCGCAGAATAATGTAAATTATTGTCAACACGATAAAATATTCAGATGTTTTTAAATCTTATTCGGTTTTTTTTTTTTAATCCGTTAATCGATTATAACGATTAGAAATCAAGCATGAGTGTATGGTTTTTAATAAATTTACAATAGCACTGGGTACTTGTTATGAGTTGTGAGTCTCTAATTGTTTCTACATGTTTTCCTGCCAATTATTTATCATGTTGATTCCTAAGAGTTACTGAGAATTTAGTCAGACAAAACAAATACAGAATGCAAAACCTGGTCTGTGCGGAACCTGAACAGTGATACTTCTGTAATTATCAAGTTATTTTAATAATTGCAGAGCAAATTATATTATGAGCCTATTTCAATTGCTTCTGTGTATGCACCTGACAACGCGGTCCGGACGTCCCTATCAGATGGGCCTGCAACGTCACAGCGATAATCAGCGTAATTATCATGATGATGGTGCTGATGTCAGGCCTGGGTAATTACGTCGGACATGGGAGGCGCCGCCGGCAGACAGAGCGCTCTTGCGGTGGACGCCGGAACTACGAGCGCCGCTTTTGTTAAGGTTGCGCAAGGTAGGAAGCGACTGCTACTTAGGCAATAACCTGACAGGTAACAATCCTCTTACTGCAAGAATAACTCTGTTAGAAGTGCAATCAAATATCGCTAAACGTAAGAGTATAACAATTTTTTAGATCAAAACAAGGTACCATTGCAATCAATAATTCACTTTTAAACTTGCAGATGGTTTACAGTAATTGTATTTATCCATCAATGGATTTTTCTATTTCTGTTAACAATACTGTACTCCTAACAAGGTCGTTTGAGAGACATTAAATATGGTTCTTCCCAGTAATGAATAGAAACAAGTCAGATGTAATATTACAATCACAGTTCCTACTTATCTTATTTTTTATATCGCATGAAATCATAGTACTTTTATTCACTGATTTCACTGATCCTAATCTTTTCTTAAACATTCGAATACGGAAAATTATATGTACCAGAGTCGTAAGTAACTGAAAATTATGAAATATAACAATTATATTATTTACAGATTTCAAATGAAATAGTTAATAGTAACCACTTGTGACTTCATCAAGGATAATCCTGCAACCACTGATAGGTCACAACATTTCCTACTATTTTTTTTTTTATTAAAAGTATAATCATTTTCGAGATATTAATTTTTTAAATATTTTTTTCGAAAAATGTGACTTTGTTCAGTTTATTCGATGCCATGGTGTTTTCTTTCCTTAAAACGTTAAAAAAACCTTATAAAAATCTTAAATGGTATAATATTTTATACTTCTTTTAAAATGAGTTTTTTATGGTAGTTCTATCTGCTAAAGAGACCATTGTGCATTTTAAACATGTATTAAAAATGATGATAATAATTAAAAAAACATAATTTTAAAAGCAATGGTAAGCAATAAATACCATTTTAAAATTTGAAATAACGAAGCAAATTTTTAAGGTAATTTGCACGATCCGCTGCCAAAGTCGGCCGTCTGAATAAATTTGTATACTGTGTAAAAATAAGCCTGTGTAAAAATAAGCCTGTGTAAAAATATTTTTTTAAAGCATTTTTTAATATTTTAACAAAAAAGGTACATTGT
>JARYHS010012519.1:95382748-95398282 GCA_031002005.1 Vandiemenella viatica
GTATACTCTATTCATTGCAGCCTGGACCAAAGTGAAACATAACCACAGCACATAATATTGTGGATTCCCAATATTTAAATCGTATCTACCTCCAATACTGTGTTCCAGGCTGCATTACAACCTAAACGCAAACGGTTATTGAGGAAATCATATTTAATAAATATTTCCTTAGTGTTTAGGTCGTAATGAAGCCTGGATCAAAAGGAAACGTAATCACAGCAGACAATATTGTGGATTCCAATATTCAAATCGTATCTATCTCTATTAATGTGGTCCAGACTGTATTTCAATCTAAACGCAAATAAGTAAAAATGTTACACCATTTAGCCCCGAATATACAAATAGCACTATCCTTAGCTGCCGCTAAATACCTTGTTAATTCGTAACAATTTGTCTTGAAATTAGTATATCGAGATGTTAATTGGAAAGCAAACGATATCTAGGTCATAATGGAGGCTTTGGAAAAGGTCCAAAGAAGAGCCTCCCGATTCGTGACAAGTATTATAGTGGGAGGGAAAGCGTAAGTTCGATGTTGAAGAAGTTAGGTTGGGAAGTCCTGGAACACCGAAGGCGTTGTTCTCGACAGAAGCTGTTATGAGTCAGGGGTATTGTGGGGATGGGTGATCTTTTTCTTTTTAATTTTTGAATTATGATTATTTCTGTTGACAAGACTCTCAAAGCTGTCAGGTTACAAGAAAACTGGCAATTAATGATTATTTTGTTCTGTTGGCATTTACACCGCTAGGCATATTTATAATTACCATTAACACAAAACCAATGCAAGATATCGAACACCAAGCCTAGACGTTACAATTGGCCGATTAACCAAAGCAAACAATAACTGAATTTAACGTTAATATGATTCAGGAATTGTCAAATGAAATTAAATATTAAAGTTAACAAAATATGCACGATATGTCGTGATAAAAAACATTAGCAATTAAACTATATGCACATCTACATCTACATTCATACTCTGCAAATCACAAACATTGTGGGTGGCAGAGGGTGTTAAGCACCAATCCTAAACCCACCCATTCCAATCCCGAATAGTGCGAGGAAAGAAGGAATACATATTAGTATCAGTACGCCATCTTATTTCTGTAATCTTATCCCTCCGGTCATTGCGACCTAAATAGGTTGGCGGAAGAAGTATTTCATTGCACTCGAAATCTAAATTTTTTCGCATATTCTCCAATAAATTCGAACGCAAGCTACGTCGTCTGTCTTCCAAACTATCCCAGCCCAATCTATGAATCAATTCTGTGACGCCTTCATAAGGGCTGTAACAACAAGTCACGAATCTAGCGGCTCTCCTCTGCTCCCTCTCAACTGAGTCAATCAGAACCTTGCGATACGGATCCCAAACCCCACAACAGTAATCCAGATGCGGACGCACTAGTGTTTTATACGCTATCTCTTTTGTTTGAGCATTACAATTCCTCAAAATACGACCTATGAATCGTAATTTAGAATTAGCCTTGCCTACGGCGGAAGTTATGTGCATGTCCCATTTCATGTTGCTTTGTACTATCACCCCCAGATACTTCACGGAATCAACCGTGTCAACAGCTGAATTGTTTATTTTGTACTCGTGAACAAACTGATTCTTCTTGTTACTTATCCGCATTGCCTTGCACTTTTTGCAATTAAGTGTAAGCTGCCATTTACGGCACCAATCGAAAACAGCATCCAAATCACGCTGAATTTCGAAGCAATCGTCGGAGCACCTTATTTCCCTATAGATAACCGCATCGTCGGCAAACAATCGCAACCAGCATTTGACGTTGTCACCTAGATCGTTTATAAATATTAAGAAAAGAAGTGG
Organism: Vandiemenella viatica; assembly: GCA_031002005.1. Taxonomy (NCBI): domain Eukaryota; kingdom Metazoa; phylum Arthropoda; class Insecta; order Orthoptera; family Morabidae; genus Vandiemenella; species Vandiemenella viatica. The sequence goes on from JARYHS010012519.1 coordinate 95,384,577, forward strand.
ACCTATTACACTTCCTTGAGGAACGCCCGAAGTAACATTTACCTTAGAAGAGGCTTCCCCGTCAACAACGACATACTGTGATCGACCAGTTAGAAAATCACGTATCCACTCGCAAATCTGAGCCGAAATACCGTAAGCTCGAATCTTCGCTAAAAGTCGGTTGTGTGGCACAGAATCAAAAGCTTTCTGAAAATAAAAAAAAAAATGCATCAACTTGCGAACCTGCATCGATAACTTTCATTATGTCGTGGGAAAATAGGGCCAATTGTGTTTCACACGATCTCTTCTTATTGAAAATTAATCTCGGGCGCCGTTAATACAAGAAAACATTATGGAACTCGTGATAAGCAAGGGGCCTCCACAACACATAATGTTCTGTGAAATATGCTAACTACCTCAGAATGATTCTGCTTGATGAGCAGAGGTCTTTATCTCAAGTCGCTTTCGGGTCTATCACAGTTTCAAGAACCAAATGAAGCATGACTTGGCGTGAGCACATTACCGCCCCGTAGACGGCGTCAATGGTAATTGCCGCACAGCCTATCACTGTGCGATAGTGATCCTGCGACCCGACGAGCATCACCAGCCAGCGGTCATAGCGCGGTCACTGTACGACTCCTTCCAGGGTCGAACCGTCTATCCCAGACCGCATACCAGGCCAGAATACCCTTCTCCACTCCAGGGAAATGTGGCTTCCTCTTCTCGTCGCCGCAGAACATGAGGGCAGAAAGAATAAGCCCTGCTTTAACTTATGAGAACCACAATGTTACATTTCATTGGCGGGACAAGCTTTCTTGAATTCACATGGTGTCACGGCATACTGCAATTCGCGGCCCACGCGTTCCGCGCGTCGGTTTGGGTGTAAACTTAAAATCTGAAAGGAGCAGTTCTCAATAAATCATTTCGGCCATCATGATCTGGGTTTTCCAGGGTTTCCCCAGATCGCTTCAGGCGAATACCGGTATAGTTCCTACAAATAAGCCATGGGCGCCTCCTGCCATATCATGTTTATCCCTTCGTATGCACAATTGGTTATACAATAGGATTGGTACTACCATGCTCATATTAATCCGAACGACCTGAATCGCACATCGCTAAATTTCCTCCTGGGAATTATTCAACCCATTATACACAACTGCAAAGACAGTACTATACCCGGTAGGTGGTACACTCATGTTACTGTGAAAAATTGTCACGTACTCGACCCACAAAAAACGGAATACATTTCAGTTTATTCGTTTCATAAACTTGATTAGTGATTACAGTAAGGCAACAAATGTATTACACAGACATTAAATTAGTTGACTTGTACTTTTTTAATTCATTTGACAGTTATTTAGTGTCAATAACTAGTAAAAAAGTCACCGCTTTCAAACAAAATGTTAGTTTTGAACAAAAGGTAGGACACGAAACAATTTATGTATTACATTCGTCTTCAAAAACATAAATAACAAGAAATTTAATACAAAAAATGATGTTTGCACTGGATTTAAATTTGTGGAAACGTTACAGAGCCATTGGATGCAGCTGTCTGCAAAATTACAAAATTAATTACTTTAGTATTAATTTAACGAATCTACTTGCCCTAACGTTCTGTTATCCGGTTCTACTCATAAGTCTGTTTTTGAACCTACAGAACGTAAAAAAAAAAAAAAAACTTAAAGAATTATTAAATAAATATTGCCGGTAGCATGAGATGGAATCAGTGAGATATGCGTTCGTAAAAAAAAAAAAAAAAAAAAAAAAAAAAAAAAAAAAAAAAAAAGTATGTGGATGTATTTTAGCGAAAGAAAACTGATTTTCTCTCACTACAACCAAGAAAAGATCCTTAAAACATTGAACATTCCTACCTTTTTTTAAAAAGTTATAAATAAAGTTAGATTCCAGCTTTTTCAATATTTGATTGAAAATCAACTTCATTAGTGAATATGGCAAAATTTTACACATTGCACTTCTGTATTCGACTGCCGATGTAAAGATGGAAGGTGTATCAAAAAATGATGGACTGAAAGCTTCCTTAATTAACAATATTGTGCGACTATTGATGGTCACGAGTGGAGTTAATGATGTATATCATGTATTATACTCTAATTGTGGCATCAACTTATTCTTGTAGGCCAACCTCTTAGTCCGATCTAATGCTAATATTACTCCTACTCCTCCCGCAGGTAGACGGTAAAAAATTCTCACTGAAGTAAAAAAATAAAACTATAATCCGGAGCAAAAGATAAAAAAAATCAATACAACTAAACATCAATAGTGAATGGGTGAAATATAACAAGTTGATTCTAACGCCTAGTTTAATGATGTACAGCAAACATATTTTTTTAACGTGTTGTTTATTGAATTTAATGCTTCAAGGAAGTAACAGGACAGTTCTGCAACGCGGAAAAATGTTGCCGAACGAGTAGTTATGAGCTGGTAAATCTCTAATGCTGTGGATCGCTCAGATTGGCCGATGCCGAGCAGGAAGATTAGTGGCTAGGAAGCGCCCTGTCTCGCGGAAGAAAGGTACGCGGTTCGAGTCGGGCTTCCGGGCACGAGTGGTTTAATTAAGTGTTACGTTCCCCTCGTGTTTCCTGTATGTCAGGAGACTAATAGCACATGATTCACTGATTGGGATGTAAAAATAAAAGATTTGTTGCCTGGATAGATCAAATAATCCAAATTCCTTTTTGTCGTTATCTTTTCATTGAGTCTTTAAAATATCTTTTGTAATGACACGGGAAATATTAACTGTGTAAGAACAAATTTAGGCCTCACTATTTAAGTAGGATCGATTCCACGTTCACTAAAGTCATTCTGGGAATCCTACGAAAACCGAAGTCTCGATAGCTGTACCGTGAATTCAAAATTGTTACTATCTAATTTCGATGCAAAAAGTTTTGAATCGCCTACTACATTCGGATTTTCATTCCTGTATTTGGTTTGCAAGTGGATCTCTGAATTTTTTTTTGATAATAGAACCATAAAAACACAGAATGATTCCATGGAAGGCATATCTCAGTCTTTTAATTGAGGAATGCTGGGAAATGTTTTGATACAATTTCAAACACGTCTGCTTAGCAGTTGTTGAATGTAATACAATTAATACATCTTTGTATCTATAGATTTTGATATACTGAATCCTGTGTATGGTGATGTATCGTTAAAGCTTGAATTATAAGCCGAATTAATTTCATAACTCTGGAATTTGTAAAACTTTTAAACTCTTCATAAAAATCAGCTTGTTAATGTTTGTAATGTCAGTGATCATCTGTTTTATGTTTATTTGAAACACTGAAAAAAGTACGCTTCACACTGGAACTAAATTATTGATTGGTATTCATTTACCTAATCTAACCACAAAACATTTGGTTTTCACTATCTCAGAAGATCAAAATTTAATACACCGTAGTCATATTAACCAACATACATTTGGAAAAAAGAAGAGCGCTTGTATACGAATCTTACGTTCAATTCATCCGGAGCAAATTTTTATCAGTTACCAAATTACAATAAGATTTCGTCCAAAGGTAAATAAATAAATAAACAATGCTAAAAGAACTTGCTAAAACAATGATTCTTGCTTTATTTGAAGTTTTGGATAGAAAAAGAAATATTGGGCAATCCCGTAAAGATTACGTGCCAGATGAAGGAATAAACTGTAAAACAATTTTATAATGTATCCTTATTACTCTCCACAAGTGGTGTGTGAAATTGAAATTGTGATCGAAAGCAGATATTTTGTTGTTTACATAGAGCATTAAACCGCTCAGTGTTTCCTCGTCCGAAATTCGTCTTCTGTGACGACATTCTAGCTGCTTTAACAGCTCACAGTGTTTAATCTCTTGTAACTGTGTATTTGTTATGATACTATTGCTGAAAGTAACATCATTATGTCTCTGCGCTAGTTTGGAATAAAACTAGAAGCTACAGAGTAGTGAAAAATTTGATAACCGAGGATAAAAGATTGAATTTTGTAGTTACTGCAGCAACATGATGATGACTACGTAATATGATTAATAATCATTTTCCGATTTTTGAATAGTTATATTATATACTCAATAATTCTGAATGATTTCTCAGTAGCTGTAATCTCATTTCTGTTATGTGGATTTTTCGAGGTGCAACTACGACGGTTAATCTCAGAGACTTAAGCAGTAAAACTGTTTACATTCCTACTTACAGTTGCAGTGTTCAGTTAAAAATTTTAAAACGTGGCTTGTAGTCTATTTTAAAACCTTCTTTAGCCAAGCATATTTTATACCACCAGAAATTATCCTCCACAATTATTTGACGGTATTTTGCAATGTCGGAGAGATGAGTAGTAACGTTCTGGCCTTACATTCGGGAGGACGCAGATTCCAATCCCTGTTCGGTCATCGAGATTTCGGTTATCCATGGTTTCACCAAAACACTCCAGGTGAATGTCGGTATGGTTTAATGAAAAGGAAATGAGCGAATTCCTTCCTTGCAATAAGTACTTTCCCGCCTCTAATGACCTCGACGTCGACGTCACATATGAATTGGTGTGTGTTACTAAAAAGTTTCACATCTTGAAGCTTCCCTGATTTTGAGATCATTCTTGTTCTTGTTCTTCTTCTTCCAATGTAGTGTTAGACAGGTGGGCTGTTACAGTCTCAATATAATTCTTGTTTTTATCAAATGAAATCATATACAGAGAATCACTTAAAACTGAGTCAATAGTTTTGCCGCCGTATCACTCTCGGACTAGAAAAAGAATGAAAAAAATTTTAACTTTTAAACTACCTGTATATATGGTACCCGTTATACGGTTATTTGAGAAAGAACAAGACACATGATTTTCAGGAGAGGCATATATTCCAAAGAAACCTTCAGATGATAGAGAAGAGATCCGTAGTCTGGTGGGAGCGATCGAGTGGTGCCGAATTCGAATCTGCACATATTCATTTTTTTTTTTCTTTAACATTTTGGTTAATGTATATTGTTGAAAAAATATACTTATGATTAGTCATTACCAACGGTTCATCACATAAATACGTTTACAGTAATATAGACTGCAGCAAATGTGTGTTCTTTAAGAAGTATATTTAACTGAAAAATACAAAGGATTCGAGCAACAGACTACAGAGCATATTCCAAGAAGCTTAACCTCTACCAATAAACCTGTTTTCTGTTAATCCACTAAAACTATCAATATTAGGATCTTATTGATAATCGAGAAAATTACTTATTTTTTATTGTATTTCCATTTATTTGTAGTTCGTACCGGGGACAAGGAACGGGAAGGAATTCGGACCATGGATTTTCGAAGAAATAATCCTGCCATTCACCCGGAGTGATTTGGAGAAACGAAGGAAAAACCAAATATAGATAGCCGGATGGGGAGTCAAACACGCGCCCTCCCGAATGCGGAGCCATAGGGTTAACGCTCAGCCATTAGATTCACTTTTTCAATATTTTTCGTATTTGGTCTATGATGACATCCGTAAAATTATTTTAAAAAATTACTTAAAACAAAGTTAAAATCGTAAATGAAAATAAATGTGCAGAAGTGAGTTGACCTGATGAGAGAGGGGGTTTCAAAACAATCTCTGAAATCAGAAACGCAATTCAAATTTCATTTTCTCTCTCTCTCTCTCTCTATAAGGCCCCTCTTATCTTGGAGATATTGTTATATTAAATGAAGTTGTATTATACCAAATATAACGAGCATTTTTTATCGGTTTGCTGTTAACCAAACAGGTAACATTTAAATCTTTTCGTAGAAATGTCAAAAAAAAGGTTCCTACTTCACATTCTACTTGAGCAAAGACCTCAAATCAATTTCTAAACTACAGAAATTTGCAGTCTCAATAAAATGGGGTAAAATAAGAAATTTCAATATATATATGAACTAATTCTCTATGTTTTCCCATTTTTTCAAGTATGTCTTAAAGTAAAGATTAAGAGTTAGTTGGAATGAAATTATCACGTTGAGCAATAACACTGCTAATTGTTACAACATTTTATAAATCAGCTCAATTACTCTCCGCAGCTAGAGTGTAATTCTCAAATATCGTAGTAGACGGAAAGCGTTTCATACTGGTTTCCTTGTTTGACACTGACGTTGGCCGCACTGAACTTCAATTTTATGCCTCAGTTTTCCTCCTACAATGTTCTGATTGAATGCCTATAAGACTTCGCAATATTCAAACTTTCAAAAGAGGACGCAATGAAAGATGTAAAACAGGAATTTGAATGTGGCTTAAGTGTTCACGAAGACAAAACCAGTAACCAGTATAATCGGATTTGCTGATCACATTATCCTGAAAGCAGGATGGACTGAGTATATGGAGGAGTTACTGAATGACAAAATAAAGAAAGAGGATTCTTTAATAAATACAGATCAAAGCAAGACAAAAGTGTAAAAGAAATAATAGTAGGTTAAATATAAAAATGGGATCGGATGCAAAACTAGAAGTAAATAAATTCTGTTACTTGGGAAGTAAAAATTACAACTGGTGGCTGAAGCAGGAATGGTGTTAAAAACAGAATTGCACTAGTAAAAAGAACATTTATGAAAAAGTAGTTTCAAATATTGACCTAGGACTCAAAAAGAACTTTTTAAAACTCTGTGTTTGGAGCACAGCATTTTATGGTAACGAAGCATGGACTTCAGGAATGCCGGAAAGAAGGAAAATTGAATCATTTGAAATGTGGTGCTGTTGGAAGAATGCTGAAAATTAGGTGGACAGTTAAACCACGAAATGACCATGTTTTTGAAATGATGGCTGACGAAAGAAGTTTGTGGAAGAATCTTACACAAAGAAGAAACAGGATCGTGGGTGATATTTTTAAGACATGCGGGATTGGTTATGTATGAAGCAGATAAGGGAGGACGTGTTTTGAAAAGGATTTTTTGAGATGAAGAGGTTAGTGCAAAATAAGAAGGGATGGAAGTTTGTATCAAACCAATCGAGAGACTGACGACAGTAAAATAAGAGATGAAATAAGCGAGAGGGTGAAACACGGTGCCGGCCCATTGAGACCTGCTCTTGCGAAACACATCTATGTGGCCGACAGTTTTTTTTTTTTTTTCTTTTTCTTATTGCTTTACGCCTCGCCGACAGATAAGGTCATTAGAGGCATGATGGGACTGGGGACAAGGAACGGGAGGGAATTCGGTCATGGCCTTTCTGCAGGAAGCATCCCGGCATTCGCCTGGAGTGATTTGGTGAAACCATGGAAAACCAAAATCTGGATGCCCGGACGGGGATTGGAACCGGCGTCCTCCCGAATGCGAGACGAGAACGTTGACAGTTCACCCACCACGCTCGGTACGCCAGCTTAACGTCCGTATCCGGCGACCGAGTCACGGTCAAAAGTGTGGTATGCATTCAAGCCACACGCGCTATAGAAGGATTTGGGATTTAACCCAGGAATTTTGTGCACCATCTGGTAATTAGTAATAATGCACCACCACCGAACCATGTCCCAGTTCTATAAAGTTCTTCAACCACCGGAACTTAAATAAGGTAATGCCGTATCTGGCGCTGCGAGTCATCACGGAGCTATAATGACCCGAACGAAGAAGTTGGCTATAGAAGTATAGCATTTAAAAATCAACCTTTCAAAATTCTTATATCTATCACATTTGTAATATATGAATTTTATGAGCATAACAGTATAGCAAGCATCCGGCACACCTTTAATTGTTTTAATTTAGAGCTGATAAAAATAGAAAAAAGGAGAGGGGTTGGGAATGAGTAAGAGAGACAGAAAAAAAATTGAATTGCGTTTCTGATTTCAGAGATATTTTTGGAAACACACAATCTCATCAAAACATTTCACTTCTACCGACATATTATCATTTACGATTATTAACTTTGCTTTAAGTAGATATTTAAATAATTTTATGGATGTAATCGTAGACCAAATACGACTAGTAATGAAAAAGTGAAGTTAATGGGTGAGTGGTAACGCTATGTTGTCGCATCCGGGAGGAGGCGGGTTCGAATTCCGGTCCAGCCATCAGACGTGGGATTTCTACGGTTTCCCCAAATCACTCCAGGCAAATGTTGGGATGATTCCTTTAAAAGACCATGACCCAATTTCTTTCCGTTTCTTGCCACCAGTTTTGTCCCGCCTCTAATTACCTGCCGTTAATGAAGCGTATTGCAACAAGTAAAAAAAATAATAATAATAATAAAAAAATGGGCTGGTAGTAATTACTGTTAGTCGAGTTAACGCCAGCTGCGACCACGATAACCGTTTTGTCGTCATTTTTTACTTGAGTCTTTAATATATCAATTGCAATGACAGAAAATATTAGTTATGTATGAACAAAATTAGGTCTCACTATTTAAGTAGGATTGATCCGCCGTTCGGTAGAGTGATTCTGGGAACTCTACGAAAACCGAAGTCTCGATGGCAGGACCGTGAGTTTAAAATGGTTACTACCAAACTTCACTTCAAATCGTTACCAATCACCAACAGCATTCGGATTTTCATTAGTGAATTTGGTTTGCAAGTGAAGCTCTTAATTTTTTTGAGATAATAGAACGATGAAAACTCAGACTGATTCCATGGAAGGCATAACTCAGTATTTTAACTGAGGTTTGCTAGGAAATGTTTTGATACAATTTTAAACTCTTCTGAATAGCGTTTGTTGAATGTAATGCAATTCATACATCCTTATATCTGTTATACTGATTTCTGTGTATGGTGACGTGACGTTAAAGACAAATTTAGAAACCGAATTCATTTCTTGACCATGGAATTTGTAAACTTATCAGAAAAATCAGCTAGCAAATGTTTGTAATGTCACTGATTATCTGTTTTACATTTATTAGATACATTGAAAGAAGTACCTCAATTATTGATTGGTACTCATTTATCTAAACTAAAAGTTTGTCTTTCATTGTCTCAGAAGATCGAAATTTAATACACAGTAGTCATAACAAACTAACAACATTATGAAACAAGAGAAGCGATTCTATACGAATCTTACGTTCAGTTCATCTGGAGCAAATTTTTGTCAGTTACCAAATTACAAAAAGATTTAGTCCCAAGGTAACAAGAAAGAATGGTAAAAAAAACCTTATTAAAACACGACTGGTTTTTTTCGAAATTTTAGATCAATAATAAGAAATACTCTGTAATACAGTAAAGATTATTTGTCAGACGTCAAATGAGAAGACAGCACTTTGTGGACCAATAAACCGTAATAAAGTGGCGTGCGAAACGGAAATTGTGATCGAAAGTGGAAGATTTTTGTTGTTTACGTAGAGTATTAAACCCCTCAGTCTTCCCTTCTGCGACGACAATCTGACTGCTTCAACAGTGCACAATGTTCGATCTCATGAAACTGTGTGTTTGTTACGATACTATTTCTGAGAGTAGCGTCATTATGTCTCTCTGCGGTAATTTCGAAATAAAACTAGTTGCTACAGAGTAGTGAAAAACTTGATAAGCGAGGACAAACGATTACTTTTTATAATTACTGCAATAACATGATTGTGACTAATAGCTACGTAATATAATTGTTTTCGTAGTTATATTATATACTTAATAATACTGAGTGGTTTCTCAGTAGCTGTACTGTAATCTCATTTCTGTCACGTGGATTTTTCGCGGGGCAGCTACGACGATTAGACTCAGAGATTTGAGTAATAAAACTGTTTATATTCCTTCTCATAATTGCAATGTTTCGTTAAACTCTTTAAAACGCGGCTTGTAGTCTATTTTAAAACCTTCTTAAGCCAATCAAATTTGATGTCATCAGAAATTATCCTCCACAATTATTTGATTGTATTTTGCAATGTCGGATGGTGATAGGTGAGTGGTAACGTTCTGGTCTTGCATTCGGGAGGACTCAGGTTCCAATCCCTGTTCGGTCATCAAGATTTCGGTTTTCCATCACTTCCCCAAATCACTCCAGGTGAATGTCGGGATGATTTCGTCACAAGTCCATGATCGAATTACTTGCAATAAATCCTTTTCCGCCTATAATTACCTCGACGTCAACGTCAACGTCATGTATATGTGTGTGTTTAATTATAAGTAGGGTTTTATACCAAAAGTTTTTTTTATATTTTGAGCCTTGCGAGATTTTGAGACACTTTTCTTGTTCTTCTTCCTCCTACGCAGTGTTTATCCAGGTGGACTGTTACAGCCTCAATATCATTCATGTTATGATCAAATCATTAATTTTTAAAACTGTATATAGTACCTGTAAGCTAATGGTTATTTGAGAAACAGCAAGATACATTACTTTCAGAAGATGTCTATAGTCCAAAAACCTTCAGTTGTTAGGGAAGAGATTCGTAGCCTGGTAGTAGCGACTAAGATTATCGATCTGGCAGACTTGAGTTCGAATCTGCATATCCTAGATCCTCATTACCTATTCATTCACAATATTTTATGTCTTTATATAGCTTCACTTTCGTTATATGATGGACGAGGCACGCGTCCACACAGAGTTGAGTAGCTCAATGGTTGCGCCCTGGCTTCTGACTATGATAGTACTGTGTTCGATCCCACTTTCAGGTCAAATATTTTTTATTGATTGTTACCTTCTCACTTGTTGTAAAATACATATCATATGTGTTAAGAAGAACAATATCATATTTTAATGTAAATCAATTAAAAATAAATTCTTATGACAAAAAATGATATAAAACACGCATATTTATGTCAATGCTTTCAAAGTAATGTTTCGTTTTCAGTTGGCCACGTTTCAATTATGTAATTTGAGTGGCATATGAAACAAAATTGCCCGCGATGTGTTTTTGTTTTGCGAAATTACTTGCAACAGATTGTGGTGTGACAGCGTCACCCACAATGAATATAATCAAATCATTATTAATTATATTCATATTTCTTTCTTTTTTCCTTTTTTATTATATTCAAGTTTATTAATTATTTAATCTGGGAACGTGTAAATTAATTGTAAATAATGAGGGTTGTCTGGATAGGTTAAATGTATGTTTAAAACCAGGGCGGCCAAAGGTATAGTTTATTATAAATTAATTTTTCTGTAAACGCATGGCTCAGAACGCTTAAATATTGAAGGCTAGAGACTGCCATTTCGACCGTTGAGGGTGGAACAATGGAGCAGGCGAGGCGACAAGGTGACGCCGGGCCAGCCCGGCTTGAGTCCCGTTGGAATTCGGTCAACGAACTACCCCACCTTGCCGCTATCCCGAAGGCCAAGTAGGAAACGCGCGAAGGAGTCAGCGAATGCGACGCGTGATATTAAACACGTGACGACGGAAATGTGTAGCTAGCCAATCCTGAACATTTATTGGGGGCTACAATACTAATTCCATGGAGTTCTTTACATGTGGCGAGCAACTAGCCGAGGAAGAAGACGGAGCCATTTTTGAGAACACTTCTGTCCAAGACGAGCTGATGAGCAGACGTGACTTGGGTCCAAGACGAGCTGGTGAACAGACGTGCTAGCCGGCACGCTTTCTGATGATCATTGTGGTTGATCATTTCTTGCTTTGGAAAAGCGAGATGTCGAGTGGCATGCTTGCCATTATTTGGAAGTTATGCTAATAACGCGGTCGTAGCCGCTTATTTAGCTTCCATTGCTGCAGTGGCATTGTGTTTGTCGCTCACCATCACGGCGATGATACTATGGTAATGTACCAGAAAACGACGGTCACTATCCAGTGGATTTTTAACAGACTTATGTGCCCTTAAGCGACGCCTGGGTTAAGACTCTGCTCCCGCCACTTAAATTCTGAGCTAGCTGGATTTATATTTCAATTCAATTTTTTAAGCATCTTGCTGTTTGTTAATTCAATTTTGATGCTTTTCATTCACTTTATACGGCGCCCCCTGGGATTTTCCTTTGTACAGTAAATTGTTAGCTTCAATTTGATGGCCTGCGTTGCCATGTGATTTCAATGTTAACTTTGCTGTTTTTATTACTTGTTTGAGATATTTCATTCAGTTTTGTTTGCTTACTCCGGCGAATTGTAAACGTCGGGTATTGCTTGTTTTTGCTGATCTAATTGTGTTTAACGTAACGTTAATTACTACCCGACCTTGTAAGGCCATAAGACTCAATAAATGAGGTTTTATTTTGTGTCTGAAATTCATGGTTCTAGTTAGTAACCTATTAGATCCCCTTATAGCATCATTATTATATGTATTTTCCATTTTTCAGGAATTATTTTCAGGATTTAATCATAAATCCCCCCCTCCCTTTTTATGCAACTGATATTCACATCTGGAGCACCCAAGATTGTGTTCTATTACAAGATCAAGTGAGTAGAGGATCTTGATGGTATTTTTATTGATGCCCCGACGGGGCATTTTCAATAACAATGTCTAACTGACAGGAAATTAAAATCACAGATACAAAAAAATCTTTCACAGAACAAGTGAGAAAATTCTACAGCAAAGATTAATCTGCAGGTTAGCGTGAACAACTCCAATAGCATTCTTCGCATTTATGGCACTAAAATCCACTAACCTCGTCACATTATATTGGATGTAAAGTATTTTAATACCAAAAACACATTTAACCGCCAATGTGTCCTATGAACTAATAAAAAAATTACATAAGAATATATTTTTTAACAAATTTTCTGTAAAATATAATAATGTTCTTTTTTACATATTGTTATGTATTATACAACAAGTGAGATGGTAACAATCAATAAAAAATATTCGACCTGAAGGGATCGAACACAGTACTATCACAGTCAGAAGCAGTGCGCAACCATTCATACTCAACTCTGTGTGGACGCGTGTCTCGTCCATATAACGAAAGTGAAGTTATATAAAGACATAAAATTTTGTGAATGAATAGGTAATGAGGATCTATATACAAAATCAAACTGTTATAACAGAAATAATCAGTAGATCAAAAGGGTAAGACATATAATTTCTCTTTCGGCAATGTGTCTGTTCTTTGATACCGTCTACCTATGAGACACGATTCCTTGTTTAGGAAATTGCCGCAGCACCACCAGAAGTCAGAAATCGTGACAACGTTGGAGGAAGCAGTTTGGCAGCGTTGCAAGAGGAAATAAGTGTGAACTTTCCTATTTCCTTCGTCCAAGAAGAATACCTTTATACCCTAAATAATGCACGTAATAATTTATCACGAAATCTATATTTCTACACCATCAACCATTCGGCACGCATTTTTCTAGATTCTTTGACAGTTTATGAATAATCGAGCATAATGGGATAGAGCTGACGTGCTAGCCTCTCATTCGGGAGGACGCAGGTTCGAATCCTCGTCCGACCATCCGGACTTGGTTTCCATTGTTTCTCCAAATCACTCTTTGTGAATACCGGAATGGTTCCTTGAAGAGGCCATCGGCGAAATCCTTGCCACTACTACCTTTCCCGCCTCTAATCACCTCGATGTCGACAAGGCGTAAAAGCATAAGCAAAAAAGGGAGGAAAAAAATGAATGCTCGATACCATGTCTTTGAGCAAGCAGGATTTCAGGTGGAAAATAAGCTTTTTTGAATATTCACCGAGGTCTGCTGCTCGAGTCATTTGTATTCAACTTTCTTTTTCAATGAAATTTACTTCTTCAAGAACACATATTTGCTGTCGTGTATATTAATGTAAATTTATTTAAGTCAGGAACCGTAGGTAGTGACTAATGTTAAATATAGATTTTTACCAATAAAGATTACCCAAAATGTTGAAGGAAATAAAGATTCAGGATATGCAGATTCGAACTCAAGTCTGCCAGATCGATAATCTTAGTCGCTACTACCAGGCTA